>CM073768.1:143931531-144252956 GCA_037158775.1 Hetaerina titia
GGTTCCTTCTTGATATTTTCCATTCCCTTTTTTCCTTATCCTCAGCCTTATTAATGCACATTTTAATTTACTGTCTGAATGCTTCAGAAGCATGCAGGAAGTTTACCAGAGAAAATTTTTGCTCCCTCTCAAATTTGAGAAAAAAATACATGCAACTTTATTCAATGGAAATGCATTTGTTTAATTTTTCAATTCAAATCTTTATGCTCTTTAAGCCTCTCTGGGCAGCTCCACCCAAGCTATGTGATTTTTCGGGTACCAGATCTTCCTGGGAAACCATAACCAGCACAGGGAAAGGAACTGGCCCCCTACCCTGATGTGTGAATATTCACACGCCATCGGTCTTAGTACTAGGTGAATTCTAAAATCACCTACCAAACTGACCTTTGGGTTGATTACCGTGTTTATGGTTTAAACAGAGGTCATTTTTCCTTGAAATTATCTGAGTATTTGAATGCAATAACATGAGACAATCCTTGTAGTTTGATACTGATATAAATAATTCTGTTATGAATACTTTTTTTGTTAAAAATAAAACCCGTGCAATTTGGAGGATTTGTTATGAACATTTGTCTTGCATTGCCATTGTCATCAGGACCATAGTGATTTCTTTAATGATAACTTTCATTATTTTATTCTTCATTTAAGTTTTATGCATATTATGTGGATTTTTTTTGTCATACTTGTATTTAAGGTCCCGAGTTGTAAGGAGATCTAAAACCCCACCCGAAGAGAATATTCAGGCCTTGAAAATTGAATCATTGTCCAAAAAGGTAAGTTAATAGGTTTGAGTTTCTGTGTCATTTTTTATGGATGTGGATATGTATGTATTCCAGGAGCATAATGAATTAAATGGTGGTTACATAAAATTGACTGGATAAAAATTAACACATAACTGTGCCAGTGCCCTTTTACCAGTCTGTGGACTGATCATTTTTGTGCCTCTGAATGAAAGGTATAAGCACTCAATAAAATGCGCACAACTCCTGAAATGCTGGATATTTTTTAATTAAATTTTAAATTCATACATATAATATACCAGAATAGTCAACTAGTGTGCGGTATTATGTAAAACATGTCCCTCTGTGGAGTGGAACACAGAAAATCCACAAATGATGCTGGTTTTGTTTCTCCTTTTCTTGGCTGCACTTACTCTACAAGTCTCTGAGGAATTTTCTTGCTCTCAGAACGAACTATTTTTTCTAGTTTATGCTTTCTCATGTCTATTGAAAGCTTTCCCATGCATGCCTTGGAGGAAAAATGTGAATGTTTTTCTCCATTGTTTTTGAGATGGGCTCTTCAGTATCTCCGTGACTTATCCATGTCTTGCAACTTCATGCAAATTGTTTAATGCAAAATTTGTTTTCCATTGAGCTTCACGTAAACGCTAAAAGAATTGAATTGGGCACTGTTCAACAAATACAGCACTATCTTCTTTGACCACTTTGTGGTCTTTCTCATTATTGTGCAGGGTGTGTTTCCATTAGAGGGTCGAGTGTCCAGTAATCAGTTATTCTGTCTTTATGCACCTGCCCCATAAGGATAAGCAATCCTAAAATAATTTTTCATTTTCCCAATGGTTATATCATGCCACTTCAAAACTTTGAGGAGATTCTTTGTATTTATGAGCATTTGACTCATGAAAGCAATTTGATTTCTCCACCATCATTGAAAAGAGGTCATCCCCAATAAACAAACTGTGTCACTCACAGTTTTTGGATCATGTGGATTCATTTTCACACCTGGTGTGCCAGCAAATGTTTCTAAAGCAGGAATAATGTCATTGTACTATCAAAATAAAGCATTACCACTACTCGTCTTAGTTATCATTTTTGTCCTCAACTTCAGAATCACTGGAATACTGCAAATGTGGAGCACAAACGGTTTTCTTGGTAATATTTACATCTTCATCACTGTCACTCGAGATTTCATTATCATTTTCGTCAGATCTTCCATCATTTCATTCATGACCTGGCACATAAAATATCATTTTTGCTCATTCCCCTTCTATTCTATTCAGTCATTATTGCATAAGGGATAACAATTAATGTTAAATGAAACTACCTCTCGGAAGCACCTTAAACTTTCACAAAAACAATGTAGAAAGCTTCTAGACTGACTCATAAGGATGAAAGAAATAGCTCCTATTAGTTCCAAAATAATGCACCGGAGGCTGAAAACCCAAAGACTACATGAATGGACATAAATATGCGAGCAGCCGCTTGATACTGGTGACAAAAAAGTATGTGAGCGCACCACAAAGTGTTAATGATTTTTTTTAGGTTTTGAAAAAGTTGGGGGAGAATTTATTATGATTGGTCTTCACCATTGGTAATCCACTGCAAAAATATTAAAATTAACTTTTGGACCTTGCATGTTTCCTGCTATGTTAATAGTCTTATTTCTTATGCTCTATATTTTTTACATTTTCTTAAAAGGTAAAGGAGCTAGTTGCTGCCCTTGCTGCCAAAGAAGCGGAATTGAAAAGTAAGAAGTCAGAAGAGTCCATGGCTCTAGCTGCAAAGAAAAGGTTGGAAGTTAATTCATAATTCTGCAAATTTCACTACACCTTGAATTTTTTCCTCTCAAAAACATTTTATTTTTTGAGTTAATATCTGTTTCTTTTTTTGATCCCTAACTCCATGATTTCTGCATGCCCATGCACTAGAGCAATGAATGGATTGAGTGATTCAAAAACTGAAGCTTCCACCCAGTCATTGGGCAATGGAAGATGTGAGTGCATATCTGTGTTGAGGCAAAATTCTGAAGAAGAAATTTCATCCTTGGTGGTGAGCACTCAGGTACGTGTCATATTTGTTTCTTACTACACAGTCTCTATTTGGTACCAAAGTAATTAATATGAGAGTTTGTTAAACTAAAGTCCTGCCCCTCTCCTCTCTTTTGGAATCACACCCACGCTTACCGAACATAGACGCTCAAAAGCATCACATATACCTCGTAGTGTTGTACCTCTGCTGTTTCTGCTTTCTGGCTCATTGTGTAGTGTCAAAAAAGCACCCATGTTGCCTAGAACTCATATATTTTTATTTGTTATGATTTGCTTGTTCAACTTGATCTAATATAAGCTTACCTAAGTAGAATGATCTATCATTGATTTAAATAAAACTTTTCTGTTTCTCATAAGTATCATGTATTGCATTTTCTAGTTTCATTGTCCCACTAATGAGGAGGCTCTGTTCAACAAATGGAATTGTTTTTGTGAATTTTTTGTTCTCATAGTGTAGCTCATAACATTTGGCTGGTGAACTGTGGTATATGATCATATGGTAGTCAAAAGTTAGGTAGATGAAGGCATTATAGATTAGGAATGCTCAGTTATAGGTCACCCTTATATAAAATACCAAGAAAAGTAAAATTACCCTAAGCCTTACTGCTCTATGAAATAACCTCACTATCAAAATCCAATTAAATTAGTGTCAGCCACATTTTTCAGTGTTCATCTCTCTGCTCTGCAGCTTACTTCTATGCTTGGTGTATGAAGTGAAATTTATTTATTTTTGTTTCATCCTAAGTCTGTTTCCAACCATTACCGCTCTGTAGCTAACGTTGCTGATGTGGAGGTGAGTGAGTGTCCAGTCCACATTTATTCGTGTCCCACTCAATCTGACTCTTATCTCAGCTGTTTTACCACAAACACTCCTCAAGTATCCCAGACCCCTGCATTTAGTTGATATTTATGCTTATCCACCGTAGACAAGTTTTGAGTCCATTTCAATGTTTTCTAGTCTCTGGACTACATTATGGCTTGAATTTTTTTGCATAATCATGTTTGAATTTATCTATTCAATAAACATGCAAAATTCAATTCCTATTTGGAGACTTCTCTTAGCTTTCACTTTTATATTTCCAGTAAGCTAGGTCAAATAAGTTTTTACTGCAAATCCTTGTATATTAGATTGAAATGAAAAACATGGTAGTCAGTGAATTAAGGACTAAAATGAATGACAATTTTTTTAAATTAAGAATTATTCATATGGTCACATAATCTTTTCCAAACAACAGGATAGGTAATGATAAAGAGTTGGGAAATGGCAGCTCCATATAACAGGAAAATATGAAGAAACGTTTTCAGCTTCCCATCTTGTTTACAGGGGCTTTCGAATTCTTCCAAATTTGGTGAATATGAAGAAGGAGTACAGAGTCCTGCAACAATCTCAGTGAGGAGGCTTTCGTCTTCAGCTGGGATTAACTCTCATGCACTGCCAAGGATGGGGTCGCTCTCAGATCTTACGAATGTAGATCTTGACCTTGATGTGTCCAGTATGGATAGAGAGCGGTATGTTTCCAAATAGTAATAATTCAGTGGTGGTTAGAAGTTTAAGGTATTGAGTTAAGAATTTATCGCTAAACACAGTGAATAAATGAAATTGTGTGAGTAAGAATAATGAATTGGGAACAATATAATTGAAGTGAATTTTTTAACATTTTATCCAGTATATATATATATATATATATATATATATATATATATACACACACACACTTTTTTGGAAAACCCACAAACGTGTAATGTAAATTCACTGATAGTCATAACAAACACAGAAACCAAAACACAAAAGAGGAAAAACTCACTGGTTCTTGAATTTTCGGTGGTCCAACCACCTTTCTCAAGAGGAATTAGGAACAGAACTGACCTTACACGTTTGTGGGTTTTCCAAAAAAGTGTATATATATATATATATATATATCATCATCCCGATCAAAAATTCTATATTACAATGTGAACAAGAAGAGAATATTTTCAAAATGTTAATCTTAAATTGTTGAAACAAGATATATTTTGTTGTAATGATTTCATTTAACTTTAATATCCTTGTGTCATTTTAATAATGTTAATTAATGAGTCATTAAAAGTCTTTTCTCATGTTTAGAAGCCTTGGGTAAAACCCCAATTTTAGGTAATGGGAATCTTGATGTTACATAATATCTTTTGAAAAACTATTTTTTTATTCACTTTTAAAGTAAAACACATTCATACAGGATTTTTACTAACATTACCTAATTGTTATACCAAACGGCTTTTTGGTTGGTAATTTAGGTGAGTTTTATGTCTAAGGGACAAAATGTTCTGAGGAATTACCATCCTATAATGTTAAGAAGTACATGTATCATGTGAGTTGTGCCACAAACCTCAAGATTAAAACCTGTATTCAAACACACAAGTGTTCACTACAGGTTAAATTAAAGAAATTTTGAGAAATGCCACCACAGTAAGCATAGTGTGGTACCTGCTGGTGTGAACACAAATGTGAAATTCTTAAAAGTCGCTTTAAAAATTATAAATGTACAATTTTACAATTTCAGGTTTAACTTTGGGGAATACTTGATGATGAGGGTAAAAAAGAAACTTTGCCCTTCCACATAAAGATGTAATACTTCACACGTCCATGATTTGGATGATGCACAGCAGGCATCAAAACCATGGTCGTGTGGAGTATTAAATCTTTATGTGGAAGGGCAAAGTTTCTTTTTTTCACCTCATTATTGATATGCTCATATATTTGTAGGATATACATATATTTCTCTACAATTTTTGTCTACAATTGTGAATAACATGTTCACAGGTTAATAGAAGAGTGGTGTGGTCTTAGAGCGCGTTTTGAAAAGGCTGTGCGGGAAATCCATGCCCTGAGGAAAGAGCTGCGCGCCTGTCAAGGACGAGTTGATGCCCTTGAATTGGAAAGTAGTGCCACATCCATGTGCTTGGAACGTGAAAGACAGAGGGCTGAGGCTGACATGTCTCTTATGGTTAATCGTGTCCAAGATCTTACTGTGAAGTTAAGTGCTGCCGAAAAACAGGTAAATGAGACATTAGTATGTTTGTAATATATGCTAAGAAATGTGAAACTTATCATTCTGAGTACCTTGGCAGAAAGATGTATTGAAGCTTGTGTTTTTAATTTTCTGGATGAACTTATGCATTCATAATAAGGCAATTCCTCTATCACATTTGTGGATCATCCTTTAAATGAATAAAATCCCAGTTTCAATTGTATTAAACTGGTACATTTTCATCAGTCTTTTAAAAATATCCTTTATGAGTAAAACTTAATTTTACCAAATTAAATATGATTGTGGTAACTAATGAAAAATAATAATGCAACCATTTCAGAGAGTAAAAATCATTGGTTGCATTATAATGCACACATAGCGGGTGACTCCGTTAAAGTTACTATTACAGTTTCTTGAAGTAATGAAAAATTAACAAAGTTCAAAAAGAAAACAGACAGGAATATGCTGCCCACCATCTTGTTGTGATATCAACTGAACTTCATTGGATTTATAAGATATATGAGATAATTCTGTAAATTTAGAGCTCCTTCTATCCATTTATTATGGTTAATTTTATCCTCTTGTTACTTGGAGTATCCTCGTCTGGGGTTCCTCTCCCCAAGTGTGTATGATCTTCAAAATCCAAAATGGTTTCATACATATTATGAGCAATTCTCCTGGTGCTGCACCATGGAAATCTCTCCTCAAAAGACTTGGGCTTAATACCAGTACTCTGCGTATATATATTTAATGCCATCTTGCATGCAAAGGGTAATATTTTTCAGTACAGGTCTAACCGCGATTACCATAGTCACTAAACAAGGACTTGCAATGGCCTACACCAGCCATTTCTCAGAACACATAATATTGCTCGTGTGCCCAAAGCAATGTGCTCAAGATTATTCAATAAAGTTCCCCATGGAATCAAATATAAAACAAAAATACCTTTCATGTAACAGCTGTTCAACATATTAAATATTAATATGTTCTATTCTGTAAATGAATTTCAGGAATTGATTTCAGATAATTCAGATAATTACTTATCTCTATTTCAATTTGAATGAATATTTATTCGCCATATGGCGGTATTTCGTGTTTGAATGTGTATTTGGCCAATGTGGCTCGTCTCTTCTTCTGGCTATGCGTGCCATGAAACGCACCGTTCCTATCCTTTATGATGTTGTATGCTTGCTAACCTACTGTCCATTCTCCTCTTGTGTTTGTCAATTTCTCCTTTGGTGGGTGTAACAGCTCCCTAACGCCATCTTCTGGGTAATGATTCGGAGCACTTTGGCGCTTTATAAGATCGCAGATTTCAATGTAAAAGTACTCTTCCTCGATAGCTCAGGTGGTTTAGAGCATCCGCCCGGCAAGTGGAGAGATCTGGTGTTCAAGTCCCGGTCGAGGAAAATATTTTTACATTCGTGATCTGCTCACATCCGCCATCCCCACCTCTGTTGTGTTTGTCCTTTATATGTGTTCCTTTACCATTTTCCTTATCTCTATTTCAATTTGAATGAATATTTATTCGCCATATGGCGGTATTTCGTGTTTGAATGTGTATATATATGTATATATGTATATATGTATATATATATATATATATATATATGTATATATATATATGTATATATATATATATATGTATATATGTATATGTATATATGTGTGTATATATATATGTATATATATATATATATATATATATATATATATATATATATATATATATATATATATATATGTATATATGTATATATATATGTATATATATATAAACACACAAACACTAGGTTAATAAATATTAAACACACAGAAACATAATAGAAGGACACTTGCAGTAGATATTTACGTTTCGACGGCATGGCCGTCGTCATCAGAATCTGATGACGGGATTCGGATGACGGATGTCAGGATTCTGATGACGACGGCCGTGCCGTCGAAACGTAAATATCTACTGTAAGTGTCCTTCTTTTATGTTTCTTTGTGTTTAATATTTATTAACCTAGTGTTTGTGTGTTTGTGCATCGCCGGAGTGCGTCATTTTCAATTTATATATATACGAGGGTCATCCGGAAAGTAGTACCCGTTCGTGAAATAAAGACACAAAAGTAAATATTAACAAACATAAAAAATTTTATTTGAAAGAGGATACTTTAAACTACTTCTCAACATAATCTCCAAGCAAATTAAGGCATTTGTCATAACGTGTGACAAGTTTCTGTATTCCTGCTGCATAGTCCTTCGCTGCCAGCTCATTGAGATACAGGGTCACTCCTTCTTTAAGTTCTTCATCGCTGTCAAATCTTTTTCCTGCCAAAAAGTCTTTAAGCTTTGTAAAGAGATGAAAATCTGAAGGGGCCAAGTCCGGGCTATACGGTGGATGGTCGAAAGTTTCCCATTTGAATTGCTGCAAAAGTTTTTGTGTTATCCCAGCTGCATGAGGCCTGGCATTGTCATGAACGAGAATGACACCAGTAGACAATAGACCAATGCAGACAGTAGACAATACAGATGGTGTTTAACAATTTCATGAACAATTGTTCGAGAAACATTGGGAAAATGCTCACAGATGTCATCAATTGTGACGCGCCGATCGTTCCTCACGAATTCGTCAACTGAGCTCACCAGTTGGTCTGTAATGACAGACGGTCTCCCCGAACGCTCATCGTCGTGTGTGTTCCCCCTCCCCATGTTGAAGTTGCGACACCACCGCCGAACAGACGACTCGTCCATTACATTGTCTCCATACACCTCCTTTAATTGGCGATGAATATCACATGGGCGAACGTTTCTTGCATTGAGGAATTTAATCACTGCCCTCACTTCACAACTGGCGGCGTTCTCAGTTTTTTTAAACATTGTAAACAATCACAGAAACAACACAGGCAATGCTAGCGTCACGCAACTTGGCTCAGAGAAGGCAGACAAGCCACTGAAGCTATCTGACCTCGTCCAGCGGCTACTCGCGTCGTCAGCACTTCATGCGGCACGAACGGGTACTACTTTCCGGATGACCCTCGTATATGTATATATATATATATATATATATATATATATATATATATATATATATATATATATATATATATATATATATATATATATATAAAATATACATAGGTGTGTGTGTGTGTGTATTTCTTTATATATATAGAAATGTTGTTGTATGTTGTTTTTTCTAAAATTGTGAAGTTTTTATCTGGCGCGTCCTATGTTTGTGTATGTGTGAATATGCACCAAATCTCCAGACAAATAAATGCATTATTATTGTTATTATTCCACAAGAATGCACATTTAATTGAATCACAAAATATTTTTAAAAAGGATTTTAGTAATTTGCAGCAATGAGCAATGTAATCAGATTTATACATGGCAAAATTTCATTCAAAGCATTATATATTTGTTCTCATTGTGGTCAGTATGAGTTGATATTACTTTTTTGTCGAAAAATAATATTTGATCAAAATTTGTCCTCATTTTTATAGAATTCTGTGATTAATGAATGTTATGGTAGGTTTCAGCTCTCTTCCAAACATGAAACTCTTTGCTCTCCAATAGGTTCGTCAGCTCAAGCAGAAGACCTCACGAGTGGAATCAAGGGAGAAAAGAAGATCTCTGTCATTAAGGGGCACTAGAGATGGCAGGAGTGGGACAGACCCTTCTCTCGGAACTGCAGGAAGACTTCCTAAAGAGATATCAGATCGTTTAACTCGTCTAGAAGCATGCCTTTCAGCAGCCCAAGGCAGTCATCATCCGGAGCCTGAAGTTGTGAAATCACCTGGATTGTCTTCGGCAGCAGCAAAGGCATTGGCAGCTAGCAAAGATAAATGTGAAGGAATCAGCGTGCCTAAGCAAGTGCCCGCACAGGGGAAGATTTTTATCTCTCCAGAAGTGCTCCGCAGTGGGAGTGAAGCTGGGAGCAAATCTCTGGTTCAATCCAGAGGGAAGGAGATCTCAAAAACTGATGTTGCAGCTAATGTGGGCCATGCATTAGGGAATGGGAGTGCAGCCTTAAGTAAGTAGTAGATCAGATTTCCAGATTTTTGAAACATTTAAAGTTTTATTAATGCTATCAACTGCAGTGAAGAATGATAGAGAATTAATTCTGTAATCATCTAAATCAGTTTTTTCTCACTATTTTACTGCTGACTTACTATTCCAGAACAGCAAATGGTTAAGGCAGCAATTGTTAATTTATTTGAGATCATTTGAGAGTCATGTCCCATTCAGCATTTTGAAGAGCTAGTTTAATCTGAAAATGTACAGAAACTAAAGAGTAACCTGTCAGCATTGTATAATTATTTTTTTTACATCTGAATGCCTATAACTCATATGCTTGAAAAGTATAAGGAATTCGTGTTCATGAGAAAATTCAATGTGTTGTTTTGTGTTTCTTAGCTGTTGATCAGGAATTATGATGAGAATAAGTAAATTTATGAGAATGATAAGAGCAATGAAATTATATGGGCTGTCATGCTTCTTCTAGATAAGAAATGTTTAAAACCAAAATACTTTTGTTATATTTTTGGATTCCATGTTTTTTTATATATTTTCTCAAAGGAGATTTTCATTCTTTAGTTATAAAAATATAATTTATTTTGTCTGTCGGCATCTTGTCTGCTCTTGTATAATTTGTCGGCATCTTGTCTGCGTCTGTGTATAATGAATTATGATGCACAATTTTTTTCAACTTAACCAGCAACACATGAGAATTAATCAACCATAAACTTGTTCATTCCAGTTTCCTTCCCTGTTTGAAAACCTTGTATTATATCTCCTGGAAAATTTGTTTAGAATTAATCCAATGAATATCTTCTCAATTGACTCAGATGATGCAGTGGCTCCAGGGTCCCTGGATTCAAAAGTCCCGTCGTCACCCATGGAAGGTGGAGAGAGTCATTTGAATCCAAGCGAGTCGGGTAACAGTGGGAAAAGGGGTGGACTGGCCGTTTCCTCGCAATCTGAGGTGAACAACACCAAGGCGGCAGCAACAATGGGCATCAGTACAAGCGAAGAGAGACGTGCCAGGGCACAGGGTAGAAGGCGGCTTAGACTCAGCTCGAGACTCATTCGGAGGGGGTCAGAGGGGGACTTGGACAAGCAATGTGGTGACAATAGTGGTGGTGTTGCCGTTGAAGAGGAGACGGAGGAAGTGTGTGTGGGTGTTGAGGATGAGTCCTCCAAAGGATGTGATCCCCTCCGAATTCTCGTGAGACTTAGTTCGTTGGAAGGGCGCGTTGCAGACTACCTGAAGAATGACAGAGATGGGAAGATGGAAGAGCCCTCTGAGAAAACTCCTGTAAGTAAGACTTAGGCAGAATTACAATTGAAACTATAAAACATTTGTAACCAAGAAGATATTCTGATTGTAATTGCTTTCAGGGTTAATCAATCTTTGGGTCAAACTGAGTAGTCTATTATCCAGTCATTTCATGATCTGGTCTTCTTGACCTGTGGTTGAAATCTATTACAGCGCAACCTCGTAATACATGGTCCATAATGAAAGTAATGCATATGATTTTATTTATCTCCCTGGGAAACATAGATTTATTGATCGTACTTGCTCGAATTCCTAAAATTCTTCAAAATACTCTTCCCCCCCTGCATCAATAACACACTTGCGGAGACGTGTCTGCCCTGCCTCTGGAAGGAACCCTGAAACTCCTTTCTATGGGAATGTCTCTCAGCAAGGTTGTAACATGCTTTTGGATGTTTTCCATGGTCTCCCAATGCTTTCCTTTCAGCTCTCTCGTCCGTAAACGGGGAAAGAAAAAAAAAGTCGCAGGGAGACAAGTTGGAACTACAAGGGTGCTGGGGGGGACCAACAGGACTGTAAGGGTGGTCCTGGCCAGGAAGTAGGTAACAATGAAGGACGTGTGGCAATACTTTCGGCACAAGCTTCGGACATTTCCATGCTCAGTCGCTATCCCATGTACTGCACATTTCGACTTTTGGATGTTTGGACATTTGTAGGTATCATCAATTTACTGGATGCTCAAACAACAGTTGGAATGCAAAACTTTGTGCACATGATTCATGTTTTCACTGGCCATTATTGGGCATCCAGAACGGGGTTCTTTGGTGACCTCCTCTCAGCCCTTGAAGGCCTCTTGAAGCATCTGGAATGTTTTGGTTTCATTCTTTCCAAGCTGCCTGCAAAACTTGATGGCGTATGGCTGTTCAAGCAAACTCTCCATTGCGTCGTGTTACAAAGTCGAGAAATACACTTCACACGGAGGCACGTCTTTCCGCTCAGACTGCTCGGAGACAGGCTGCGTTGGAAGGTCAGATCCCCCACCACAGCACATTTCCTGACTGGTTTTACCGCACTGCAATGGACAGTCATGTAACAATAAAATCATGAGAATCACTTTCATAATACACCGTGTATTAGGATGCTCCATTGCGCAATCTTTCTTGTAATGCGAAACATTCATTAAGTGAAACAACTTGTTGCTTATAAATTAATGTAGAATACGATAATGAGTTACATGCCAAAAGAAATAAATTGCATACAAGGTTTATTCAAAGAAAATTATATATACATTGTTTAGTATCATGGATCACGTTCACTTTTTCTTCTATAATAGAGTAAGCAACAGGGAATAAAAACTTAATTTTGTCAAAGCAAAAAGAATGAAAATGAATTGTTAATTTATATGATATGTACCTGATCCTTTTCACTATAAACCAGTCTAGAGACATTTGTTTTAGCTGATGCTTCAAAATTTGCTATAAATGCAGCTCAGAATGATCGTTAAATAAATTCATGGCCTGCATCGCAACTACCTTATTATGGCGATGCCTCGTACGCACGGTACGATCCAGAAGTTTCCTGTGACCTCCACATCTCATTTAGCCTTCTGTTTTGGACTTAACACCGGCTTAAAGGCTCATGGAGTTTCTGAATGGTAAACAAACAACGGTTTCATTTTCAAATCCCCGCTCAAATTTGTGCAAAAAAAAGCAACATGGAATGGCCTGTCATTGCCTTGCAGTCCCATTCTCTTCTACTGTTATGTGCACACGTATTGGATCGCTTCGGCATCTTCTTCCCAAAGAGAACTGTCTTTTCACAATAAAAAACATATTGTGGCAGGTAACCCTATCTACGAGCTTTTTGAAGTCACTGAGCCACATTCACACCTTCTACCCATTTTTCAACAATTATAATTTTCATTTTCACCCTTTGCACTCGAGAGGTGAGTGTCACTCACCACGCCATTTCATGCCGCAACTCGAGAGGTGACTGTGGCTCACCACTTCGTACGCTGCGGTAACTTCATGCGTGGTGGTAGTTGTTTACATTTAGTTCCTTCGACGTGGGTTCCTATGCTCTGTTTGTATAATCTAATGAAATGTGAAATGATATCCCTTCAAATGGAGATAAGACTTTCTTAACCTTAGTTTCTTCAAATGGAGATAAGACTTTCTTAACCTTAGTTTCTTCAAATGGAGATAAGACTTTCTTAACCTTAGTTTCTTCAAATGGAGATAAGGCTTTCTTATCTGAAATTAGTACACAACCACGAACCGGATTGCATTTTCAGTCTCAGTTCGAAACTGACAGCTGTGGCAAAGAGTCGAGAAAAGTTGAAAGTTTTTGATCCCCATTACCATGGAACATAATAGTGAAATAAGCTCTAGTGAAGATGAGTTTGATTTAGAGTTGTTAAATGAGGAAATTACATCTGTACACAGAAAGCTTGACGATAGAGAGAACGCAAGCAGTGATGAGGATAATGATGAAGTAAGAGTTGTAAGAAGGCAAAAAATTAGAAAAATAGACAGTCAAAGTGCAGGACCACACATATTCGCAGACACGAAAAAACCATTAGATTTTTTAAAACTATTTTTGACTGATGAACTTGTAAATGAAGTGGTTACAGAAACAAATAATTATGCTAGAAGAAAGTTAGAGAACAAGACGCTATCACCGTTCTCGATATGGCGAACTTGGCAAAGTGTGACTACCGAAGAAATGTGGGCATTTATTGGCATTATAATAAATATGGGGACAATGCCACTCACGAGTTTGCAAGAGTACTGGTCACGGAATGATGTCAGTTACATACCTTTTTATTCAAACAAATTTACCAGAGATAGATTCAGCCAGATTTTTTGGATGCTTCATCTAAAAGCAATCCCAACAACAGATGCAGGTCCAAGAACCCGTTTGCAGCTAGTAAGCTGCCCTCTAGAATATATAAATTCCAAGCTTTTGAAGTATTTTACATGGGGAGAAGAAATTTGTGTGGATGAGTCCACTATCAAATTCAAACGTTGGGTTTCTTTTGTCATGTACAACCCGAAGGAACCAACGAAATGGGGTATTAGGGTTTACACAATGGCAGACTCAAATACTGGTTATATCTGTGTTATTCTTCCTTGTTATGGAAGTCTTACCATGGAAAAATCGATAAGGCCTGACCTTCCGATATCTGCAAGAACACCGCTGCACCTTTATATGATGCTCCCGGAGAAAGTGCCTGGTAGTCAAGGACACCACATGTTCACCAATCGGTACTACACCAGCTTTATCCTAGCTGAAGAGTATTTGAAATTGAAATGCCACTTGTCAGGAACAATACTAACAATTAGGAAGCATTTGCCAAACCAAAATTCGGCAGGAAATCAACAGTAGCATTCCGTAAGGGAAATACATTAGTTTTATCATGGAAAGACAAGAGGGTTGTCAACGTGCTTGACGAATTGGAACAATGCAGGAATGACTTCTGTGAGAAGAATGTCATGAGGTGGTGTTGATATTACCGTCAAGAAGCCTAATGTTGTAATAAATTATATAAAACATATGGGTGGTGTCGATCGTGCAGATCAATTAGCTGCGACGTATTGTTTCTTACGAAAATCCATGAAATGGTGGCGTAAACTGTTTTTTTAGGGGCTTGAAATTTGCTTTTGCTTTGAAATCATGTTAGAGGCATTAAAGTCACCAAAAGTGCTACAAAACGTCTCGAGTTGCTGGTTGGTCCGCATGGAAACGGCCTTAAGCGCAAAGGGTGAATTGTTATTTTCATTCTCATTTGGATTTTTTTCAGGATAAATTTTAAAACTCAAAATATTATTAAACTTTGCACACAAAAATTGGTAATAATATGTTTTGAACGCAAGTTTGGAAAAATGTATAATCACTAGTGACGCTAAGATGCTAGCAGAAAGAGTGCTAGAAACAAACTGTAGTAGCAGGTGCACAATGAATTCGTGAATTCCGCTCTCTTCGTCACTCATTATGTGAAAATTCACTTGCTAAGCAAGGCATTTTTGGGAGTTATAATTTAGCTGGTTATGAAAATTACTTACTGCACGATGCTTGTTAAGTGAGGTTCTACTTTATTTTTAATTTATACTCAGTTTGATAAATTAGAGTTTAATGGCTTAATCAAGGAAGGTAATGGTGATGAAACCTGTTGATGAGTATTCATTCTATTATGAATCATTTGCAAAATGGTCAATGAGCAGTGTTTAATTTCTGCTTGTTTTTTCCTCATTTCTGGAATCCACATGGTTCCCTTTGCTCAGGAAAAACTTTGACACAACTACTATTCAATCCTTGACAGTGCTGCTATGAATCTGAATTCATATGAACTGCTTCGTGAACAATGGTTGCTCCACCATGCCTAAAAACATGGCATATTTTTTATATTCATATGCCCTATCACAGGTTTCACACTCTTCTCCAAAAACTTTCAAGTTTTTGTCAAGTCAAAAAAAAAGTTCCAGTAAAATAATTCACCTTCAGCAATGAAGAATTCATGGTTTACTTTCTTCATTAAAAGTTCTTCAGGGAGGTATTTAAAATAGTACCTTAAAATTATTTTAGTTTCCTCATCACATAACTGTTTGGACTGAAAAACTGGAATATCATCTTTCCTAAGAGTTCATAATTTTGCTGCAATAAGAGAAATCCAGTCTACATATTTATGTAAAAGTTGCAATAAACCTTAATTGTCTTGATCAAAATGTGAATGTTGATGACTCTCTTGTTCCTGTGATTTTTGACAGAATCGTTTAGCTTGATCTGGAAGGGTAAAAATGTTATCAAGAAATAAAAAATGAAATAATGTATGGCAATTAAAATGAATTTCTCATGGTACATAGGAGGTAAAAGTCATTAAGGTCTGCCCAAAATTACTTTTGATTGGTAGAAAAAATACCTGGAATAAATGTGTTATTCAGATATTTTGCCTGAAGATGCCAAATTTTGTGTACTTCAAATATGAAAATGTACAATGGGCAATAAGAGCAACGAAACTGATTCCTTTTGTATGTGACATTTAAATAAATTGCACATTCATATTGAAATTACTGTTAAGTGTTGGAATCTGGCCAACTTGAACTTTCTAGGACTTTGTCGCTATAATAAGTGAATGATGTGGAGATAAACAATTAAATGGACTCTTAAAAGTTAAGTAAAATCGTTTCATGATTTATTTAGTGAGATATCAAGAAAGGGAATTGTTGTGAATAGTACTTTTTTATCAAAGTTCATGCAGAAATCAAGTACACTTTCACCAATGTAAATAAAGATGCAAAAATAATTTTTGGTTTTCAGCAAATTTTATGATCATGATCTGTTTATCATTGCCAAACTGTTTCAAAAATATTTCATCCAGAAATATCAGTTAATCCTATGACCTGTGAAATTATTCTGAAACTATTTTATAATTGGTTTCCTCTACCCAATGTTGTTATGTGTAATTCATTTTGTCACCCAGTGAAAACTAGGTAATGAAAATGCCATATAAGTTTAATGCCTTAAAAAGTTTAATATTTATTCATCATTTTGTAGCTTGAATCGTTTTTTCTTATTTCTTTTTTCATATCCATTAAAAATCCTTAGAATCGAATTTGTAATTTTCAGGCAGTGAAAGGTTCGGTTAATAGTAGCAGCCAGCCAGATGAAACTGTAGCCAATGAATTATGTCCCAACTGTGAAGAAATGAATCTCACCATAGAAAGGTATTGTTATTACACTTATGTGAACTAATTTTACACTTTTTTTTCCCTTGGCGTACTGACCCAGGTAATTGACTGTATCTGTCCTAACTCAAGTCCAGAAATGTTTACGTAATTTCTTCTCCATAACACTGAGCATAGGACTGGGCTCAAGGTGTTAATGATCAGATTTTATTCTCCAATATGTTCTCAACAGATTTAATATTTTTGGAGTTATTCTTTCCATTTCAGTAAAGTGAAGAGTATTCTTTTGCAAATGAATGATGATCATATACGGAGAGGTGTGTTAAAAAATTAACGGGAATTTTAATTTTTCGCACAATAATAGTTATTTATTCCTTTACATTGATGTTGTCACCTTCAAAGTTGTCCCCATTGGAGATTATGCACGTGTGCGCCAGCGCTTCTTCCAATCCCTTCCAATCCTTCTCAGAAATGCTTCTCAAACTCCATCTGTTAGATAGCCTTTAGTTCTTTCAGCGAGGCGCTTTTAATGTCATCTACGGCTGTGAAATGACGGCCCATCAAGGTTCTCTTAATTTTTGGAAATAGGAAAAAGTCATATTCAGCCAAATCTGGCGAATATGGAGGCTGGGGCATCATTACAGTAGTGTTTTTGGCCAAAAATTCACGAACAAGCAATGAAGTGTGAGCTGGTGCATTATCGTGGTGCAAAAGCCATTTAGGAACGAATTTTGCTGACATACTGCTGGCATGCTGTTTCATACCCAAAATATTGGAAAAAACGTCATGACATGATCCAATCGATATGCCAACATCATCAGCGACCTCTCTAATTGTCATTCTGTGATCGTTCATAACCAATTCTTTAACTTTTTCCATGTCTTCATCGATTATTGATGTGCTGGGGCGTCCAGGGCGTTCATCATCTTCAAGGTCTTCACGGCCTTCTTGGAAACGCTTATACCACTTGTAAACTCTTGATTTACTCATAGCAGAATCGCCATAGGCCTTTGTTAACATTTCGCATGCTTTGTTACTCTTTATTTCATTTTTTACACAAAATTTGATACAAATTCTTTGATCCATTTCTTTTAACGAACAAAAATCGCCGAGCTCATAAAACAGGTCTAACCTTAGTGGCTGTCACAGACATTCCACAATGACAACAGCTGAAAGTTTTATCATACTTCAGGGGCATGTATAACAACATAATTAAAAAAACAGTTTGACAATTGAACTCTCCAAGCCACGAAATGAAAAAATTCCCATTCATTTTTTAACACACCTCGTACTTGCTTGCAACATATTAAAAACATTCTATTGTAACAGGTCCCTGTCATACAGCAGAAATTTCTGACTAAAAGCCTTGAAATTTTGTTTGATCATTAGTAAAGAGTCTACTAAAAATGAGGTTGATGGAGACATTATTCATGAAGTCGGCAAGAAAGAATGTAGAGAAGAACCAAATGGTTGTTATTGTAACTAACTCCTCTTTCAGGTCAAATTGGTCCTCATCCACCCTTCTCCAACTCTGCCAATCATATTTAAAATGCTTTCATGAACAAGCAGTGCTGGAGCCTCATGCTCGAACCATTTACAGCCTCAAAAATAAAGTCAAATAATTCAAGTGTTACTTTTCCTTTGGCAACAAGATTGTATGAGTCCTCTTGTCTCTGCAAACACTTGGGAGTTCTGATAGATTGGTGAAAGAGAATTCGTTATAGATCCACACAAGAGACTGCTAAAAACTTAATTGGGTGGAAAGGACAAATTTTGCTTCATATGAACTTCTTGTAGACTGACTATAATAAATAATATTTTCCTAAAAACCTTAAAAGGCGATGTAAAATAAAACCTTAATGGTTTTTTTTTAGATCGCTGCAAAAGTAAAAAAGGAGGGTAATATATTGGGATTAGTGTGGTGATTAATGGAGAAAGTTAACCCCTCACCAGTGACCAGACACGCATTCAAAATATTAAAAATTCACATTTACAAAGGGGGGGGGGGTATTTCCTGAATATGTTAACAAAGGAAATCAATCCTATTGCCAGGAACCGCATTCAGGAATTCATAATTACAATCACAGTCACTCTGGTTAGCCTAAAGCGTTTTACAGGGTTTTTTTTCCCTCGCCAGGGACAGACTCTGGGCTGCCTCAACCACTTTAAGTATTAACTAGGAAGAGAACGAGTAGGTTTGAAAGAAATTAATCCAGATGCTGGGGACGTACCTTGGGGGGGAAGAATATTTGGAATGCGTTTCTGATCACTGGCGAGGGATTCCAATATGTTCCCCTCCTTATTTACTTTTACAATGGTGTAAAAAACACATTTATTGCACAGACCACATAATTGTAAAATCTGTGCTAAAGAGGAATAATGGTAGTGGGTCAAGATATCTCCATGGTCTCGCCCTATATCGCTTGTGAAACTCCATAGTTGAGATTTAACATCTAAAACTTTATTTACATTTAATTCAATTAATTTAACCAAAAATTACATGTACGAAGGCTACCAAATATTTTTACGGATAAAATAATTTTTTATTTGAATTCTTTTAAAACCCTTCATTTATGTTTATTTCATAACTTATGTTTATTGTTTGTCTATGTTTTAAAATGTTCTCTTATTTCTCATTTGGGAATATTTTTTATTTTGTTTACAGAATGAAGAAAGAACTATTGCTAGAAAAGCATGCTATTGGTAGTCCAGGGGACAACAAAAATTCTGCGCAGGTAATAGGGTGTGGTATATGTAATAAATTGCTGGTCATAGAAGTTCAACTCGGTGTAGTGAAAGTTTTGCCGTTTGAGAGAATATTTCTGTCCTATAGAAAAACATTTTATGAACAAATGTCCTCTTAATGATATGCATCGACTTTAATAGCTGTGGTGTGTCATAATAATGCAACTCTTTAACCTCCATTTTCATTCCACAGTAAAACCTCATTATTTTGAAATTTAATAAACAAAAAAAGTACGACTGAAATTTCCATTCATGAAAAAACTAATTTCATTTCCACATTTGGCCTGTGAAATCACCATTTTGTTAATATTTTATCTGTTCCCAACAATCCTTAGTAAATTGATCTGGCAAGTTTTTGATATATTTTTGATGCTATATTTAGTAACATAACACTTGCTATCATGCACATATTAATAAAAAAATATCAAAATGAATAAAAATTCTTGTGGTCTATTTTGAAAAAAATTGTTAATAACTCTAAAGTTATTAAAATGGCATTATAAAAAATAGTTTTCAGGTTCATCTAATTGTAAAATTCATATGCCTTATTTCCTGTCCCTTAAGATGCACTGACCCATGAGATGCTAAGTGATTTTTCTGGTTATAATTTATGAGAAATACTTGGGTCAGATGGAAAAGGATCAAAGTATTTTGATTTTAACTCTTAATATGAAAAAATGAAAATGTTAGATTGAAAAATAAGCTGTTATATCAACGTTTATCCATTGTAGAATCTCAAAAATTTGCCGTCACTGCTGCTAAATCATTTCCACGGTTGTTCTTATTGGGATTGTTGCTTCTCTCTCACACAATGTCATATTCTCTACCATGAGGAGTATTCCCTTTCACAGTTTAAAATAAGCATTAAGCATGGTCTTACATTTACCTCCAGCCATTTAAGTGACAGTTTTAGTGCTATTGTAGTCCTGGTGCATATACACTGGACATTTCCCTGCATGATTCTCTTGCACCATGATGTCCCCAAAAAATTGGCAATATTTTGGCTTCAATTAAAATCATGCTTTTGTTGTAACAGTAATCCTGTTCTTCTTGTGATTTATTATCCAGTTCTTAACATGTCCCTCAAGCTATTGGCCATTAAGAAGCACGTAAAGTTTTTTTCTCCCATTCACTGTATCAATCTTCTGCTTCCTCATTCTTACATCATCCTCTCAGGCCAAAACACCTTTCAGCTGCCCTGCTTCCGTGTTCTAAAGTATAATTTGTGACTTCAAGTTTAAAAGCAATGCTTTATGGCAATCTTATCTCTTTATATCCCTTGAGGTTATTATCATTGTAACATCTTATGCAACACTTAGTTTCTATTATAATTTTGATTTTATCAAAACTTTTATTTCTCTGCCTTTATGACTCTCGCATTCTACTTGTGTTGAGTTATAGAATTTATCAGGAGAGCTGCAGAGGTACAATGTCCCCATTAGTCCAATTCATACAAGTTTTGCGGCAGCTCTTCAAGTGAGAGGAAATTTAACACTCTCCGTTGAAAACATGTATGAGGGCGGTTCAATGAGTACCCATGTTAGAAATGAAGAAACCATTTTTTCAAAAATATTTTTTTTTAACATAGTCCCCTTTTAGAAAGATACACTTGTCCCAATGTTCCGGCCATTTTTTTAACACCTCCAAAAAAAATAGGATTTGTCGAACTCTGCAAAATACGCCTCTGTCTCGGCGATAACTTCCTTGTTTAAGCTAATTTTTTTTCCCACGAGCCATTTCTTCATGTAAGGGAATAAGAAAAAGTCGCTGGGAGCCAGATCGGGTGAATACGGGGGTTGCAACAGCAATTCATAACGTAGTTCATGCAGTTTGGCGGCAACAACTCCGGATGAATGCCCTGGTGCGTTATCGTGGTGAAACAGCAATTTCTTTTTCGTCAAATGCGGCCGTGTCTCCTTCAATTTTTTGTCAAAGCGGTCCAATAACTCACTGTAGTATTTCCCAGTGATCGTTCTTCCTTTTTCTAAAACATCCATAAGGATGACGCCATTTGCATCCCAAAAAACCGTTGCCATGACCTTTCCAGCCGATCAGACCATCTTCGCCTTCTTTGGAGCAGACTCACCGGGAGAAATCCATTGTTTTGATTGTTGCTTGGTTTCTGGGGTGTAATCATGAATCCAGGTTTCATCAACAGTGATGACTCGATGCAAAAACACCTTCGGATCTCGCTTAAATTGCTGCAAATACTGCTTTGACATTGACGGCCGGATCCAATTGTTGTCCACCGTGAGCAATCGCGGCACCCATCGGGCTGACAATTTTTTCATCGCCAACTTATCATGTAAAATAATAATTGCCGTTCCGGTCGACACACCCACTGCCTCTGTTACTTTGAGCACTTTCGTTTGTCGATCGGTGAGAATCATGGTATGGACTTTTTGAATGATTCCCTCAGTAACCACGTCTGCCAGGCGTCCTGGTCGCTCCTCATAAAAAATGGATGTTCATCCACGTTTAAATTCGTTGAACTAATATCTGTGTTTATAGATGACGAAGTGTCCCCATAAACAACATCCAACTTTGATTTTATCTCCTTGCATTTCTTCCCATCCAAAAACAAAAAGCGAATTACCGAACGATACTGCTCTTTTTCCATCTTAGCGAAAATCACAAAACATGTCTTACTTGAATGGCTGCCAAATCCAAACTAACCTTTAAATCAGTCTGAAATTGGTTTCACCGTCGTTTGATAGATGGCAGCACACAATGATAACATAAACTTCCCTCAGAAACACCCTTTGTCATCAAACACGGGTACTTATTGAACCACCCACGTACAATTTGCTTGGGAATTATTTTAGGAAGTCTTCTAAGGAACTATTAAAACTATTGCTTACTAGTTGCCTCAGTGGTATTATCGACATTTGTAATAAAGGCAACCATTTTCTGTGCTTTATGTGGGAAAAAATGCTTATTGTATTTTTTCTGGGAGATAAGCTGGCATCGTAAAGGTTGAAGTTATAATATATAACTTCAACCCTTCATAATAACCTGTATACCCTCAGCCGATACAATACATAATGATTCCAGAGTACATTTTGTAATAAAAAGTTGTGCATCTTATGGTCTGGAAAATATGATACTTAAAATTTTGTTGTAAAATTATTTTTACTCGTTTATTTTATGTGTATCAAATCAGTAATGTTTTCATAGTTATCTGTTGCAATCATTTCTCATGTGTTCTCAAGAGAAACTCTCGGGATGATGCTTCTCTGGGTTTTTTGATTGAGATTCATTAGCAAGTGCATCACTAGAATAAAAATCTTCTGAATGCATGCTCCAATGTATTATCCTTGTCTCTGTTAGCAATTTCAATTAATGTTTTGTTATTCCTCTCATGGAAGGTACAGGATGAAGGTCCGGATATGGTGGAGAGGTACAGGGAGGAAATAGAGCAGTTGAGGGTGAGTAATTATGTTCCCTAGCAAGTTTAGTTAATCTCTCGTAATAATATAATGTATTCAAGAATGTTGGGCAAGCGAGGAAAGGGCAGGAACAGGATAGGGATGTTGGACGGGATGAAGGGAGGAAAGAAGTACACAGAGATGAAGAGGGACCTGATGTAGATTAGGTTGCTGGATTGGGTTCTGTTAGTTTGGAGTTACAAAATGTTTATTTGATAGTTGTGTCCATCCAAAAACCTACCTTAACCGGTAGATTACCTAATAAATAAATTCAGTTGCTAATCTATGCACCCAGAAATTTATTTTGAGGTCCAGGTTATAGGGAAGTCTGTTTGGTCAATTACTGCATGATTTGATATTAAATTGAATGAGAGCTCCCTTCTTTTCTACTAATCAATAATTGCATCATTGAGAAAATGAGGAAAGGTAAAATAATGTTAAAAAGAACAAACGTTCATGAAATTTATTAAAATTCATACATATATTTTGCCAAAAATAACTTCATGATCCATTGAAAAATAAGCATTTAACTAAATATGTAGGAAGAAGATGATGGAGTAAAAATAAATAAGCTTGAATGCAGAATTATCAGGTTAATGGAATTTGAGGAGAAAATTTAGAGGAAATGGGCAAAGTTGGGAAATAGGTGAAGTTAGGCATTTCAAAACTAAATACAAATTACAGCAAACAGTTTCAGGCTTCAGACTTTGTGGAATTCCTTCATGGTGAGGGTAAAAGAAAGAGAACAAAAAACTTTGCAATTCCACACACTTTTAATACACAAGACCGTGGTTTCGATGCTGTGCTGTACAACACAGCATCGAAACCACGGTCTTGTGTATTAAAAGTGTGTGGAATTGCAAAGTTTTTTGTTCTCTTTCTTTTATCCTCACCAAATATAAATTACATTGTTACAAAAAATTGTGGTGATTATTTGTGTGATTGGAGCCTAAGAGTGTTAATTAATGAATGCTATTATTACTGTGTAATTATTATTTCATTGATTCAGTACAAGGGTGGTACAACAAGTCCTTATAAAATCCAAGAGATGGCGCTTGTAGTATCGAAAATAAATTTCTTCCATTAAATAACACTCCTAACTAGTTGGCTGTTAAAGTTTCAGCTGTATCCATCTTATAGTTTTATTGTTGTCATCGATTGAAATAAACAACTTTAATTTGTCTATAAAAATGAGTTTTGGATTAGGAGTGATTAAACACTTGTATTTGAAAGGGTTGATGCCTAAAGAAATCAAAGTTGGGTTGGACGAAGTTCATGGCACATCCGCCCCTGTGTTTGCAACTGTTTACAATTGGGAGAAAGAGGAAACTTGGTCACACATCCACAAAAGATGAATGCAGATCCGGACACCCTGTGGAAGTGTCTACCCTTGAAATGATTGGAAAAATCATCACAATATGATTTTAGGTGATCAACGACTCAAAGTGTGTGAAATAGTAGAAGCCATAGGCCTATCACAAGGTACAGCAGTTTCAATTTTTCGCGAAAAATTGGGTATGAAAAATATCTCAGCAAGATGGGTGCCGCGTTTACTCATAGCGGAGAATAAATGCAATTGTGTGGTCAAGTCCGGGGTTGTTTTGGCCCTTTTCTGTCGCAATCCTGATGAGTTTCTGCGTCGATATATTTCTGTTGATGAAACATGGATACATCATTATACTCCAGAGACAAAGCAACAGTCAAAATGCCAGAAACGTCTCTTTTTAGTCAAAACAGGATTTTTTAAGGCGAACGGGCTCCGAAGAAAGCAAAGACGGTCAAGTCAGCTGGTAAGGTTATGGCCACGGTCTTTTGGGATGCACATGGAATCATCTGCATTGATTACTTAAAAAAGGGAACAACAATAACAGGAGAGTATTATGCATCACTATTGGAACGGCTGAGCAAAGAAATCAAGGAAAAGCTACCTCATCTGAAAAAGAAAAAGATTCTCTTTCATTAAGACAATGCACGGGTGCACACCTGCGCAGTTGCGATGGCCAAAACTATGGAATTAAAGTTCCAATTATTACAACATCCACCATATTCACCAGATTTGGCCCCCAGTGACTATTTTTTATTTCCTGACTTGAAGAAATGGCTTGGCAGACAAAGGCTTACGTCTAACAAGGAAGTAATTGCCCAAACAAATGCCTATTTTGAGGAGATTCCTAAATCTTACTTTTTAGGTTTCTTAAGAGTTTCTTAAAAAAATTAGAGAAATGCTTAGACCAATGCATAGAGTTGAAAGGAGATTATGTTGAAAAATATAAAAAAATTTGCCCAAAAAAATTGTTTTTTCTACATTTTTCTAAGGACTTATTGTACCACCCTTGTATCCCACATTCCATATAAAAGTGCATAGTAGACTCTTGAGTTGTCAAGTCCCCTAAGACTCTCATCCGAGATCATTTTGTAATATTATGAAGAATTGATTTCTGCCCAACTTTTCATCAGGGTACTGCTATTTTATTAAAATTACTTTTGAATCAACACCCTTGGAAGGTTTTCTCTTAGCACTGCTTGAAGATAGTATTTGTTTTGTTTTGTAGGCGCTCTGTGAGAAAGGTATGCGAGCAATGGATGCTTCACACCAGCGTGTGATTCGCGAGATGGAGGAGAAACATAAAGATGAGGTGCTGCGAGTGCATCGCGAGAAGGAGCAGGCCCTGCGTGAGGAGACAAAGGCTACTTTAGCAGGTAAGTGTCTCGATAATCCCAGTCTTTTTTAGATTGCCAAATTGCTGTAGCCGTTGTTCAAATTTAAGGCATTAGAGTTTCAAGAAAAGCTAGCTGAGAGTGCTCACTGTATTACTCTCAAGTGAAACAACTTACTTATGAAATTTTCCTTTAAGATATGGTGTTGCAATCAAGATAAATCATGTTGCAACCTTATCATTTACTGACCTTTCCGACAAGTGAACCCAGGCAAAGCTCAAAGGTCAAAAATTGCAGCATCATGCCATTTAATTTCACCCCCAGCACCTCCCCCTTAATTCTAAGAAGTTGAAGTAGTTCAGGCTGTGTTATCAGCCGGAATTATGTTGCTTAACCAGTGTTATTGTAGAACATTTTCTTGACCATATTCATTCAAGAGATTAAATGCCCATTCATTTACTTAATGTAATATTTAACTTGGTGGAGAATTGCAAGGAGGAAAAATACTTGGCTCACTAAGATTAGGAAAATGGGTGGAAAGAGGAGAAAGGCAAATAGAAATATTTGTGCATTAAAAGTTAGTACTTGCAACTTCCTGATTGAAAATCACTGCTATAGATACATTAGGGTAGATAAATTAAAAATGCCAAAAGGCAGAATAATATTTACTTGACTTCCTTCTAATGCTGCAGAGATCGGGAAACTAGTGAAAGTTTGCCAAAGAAATATGGCTTCAGATATTGAGCATTACCATAACTGGTAGTGATGATGACACATTAACTTCAAAGAAGGAACTCCTCAAACAGTGAGAAACAGATAGAAAGTGGGAAAAATTGAAAGAAATTTATCTAAGGTGGACCCTATGAATGTGCCGTGGAAGAAAAGTATTAGAACATTAGAAATTGAGAGAAAGGACAAGAGTTTAATTAAATTACGACAAATGACATATGCAAGGAAAAAACCAATTGAAGAATATATGTAAATAAATTGAAAATGATTTGTTACCTGGAAACAATTGAACCAGGCTATGGAATACTAAGAAACCAAGTCAAAAATACAATGCAAGATTTTATTTGGAATTTTATTTTTCATCATGTCAATCTAAAATATACGAGATTTTTATTTTAGTAATCGTAATCAATTTCAACTCATTTGCTTTAAATTACTAATTAAATTCTATGAAGCATGTCATAACTACTACAGACATGCCAACTCTCCCGATTTAAGCGGGAGACTCCCGATTTTTCCTTCTTACGTTCTTGATGAACTGTTCAAATTGTGTACTTAGCTTAACATGTTAATAAAGTGTGACATTCATTAAAAATTGGCAAAGTGTCATAAAGGGATTAAGGTGCCATGCAAATATTGTGGTAATTAAAAGTGATTACTTCGTGATACACTTCTAAAAATCTCCCGATTTTTCATTTTTGAAAGTTGGCATGTCCTCCCGATTTTTCATTTTTGAAAGTTGGCATGTCTGCTACTATATTAACAGAGCATTAGTTTTTAGCAATTAATACAAGTAATATGAATGATGCAAATGATTTTGTTTGTCATTTTTTTCAGATGTTTAAAACAAATGCAAAAAAATCTCAGCCAATTTTATTGTGTTGAAAGAATGGTGCTGGAATTGTAATTTAAGTGTCTACATGTATATTCGTCCCTCATTTCATGCACAAGTTTTGTTCTGAAGAGTCTGCACTGTTCAAATTGGTAAAATAGTGAGTGCATTTTAACACTGTGAAGATGAGGATTTGATATATATACACCAAAACGTTATTAGTAAAACCAATATTAATGAAATGTATTCCATTAAAAAAACCTTTCCAAAATATTTATGGCAATCGCCATTTTATAAGACATGTATGCCAACAAGTATTTTGTTCTTAAAATTCCATCTTGGTAGTAGTTCCCCCATTGGGTGTCATGTGAGTCAATTACCATTTTACAAATCCAATATCAGTACACAGAATCAATTCAATTGGGGAAATCCAATTTGCACTCTAGTGAATTTGCTCTAATCAAACTTGGAATGAATGAGACGTGACCGTAATGATCACAAAATAATGCTCTTAGAAGTTCAAATGCAAACAATTTGTTTACAAGGTCGGTATGTCTTGCTGAATGCATAGAATGGAAACAGACAAGACTTAAAAAAACTTCTACCTCCTACTTATCCCAATTAAAGGGTTCTGCAAACACCTATCAACAAGATATCAGTAGTCCCAAAGAGAAGAGCCAAGCACATAATTTGATGTGGTTTGCAGTCAAAGTGTTAATATTGTGTCATCTTGGTCTTTTTTTCATCAACTTGAAATGCTAACTCCCCTGCAAGAGCCATTTTCTTCTCTTGCATTTAACTGCCCAACTTAATTATTCTATCATTATAATAAAGAAAAATGTTGACCGGGGAAACTGGTAGAATTGTTTTAGAAGATTTTTTCTGTCATTTTGGGTATGCACAAGAGCCCTCTCCACCTCTTAAAACTCATTCGCTTGTATTTTTCATCTTTCAGCCCTGGATGCTATGCGCAAAGCACACGAAACTGAAGTCCAGCGCGAAGTGGCCAAATTCAAAGAAGAATTCACACTTAGGATGTCAGCAAAGCAAGAGTTAAGCTCACAGCATAAGTAAGTTCATCTGCTTTTTTTCTTTGTTTAGGTTAGACTGGTTATATGCACAATGTGTTACTTTTTCTGGTGAACTATTCTTTAATAAATCAGTAGTGCCAAAGAACATTTTAAGAGTTGCTTCTTATAGTAATTGTTAGACTGTAAACCGTAAAACTATAATTTGTAATCCATTGATCCAGTTTTACTTCACATATGCGTCACTTTTTGTAGGGTTGAGATGGAAGGTATTCGCCAGGAGATCCTTTCCCTCTCTCAGCGCTACTCTTCCAAGTGCCTAGAGTGTGCATCCCTGAGGGAACAGCTGCGGATTGCTAACACTATGATGAGTGGAGAGATGCCAGTAGCAGCGAGTGTCACAACAGCACTCGGTGAAGTGAGACCTGGGCATTCATAGCAAAGGTGATTTACTTTAACATAAGGCATTAAAATGTTAAATCAAAGTTATGAATTCATCGTATAATAGAGTGAAATGAGAAACTTTTATGATGGTGTATCATACTTGATGCATCATACTTGATATATTTCATTTATTACCTTTTTCATATTGGTGGTTGATCTTTCCAATCATTATTTTAACAATACAAAATGGCTTTGAGTGTTTTGAGTTTTTCAAATAAAAATATGTAGATCTGAATCGTTTCTTAAATGCACTTCTTGCTATTAGAGCTCTAATTTTATTTTAAAAAGTTAATACCAATAGAAAGAGTAGTAGTTGTAGTAGTTTTTATGGGAGGCGACCGACAGCCGAGGTAATTTTCGTGCCATTAGGGATGGATGGGAAAGGATGAGTGGTGGAGAGAAATCCAGTGTTGACATTAGCCTACTCTTGTCGAAAGGCACCAAGGGGTCTGCAGTTTAACGTCCCATCTGACAGCTGGCGTACTCTTCACAAAGCACCTGAAGTAGGGATTGGGATATCACTGAAAAATATCTGTTGTCTCCAGGATATGAACTCGGGCCCTCTCGGTGGGAAGCCAGTACGTTAGCCACCGCACCATCCCGATCCCCAAGTAGAAAGAATCTTCTCTTATGATAAGTAGGGTTTTTAATAATTTTTATTACATTATTTATTACATGGTGAACATTTAGCTAATTCAGTGAAAACCTAGGATTTAAAAACAAATGTCATGGAAACTAAAAACCACTGATGTCCCTCCTTGTGTATTGTGTGATGGGTATGCATGCAGGAGACAAATGGGTATTTGTCAATGAAGCACTGAAAATCGTGTGATGTTCAATAAATAATGGTCATAGCTTTTTAATGCCACTCTGTCATGTTTTGACCCTGTACATTTTGATGGTTTCTCTAAAAGTAGTCCCCGTTTGATGCAGTGCACTTGACTCAACTTTTTCCAGTATTCAGAACAACATTTTTCGACTGGTTCTTTAATATCACCTCATCAATCTTTACCACTGCTCCAGGCATTGAAAGTTGCTCTCCACAAAGGTGTTTCTTTGCATTGGGGAAGAGGGAAAGGTGACATGAGGCAAGGCCTGGACTCGAGGGGGAGACGGAATAAATTTCACATTGATATTCACAAATATTCAGGCACAACATTTGTGATGTGTTGCCTTACGTTATCATTGCATAGCATTCAACCCATTGATTTGGGATGTGGTTTTTTGCAATTTACTTGGCCTTGAAGAAATTTCACTTCATCCATATAGTTTATTGCATTTATACTTGTGTGTACTGGTACAGCAGGCTGATATACCATTCCCTGAATATTGAAAAATGGTATGACCATACCTTTCCCAGCAAAAGCCACCTCTTGGGTTTTTGCTGGGATTGGTTGTGCCAGAGGTTTCCACGCAGAGTTCAACTCTTTGCTCGATATCAAAATGATTAAGCCAAATCTCATCCACGGTGGTTACTATTGGAAGAAATTCCTCATCATCCTTAAGATCAGCTCCAGCTGAGAAAAACCTGCGTACGAATGTCTTGTTGTTTGGGTAAAAGTAGTCTCATTATTCACTTTGCACAAACACATTTCGTATCAATTTTTGTTACCAACAGTGGTGGGTGGCATCCATTGAAATTAATTTTCAGTGTTTTTGGTAGGTTGTTTATTTTTATTCCATGATCTTCTCTCGGAATGGCAGGGGCAGTGTTAAATCCTCTCCCGTACTGCAGCTACCACCATGATGAATGAATTTGAAAAGCCACTGAAAAAATATGCTTGCATGTAAGTTAGGAGAAGATTAATCCCATTGGGGATTAATCTCTCCTCCTCTTGAAGCTATATTTATCGTAGAAGAAAGTAATTATTGAGACACCCAACTGCAGTTCCAATTAAAGGTTGCATGTTTCTAATAATGTAGATTAGGCAGGAAGTATGTTCAAAAACAAAGGAGAAAATCTAGTTTTTGACTAGAGTGTATTTTGCAGTAATAAGGATGGGAAGAAATGGATAAATAATTATGGAGGGGGTAACTAGGAAAATATATTCACAATATGTTTTATTATGTCAATTATTGATAATGTATTTTCATGATTTAAGAATGAATTAAACAATCGGGAAATCACGAGAAAAACTTTGTCAATGATATTGCTTGTCAATGTGGATGTTATACATTGATGGCATAATGCTGAGAACATATATTGAGGTTTTATTGTGCAGTAATAAGTTCCAATTTGTAACTCCTGACAGTTTGTGCTACAAACAAGTTTGGTATATAATGATGAGGGAATAATGTGTTCTCTTTGGTTACTTTACCTTATTATTTTCTTTACAGTGCTCAAAAAGGGGATGCACAAGTGTATAGTTAAAATGCATTCATTGAGATAGAAATGTTCTTAGTCAAAGGTGACATCATCGTGATTTGAATGGTATTCAGCATGGTGACATCTACATCAAGCATTCTGAGCCAAACAGAACTTGGCAATGAAGACGGGTTGTAAATAGCATAGTGTATTATTGTGAAGGAAGGGCCTTGTATACATTACTTTAAGCATCATATAATATTGTAATATCGTTTGTGGTAATGAGGGATATTTGTTCACTCCAGAAATCAACATAAGTCATGAAAAATTACGTGTGCACCATAGCTCATAATAATGTGGTTTTTATGATACGCAACTCCATATAATACATTGTTAATGTTGTGCTCATGCAAATTATTGATTTTGTCGCATTCTTACCACCAGTGGCCTGACAAATTAAGTCATTACTCTCTTTCTTTGACATGTAATAATAGTTAAGCCCCTTTTCATTGTAATGTTTGCAACATATTAGTTGATACATTATAGGTGGTAAAATTGATGTACAATTCTGGAAGGGCACGAACTACTCTAGAATTGTGAAATAATTGAACAAATTCAAACATCTAAAATTTTGCCGAAATAGTATTTTAGTTACATAAGCATATGATTATGTCTGGTAAGCCATCCTATGTGCATTACTTTCATCTACCAGCCATGATAATTGCCTAAAGTTGCTTTTATATCATGAAGAACTTAAGGCCTGATAGTATCAGGTATGATATTACTTGGCTATCATGACAGGATGGTTTACTCCCAATGTATTTTGGATATCAGTTAAAAGCAGCTTTTAATCAGTACTTATTGATATGTTAACTATGAAATCTATTTTCAATTGCCTCTTCCTGTTAAAAATTTATATTGTTTCATTATCAGATGAGTACTTTTATAGTTTTCATAAAATCTATGTGAATATTTTTGTTTCTTTCTGGAAGGGTAATGGTGGAGGGAGGACTTTTACCTCTCTCAATAACATTTCTTTATTCCAAACAGTAACACTGTGATCATCAGATCCTTGAGCTTAAGTTTGAAATGAAATTAGTGTTTGGAGTTCATTAGCCATCTCTTGACCCTGTGTTTTAACTAATGCACATTTTTGATTCACCATTTTTCTTAGGGAAACACTCCTTGTGTTGTATTGGGACCAACTTTTTCTTTGTGGCCATTTTCTTATTTTTTGCATTGTCAGATGGAGACAAGCATAGGCACTGCCAACTTAATTTTCTATGGATATTATAGAAAACTAAAAGTTAAAACTAGCAGTAGCGTTTATAGACGGAAGTTCTGTGCAATGGGTGAGTAATAAATGGAAATAGCAATATTTGTGTATTAACAATTAACTCTGTATGCTATGCTCTGTTGTACACAGATTTTCTTCCCACTCTGTGTTGAGAGTATAGAAAAGCTAATCATATATTTCTGTTCACAATGTTTGGGACCATATAGTGCTTAATATCGCCAATAGATTGCAGTGGAAATACCACTAAAGCAAAATTTAGTAGTCAGAACGTTGGACACCAAATATGTTATTATGAATTCAATTTACTGGAGTGCAAAGAAGGTTAAACCAATGTCGTTTAAATCATGGAGGGACAATAGACAGGTGTTTTTCTCTCGATCTTTCTCAACTGAATGTGATGGTTATCCGTAAACCATATGTTTTCTCAGATGTCCTCGAATGAGTTAGGTGTGCATATCAAACCAGTGGTCTAAAGGTCTATTTTATAGATTAAAATTTTCGTTTTTCTGCATAATATAATATAAAATGTTATGCAGAGTCAAGTCCTTTTAAACCATCCTCAGCAGAATGCTTCTTTCTGGTAAACTGATTTGGGCTGTCCAGTTAATTGCACGTGCCCTCTATCAGTGCATTGGATTACTGTATCCATATTTCAGAGGTGTTGATTATGATTTTAGAATTTTTCTTTGTGTGATTATCTGTGCCAATATTCAGTGTTTTCTAGTTGAACACATTTATATGATAAGCAATAGAATTTTTCATAGTTTGCATAATTGAAGTCTTTTTTTTAAGTATAAAAGGTCAGGTAAACTTTTAGTAGCCCTACACAGTTCCTCCGAAATTCTGCACCTGGGGTGAGATAAAAATGAATTTGATACGAGTCTAACACTTTTAAAACACAAACATATGATTCATATATTTTAGGGTTTTTCAATTTCATGTATTTGGGGATTTTATCCATACATAAAGTTTACAAACATTTATTTCCACAAAATCACAGATATGTATTCATCAACACCATTGCATGAAAGGCTTAGCAAAATAAACACGATTACACAAAAATTGGCAAAAGGCTAAACACAAAAAAATATTTTTTAAATTTCTGGTTCATGGATAAACTATATGACAAATTGTTTAGGCAAAGATGTGAGTCATCATGTTAAATGGAAAGTCGAAATGATGCATCTATACAATTCATTTTGTGTTCATTTAATTTCCTGCGATAAGTTAACATATTTTAATTATCTGACATGTTATAATTACTCATTTAAACAGTGCATGTATCAACATAAAACCAAGAAAATTAGGCAGCATGAATTAGTCTACTAAAGCATTCAGTAGTGAGTGAATAACAACAATTTAAATGCACTATTGAGTATCTTGTATGTTGTCTAATTCAAGTGGATTCTTTGGATTGAGCCAAAAGCTTCTACAACAGTCTTTGTGTCATTTGAGGTTTCTGGAAGTAGATTGATTGATGAAAGTGTTATTACATTCCGTTTTGGTTTGTTTATGAATCTAATCATTTTGTGGAGACTCTCAGTGGGGCATTATGTCTGCATATGGCCTTGTAAAAATTTAAGTATCACTAGAAGTGGCTATTATCCTAAGCACAGGCACTTAGATTTTCCCCCATTACAAGTGCCTGATGGAAATAGACATGCATTTGTACGCATTCCAGACATTTTATAATAATAACAAAACGAAAGTGTTTTTGGTCTAGAGATATAGCTGTTTGTGTAAAAAAAATGCCCACTTTCTATGACACTTTCAATTTAATGCATCCATTTATTTACCCTTCCAGGGCTTCATTTATGACTGTATTGGAGCATATGTATGAAAATGACCCATAAAATACTCTCTTATTTTGTTTTAGAAACAAATCATAATGCATTCTCGGTCAACAAATGTTTTTGAAGAAATGTACACACAATGTCTTCTATAATACACCAGTGATATTTGAAGTCCTCTACTTTGATGAAGTAGTAATGGAAGCTCATCAAAAGTATTTTGTCAGACCATTATTTGAAAGGTAGTTCTTGGAATTAGTCATCCGAGCTAGCTCCTAGTTCTAAATTTAATTTGATTGAGGTAATTTCAATAGCTTGAACATTAAGCATAGTTTTGATGTTTACTTAGGTTTGTTGCCAAATGTCTTCATGAGTGAATCTTATTAAGATTTATATGCATTTCATATAATCCATAGACTGATGTTATTGTTCAAAGCCATACTTACAAGCTGAGGACTCAAATGTAGGCTGCCAGTGACTAACTTGGGTGAGAGTACTGTTGTGCCTGATATGGACTGCAAGCTTCCAGATAGGATTGAAAATTTTGGAATAAGGAATGCTGCATTCTGTATGTGTCACACAACCTCCACAGTGAAGCAATTACATTTATATTTATTCATAATACAATCAAAAAAGGTTTTATACCCTTTTGTAATGCATTGAATGCGATATTCTTTTACAAGTGATATTTTGACCAGTTTTGTTGATCTATTGTTTTTGCATAATGTGGTTTCTTGTGTGATCTGGACACATCATTTTTAGTTCATCTTGACTAAAAATACATTTTTACCATTATTAATTTCCTAGCCAGTTTGATCATCTTCCCATTTATGGTTATTTTTATGAGTACCTGTTTAGAAATTATATAAAGTTTTTTGTTGATGACATTTATATTGTCTTGATGGAATGATATTGAATTTACATAACTATTATGATGGAGGAGTATTTATTACTCTGTTATATTATTCTTCATCTGAATTTTTTATAATTTTTGTGGTGGCAAATTTTATGAGGAGGAGTTTCCATTAATAAATTCTATGAACAATTCCATTAATGATTGCTGTTGAACTGAAAATGAATTAGTGAACCAAAGGCATATGTAAGATTTACTGGACCATTATTGTTAATAGCTCATTTTGATTGAGAATAATTTGTCCTGGTTGGTTTCATTTATCCTTCTCCACTTTGTATTAAATATTGTATAGCAATTATTGAGAACTATTTAAACAGGTTATGTCGATGTAGCAGATATGACATGAATCTCATTTTTATTTTATTGGAAATGGAAATGTTATTTTCAAGTCTTCACCAAATATGTATGTGATGCTTAAAACTATTTTATTGTCTAACTTTGTTATGTATATAAAATAAAATATACTCATTGTTAAGTTCATCATAAAGGATTTTTTATTTCCAAACAATTTCATTAATGACATAATTAATGTGTGTTTTCTCCTTTTCCCTGTGATCCCATTTAAAATCTTAGATTGACTAAATGTAGCTTCTGTTTCCCAAGTGACATTTAATTGTGCCATGTTTTAGATGGAGCTGCTTAGGAAAGTATATGTGCTTCTGTTGCCAGAGAAGTACATTCTGTCATATTTTATGTTAATGCTCTCATATCCAATGCCCTTTGTGTATAAAAGAAAAATTCAGTGTTTATAAAAAAAGGAAATTCTTACGTAAATCATGTGCATCCTCATTGCTAAAAGTTATATTAAATATTAGTAGCTTATTATATCAACTCCTCATAGATGCATATAGTGGTGTGTACCCATGGAAATTTTAGGTTGGAATACTTGAGGGGATAGCAGTGCCACTGATGTAGCTGCCAATTGATTGCCTCCTTATTGGCAATGGCATGGTTTAGAGACTGGTATATAATGATGATACTAGCTTTGGCCTATCAAAAGTGATTAAGTGTAAATTTTAGTAAATAAATTTCAAAATTTTACTTGGGCAAAACAATTGTTAATATAAACAAAAAAATACCGGGACCGTCAAATTTACGGTCCCGGTATTTTTTGTTTACATTGATTCACGTCCGTAGGTCCTTGTGTATTTAAATTTAATTGTTAGTTTTTACCTACTCGAATGGTATCATCCAAATGAATGGGGAAAACCCTATATTCTGTGATAATAATTGGGAATACATTATTTTGTGCTTATCATATTTTGTGTTTAAAAAGATTTCCCAAGTTTATTTTGCAAGAAATATGCTCTGAAAACTCATTTTGGGACAAAGGACTGAAAACCCCAAACCTTAATTTATTTAAGACAATTTAAGGCATGTGGTATTAACTGAAATTTGTCTTTGTACATAAAGTAAGTAATCTATTTTGTATGACCAATACCCTCGGAGGTGTTAAGAATAGAGAATTCATATTTTGAATTTTACATTAGTAGTGCCAGTCAAGATCAACCATTTGAAAAGTTACAATGTGGATATTTGCATAAAATAAATCAATCTTGTCAGGATAGCTCGTACACTTAAACGACATACCTAAAATGTAAAGTTTTACTATCTTATCACTCAAAATTAAAGGTCAAACAAGATATTTACAAATATGGCTGTCGAGAGTGCGTTCAATTATGATGCTTGCGTATATACTTAGCTGGGTCATCACCATTTTATATAGGTAGCAATGTAGATTATTAAACCTAGGATTCAAGGATAATGGAGTGAATGAGGAAGATAATACACTGCCGAATGACCATTTCATGACCAGATAAGTATTCAATAACCCACGACCAGGGGTAGAATTATGAATTGCTGGATAGCCAATAATGCAATAAAATAAGGATACACATACTTACTCATAAAAAAATCAGTTATGGGGAACACGGTAAATAAGAAAAAGTGTTGAAATCCTCCGAAACAATGACATCTCCTGGATCCCAGGCGCCTAACCTCTCAACTAAATGCTCTCACCCTTTCTGTTTATGGAATTCCTACAACAGCTGCAGGAATTCGATAAATATTTTCTTTGTCGTAAGTTTGAACCCGAGGGATAAATTCTGCTTGGTTGATGAAAAAGTTCAATGTGCCGCTTGTCCACATTTTGTTCAATTGAATAAATACTTTCGTTTTTACCGAAAATGTCCACCAATTGTTAACTTGATATATTTTTCCTCGTTTAAATTTGAATGCCTCATCGATGGAAACAAAATTATTAATCACTATTCTGTCAGTATTTAATGGCGTTCGTAATGTAACGAAGAATGAACTCAAAAGGGTAACTTACCTACCCTACTACTCTTTAATCATTGATTACCAGGAAAAAAATCATCTCTTATACAGGGTGCACTTAGTGGAGAACAATGATAAAATCCTAACATTTTCCGTCAACATGTAGCTTCTCACTATTCATATTTTATGCGATTTTCAAGAATGCAAATTGCAATAAAAGACGATACTCGAACTAAAGGCACCACGAAGTTAACCAACGTAACACCACTATCTCCGCTGTATTCCATCTTTTCCCAGAGCTTTTCAATTATAGGTGGTGCTGCATGCAGTCAGAGAAATTAAGGTAGTGTTGGTAGTTCATTGGGGGTGGAATTTTCGTGAAGAATTTTCGTGGGATATTTTGGAAATTCCCCACAGTTTAAATGACACAATGGATTTAAAGACAGACGGAATTGATTTTATTGGCATTTGGAAGGTAATTTGTGTTTAGTCGTATTTTAAATTTGTTGTAAATACATATTCATATTTGTCAGGATCTAAGACCTAGACGTATTGAGAATAATGTAGATTTCTTTGTGTATCCATATCATTAAAATATTTCATAAGATCTTGATGAATGTCATAATGTTAAATGAACATTAATAAATTTCAGGTGATCGGTTGCGTTGTGTTAGGGAAAAACTGCGATGTTTCCAACTGTCATGGGTATGTAATATTCGTTTTTTAATTTCAGTGCCCCTTTGATTAATGGCAGTTCGAATTTGTTTTGCAAGAATTTTTGTTTGCTCAAAACAAAGTAATCAGGAGTTGTATACAGTATTTGGTGTAAAAATATTCGATATACAAAACATTGTTTCAGAATTATGCCATTGGTAAGATGAAAAAGGAAAAAAAAATATTTCGAAGGATGCTATTACGCTTTGATTTCCAAGACCCTTGTGTCTTAACGGATTCCTCTGGTTAAAGGGGATAGCTTGATAAACTTTCTTTTCCCTCATGATAACACTATACGAGAGTGATATTAATATTCAGATCCGAGGTTGTGATAATATGGAATTTTTGTAATTTTGTGCTAGGCTTCATGTTCTTCTGCTGCTAACGTTTTTCATTATAGTCTTTATCGCATACTCATATCGGCGCAAGCAATATGGCACTCTTCTATACTCATGTTCACTTTAAACTTATTCGTAAAAAAATATCTGAAGACCTGTATGAGATTTTAGGATTTGTACTTGTGAATCTAATAGTTATGAATGAAATATGTTAGTCACAGGGGAAATATGTGTGTCTTATGGGCCGTAATTATTCCATTCAATATTAATGCCTCTTTTCAGATCATCTCTGATTCTTAGGCCTGATGGCAGTTTTAGTTGGTTTGGCCCACGAACTGGAGATATCCTTGAGCTAAACAAATTCTGTGCCTATAAGATTGTTGGAAAAACTAGGAGCAATTCCACCTCTGTTTGTGGTACCAACGTCAGCCATCCATCCGTATCCATCTTATTTGAAAGTGGACATGAATCAATTCACAACCAACCATTATGCTGTGAGGTAACAATATTTTATGCTATTTTCCCAATATTTTATGTATATTTAGCAACATTTTATATTTTTATTTTATTTTTTACATGTCTCTATAATTTGTAGGATTCTGCATTTAGTTTTGCTTTGTAGTCTTGAACTTACGTTATATAGTATGCTGTTTTCAACAAAATAAAGATCATGATGTTTAAGGTACCCTCAATGAGTATCCTGTGTTTAGTGATAAACCAGCTGGGAACAGGAGTAATTGAAAATTTATGTTTAACAGTAGAGTAGCCAAATATCAATTTTGCAATCCATTCAGATACTTGTGGGTGAATGGGAATCCAATATTAATTCACAGAATCACTCAATAAAAAATCAGATAATTATAATCCATTCCATTTCAACATATACATGAAGAATAATACCAGTATAAAAAATAAAATGGTATGTAGGTACATTACAATGCATTCAATTTACAATGTCCACTGCAATATAGTATCATTACGATGCACACTAATAGAGGGATAAAATTTTCCCAGTAGACATTTTTTCAAGTAAGTTTTTATGTCAAGGATGTGATACTGCTAGCATCTTTTACAGACTTAGGGAGTTTATTTAAAGGTATCATAGCCTATAGTGTCTCTTTTGGTCCATCAGAGTTTTTTTTCTGATTGATTGGAAAGAGGAGTTGATTTTCGTTTAGTGAGGATAGCCCAATTTTTAAGGAGTGGGTTACTGTTTTCCCAAATTGGTAGTATTGTAGCCATTATATATATTTGCCTGGCAAGGGCAGAATATTGAGAGATTAAAATAAAAGGTACCAAGGTGAGTGGAGAGATTTTCCTGGTTAAAAATTCTTAGAGATTGTGTGGAGGCACCCCAGAAAGGAATACCATTAGTGGGTTATTGATAAAATACGCCAAAGTACATAGTATTTAGGACAGCTTGATCAGCTGTTTGCTTTAAAAATGTGAGCATAGAGCAGAGTGTTCTTAATTTATTGGCCAATTGATGAACATTTATCTCACGGTTGAATTTGGCATATAACAATAAGCCCATAAATTTTGTATGCTGAACATTTTTAGCATGCTGTTTGTTTAGTGAGCATAATATATGATTAAATTTTGATTTAGGCCAAAAAGTATAACATCTGTGATCTTCATCAATGCTAATGGAGGTAGCTTCATGCCAAAGTGCTATTTTCTGCTGAGCTTGTTCTCTTTTGCATTCCAAGTTGTTTAACATTCACCTGATTATAGTATATTAGTATCTTCTGAAGATAGAATTACTTGAAGACCATTGGCAGAGCTAAGATAATCAAGCAATGTCATTGATGTATACAAGGAATAATACTAGTCTCAAAATAGACTTCTGTGGTGCCCCAGGATTCACATAGTTACTCTTTGATAAACATTGCCATTCGTCAACTAAGTGCCATTGATGCTTCTCAGGAACTGATTAAGTTAATACTTAAATGACAAAAAATTATCTATTTCCCATAGTTTTCTAGGTAATATTTTCAGGAAATTCACAAGTGCATAACGAGGGTATTTGCAAATATAGCTGAGGTATGGGCAGTTAACCTGAAGTCATTACAACCTCTTGTGCTGTGCCTAGGTGAATTACATAGCATTGGCTATGTAATTCATATGCTGAGACAACCATTCCATGAATCTGTATTATTGATGGTTTTCACCTCTACCAGAGGCATCTTGTGCAAAGTCATTTTACAAGTTTTCTGAATTGTCTTAAATGTTATTCAAAACTTTCCAATCCTCATACTGTATGATTTAGGCAGATAGCAATTCCTTGCTACACCATTTATTATTATCAGCAGACTCCATGTGTGCAAATTTTAAGGAGTTGTAAATGGAATATCAGCCTTTTGAATGGACCCTAGGTCAATCATTATAATAATTGTTTAGGTCCAACAAAGAATTTTATGGAAGGATTACTGTGCACTTATTCCATCTTCTTTTCCACTGTTTAAAGCACCCTTGGAAGTCCTCGGCAGTTTGGCTTTTTAGTGTTCTTGTCGTTTCCTACTTTATTGTGTCCACATCTTCCAAATGATGTCCCCTCATCACATTTTTGCATTTTGGGAATAGGAAAAAGTCGCAGGGGGCAAGGCGAGATCTGGCGAATAAGAATGATGATTGAATTTTTTGCCAGAAACTGGTGGACAATGAATGCTGAATGTGCAGGTGCATTGTCATGTTGAAGGGTCCATCCATCATGGTCATTTAAAATAGTGTATACGTACTGTTGATTTTCCTAAATTCAGTTCATATGTCATTCGAGCAGTTTTTCAATGATTGGTAAGAACAAGGGACTGCACACGATCAATGTTGTCGTCAGCAAATTGGTTAAAGGTTGTCCCAGCCTTGCATCATCCGTGGGGTTTTGTTGGCCATCTTTAAAATGCTTAATCCACTTGAAAACTGATGTTTTCTTCAGAGCATTATCACGGTAAACAGCTGTCAATATTTCAGTAATTTCTCAATAACTTTGACCGCACTTCACCGAAAAACTTGATGTTGATTTGTTGCTCTATGATTATGTCAATTTCTATTTTTGACAAACAGTAAAAACAAGGATAACAAAAATTAATATAACTGGCACCATATGCACAGCTCGACAATCTGCCAAGCACAAACATTGGGTATCAGGCAGCTAGCACCACTAATGGGTGAGGCTATAGTCTGCAATAACTAGAAAAAATAGCAGGAATTGTGAAGAATTTTTTTTATGGTTGAATATCAGACACCAATTAACTCAAGACTGAAACAAAAAAAACAGAAGCTGCTCATTTGTTAAAATATTTGTAATTGGGCAGGAAGGATCATAGAATTACTAAGTAATTTGTGAAGACAGGTGAAATGGAACACAAATCTGTTAATTGATTGATTGTATATGTAACATCAGGAAAATAATCCACGTCCCATGTTATCTCAGCAAGTTGGACATCAGTGAACAAGTTAGAAAGGTATCTTGTGGTGAAGGTATGTTCAAAATTTCATTATTCCTTTGACATGAGGAATTCATCAACAAATTAATACTTATCTCATCAATAAATTAATATCCAATGGGCATCTTCCTCTCATGTTCATTGCTTATGTCCAAAAATATAATGCCATGTTCCCTCATGGTGGCTGGTATTGTGTTCTGTATTTTAAAAAATTACATTTTAACTGTTTACAATTGGATCACTCAATAACATGCCCAGATAACCTGCATTATATAATAATAATAAGGTGCCTAGATAACAAATACATTAACAGACATGCCAACTCTCCCAATTTAAGCGGGAGACTCCCGATTTTTCCTTCTTATGTTCTTGATGAACTGTTCAAATTGTGTACTTAGCTTAACATGTTAATAAAGTGTGACATTCATTAAAAATTGGCAAAGTGTCATAAAGGGATTAAGGTGCCATGCAAATATTGTGGTAATTAAAAGTGATTACTTCGTGATACACTTCTAAAAATCTCCCGTTTTTTCATTTTTGAAAGTTGGCATGTCTGCATTAAGTGAACGACTGGTGACCTAAAAGTGTGTTACATTTTGGACTTGTTGATTTATTGGTCAGTGCTAGTTCCAATGCCATTACAGTGGCCCAGCAGTAAAATGGCAAATGATTCATTAGGAAGCATATCCCCTCTATGTTCATTGCCTGTGCTCAGCTAAATTTCCAATGGAGCAAATATTTATCCATGGAAGTTCTGTGGCTTTAGGTCTTCCTACAACTCCTTGCTGTTTAAAAATGTAGAAGATGTCAGACTTCACCAAGTCTCACACCCCTAAAATTCAAAGTGGAAGTTGTATAACTCTCCCCTCTTCCCCAATGAGCAACATTAATGACTGGATTAAAATCATATTTTTTTGGAAACAGGCTGAAAATATTGTTTGAAATATTGTTTTTGTTGAAAGAATAATTGTGTTTACCTATACTTTCATTTTTTTATCTGGGTTTCATCGTAGACCTCTGATTCCATGCTACACAAGATTAAGAACTGTGGGTTTCAACTCAATATATTGAGTTGAAACCCACAGTTCGAAAACCCTGGTTTAATTCATGGTATTATGGCTAAGTTAAATATAGTGAGGGAAGTTTGTAATAATTAAATTGTTGAAGAGTTTATTTAGTTTCTTTAAACAGTTTTGAGGGATACGTGAATTCATTTTGATCACTCACACAAATCAATGGTAAACAATTTTTCATTTTTCCAAAAATCTTGTCTCGATATCTGCTGTTAATATAATGAATACACATCAATTATTGACTTGATAAATGGATAATGTTTAACTTGAAATTAAATTCCATGTGAGGGCATCTGCTGCACATCTAAATTTTCAGACATGATTCATTTGTTTCATTGTCTCATTCATTTCATGAAATTGAGGTTTTTAGTTATTATTTCAATAATAGGTCATTAACAGGTCATAGCATTAGTCATTATGGTGGTCCATACATATGCATTTGGTGTATAAATATTTAATATTAGTGTATGTCATGTACATATCCCAGGAACCTAATTCAATACTGAATTAGATCAGAGCTGACAAATATGCTCACTCCTTGGGTTGGTGAATCCTCTTACATGTTGACTTAGTATTGATGATGTCTGTCACACTATGCATCTAGATGATGATACATGAGAAAGTTGCTTAGGAAATTTTGAAACCAGCAAAACTTAGCGCATAAATATCATGGTCATCATTGGTTTAACGGAAATATGATCGTGGTTCAAAAGATTGAACCACAATTTTAATGTTTATTTTTACAGCTTTGTCGCTGTCGTAAGTAATAATGGTTGTAATTGCCTGATACAAGGTTAACATTTGGATTTTATTTCCAGGTGACTGTGAACTTTCGAAACACCATGGTACTTCAGTTCCCTGGGCAGTGCCTTATGCACTTCAATAGATTGTCAAGAGATTATAGAAATGATTCAGCACAAGCGGCTAATTATGCTGGAAAATTTGAGTTAGGCTCCTATTCTCTGCCATTTAAGGAAAAGACTAGGTACTTTGAGGATGAAAGCAATGCTCAAAATGGTGCCAATATCCCCTGTGAAATTAAATGTAAGGCAAGCATATCAAGTGCCAAAAGCCCTGGTCTATGTCTCACAGTTGCAGAGGATGATTCCAGGGCAAACTCATCAGGCTGCCATTCAGATTTATACCATGACCCAGTTGAAAATCTGCCAAGATTTTCGTCCAGTGTCAATGCTGAAGATCCATCATGCTGTGATTCCATCAGGAATACCACGGCAATGGAAATGCCTTCTTTCCCATCACAGGCACAAGGAAGCTCGGTCCAGAACACTCCAAAGAGTAACTTACGTCATGCTGCTGACAGTCCAAGTACATCCACCCTGAACCTAACCGGAAAGGAAGGGCGCAGTCAGTGTGTTGATGTTTCTGATCATTCCATTTCTGATACTTTACCTTGCCCTTCTTCCCAGTTACCCACTCCTCCAGCCCCTCCCCCCACTTCCTATGCCCCCCACCAGCCTCCTCATATTATCCCCAGTTCCATCCTCTCTAGTCAATTTGAGTGTTTACCAATACTTTCCCAAGATATGTGTGATGGAACTTCTCAGCCTGAGATGAGAAGGAACACCTTACACAGCTTTGGTTCTTTGACAGACAAATCACATGATTTGATGAAAGATTTGGATAAAATAATGAGCTCTGTTGAGGATGCAGAAACCCCATCAACATCTCCTTCTAGCTCTACTTCGTCCATGGCTATGTCTTCTTCTCACAAATGCCAAGACTCCAGTTTCTCCCTTCTCCGTGCACTCCAGGAGGGATACTTCTCTGACCTTGTGGTAGTTGCTGAAAATGGAGTGAAAGTTAGTATCAGGTGATGTTTAATCTAAGGTTGCTGGATTTTTTTCCTGAAATTCTGGGGCTGTCTTTTCACATAATTAGTGTCCATATTTATTGCCTCTAGCCCTCCTTCATTGTCTTTACCTTCCATTATTGAGGGGTATTGCTTTGTTTTGATGCTGATCCCAAGTTTTAAAGAAATCCATTCAATTTTTTTGGTTCACTTTTGTGTGCTTGTTTTTCCTTGTTTATGAGCGATTTGAAAGACCTAATATTCAACATGGGCACAAATTTCAACTCGGTGACTTATCCCAGGAATCAGGAATATTTGGAAGCATCATTTGATATTTCTTCTTCTTTCCTTGATTTTAAAAATAATTTATTGAATTCATTGCCTAGGTCTATGTTCAGAAGTGAAATTAGTATTTTATGGTTTCATTATGCTTATAAAAATTTTAATGGTAGCATGGATGCACAGACTAGGTGTTGCATGACTTCTTAGAAGTTCATCATTGAAATAATGGAAACACTCACAGCGTATTGTTAATTATTCTAACCTCTAATCTGAAAGTGGATATGTCAAAATTCCTTTGCTAATTGAAATAATTTTACTTAGCTGTTCATCTTTTTTGTTTGTTATTCTTTTCTTTGGGTTAATGTCTTCTGCATGTTAAATGTCTGATGTGACCATAATGGGCTGTAAACAATACTAAAACGTGCTAATTCCTGGCATTGCCTATTTATTCTGACTAACTTCAAGACATTGTAGTTTCTCAGAATGAATAAAAAGTGTGTGGACTTAACCATGTATTATGTACTAACCACAATATAGGTAATTATTTTAAAAATCGAGACTTGAGTCAGCTGTGTTGATCTTATCTGTGAAATTATGAATTACAGCTTCCCATAATTCAGTTTCCAAGAGGTATACCTTGAAAGTGTGAACTAATATCTCTTCTAGTTTCGGCAAATTTTGCTTTAAATATGATACCTGATAAAACTTCAGTCAGTGAGCCAACAACAGGATGTTAAATGTCATTCAAAAAAGCCTATGCCTTGATATTTTATGATAAGTAATTCTGGTATCTCTTATATCTCCATTCAGTTGATAAAACTGAAAATAAAAAAATTTAATTTTTGTAAAATTCTTTATTTTCAAGAGGTATCATGTTATCTCAGCAGATAGATTCAACTAATGGGCATATTTGGATTAAGGTCGTTTGAAGTCTTTGAAAAACAAAGAAGGAAATTGCATGTTTATTCTACAGCTAAAACCTATCCAATAGTATTCTCCAGTATTGTAAACCAACTCCCCATTATGCTGATGAACACAATTACATATATTAATTTGTAGCAGGTACATCCTTTTAGAAGATAAAACTAATGCAGCATCAGTAATTACAGTTTCATGTGCAGTGTACTCGTATATCAAGATCCACCTCTACCAAATAATCATTTCCTATCCTTGTTCAAAACTTGGGCGTTATTAAACTGGTCTTAAGGTATATTTAATAACAATTGAATAAATTTCGATTTGGTCCTACCAGTAATTATGGTGTAATGTGCAAATCAATATTACCGTGTTTATTAAACTCATACATTTTTTTATTTTTCCAATAGATTAATTAATTTCCAGCAGCAGATTAATGTAATTTTAGTGTGTCAGGAGAGCCCACCCTAGGTTTTCTGATGCATTCTTGATATTTGGTTTTTGATAATTTTTACAGATTCATGAACTTTTTTCTGTATTTTATTTTATTCAGAGACTAAATATTTTTAGAAGATTTGATTTGACAGTTAACTAATGTGAAATAACACATTTTGTTGATTTTTTATTTTAATATTTCCCACTATTTGTTTGATGAAGGCCAGCCTCTCTTATGCAACTCGGCAGATATTTTGAATGCCTTTTTTTGGTAATAGGTGTTAATTCCAAGTCTTTCACTTAGTCTGTATTGCTTATACTTATCCAAGATTAATGGTGAAAGAATTTCTTGGCAAAATGTTGACCTAATTGTTAGTGACATTCTCATTGTAAATCATGAAGAGAGACCAAAAGACAGCTTCATGCAAAGTATGTAGCAAATGTTTTCTTATTAAAATTTGAAGCTAAGTATTGGTGAATCCCATAGAATGCCTTCCCCTAAAATATTGTTTAAAAATATGGGTCTAAATAAGATAGTTACCCTATTTTTAAATTTAACATCTTTTTTTATGTTTTGACCTCAGTATTTGTAGCCTTAAAAATAAGCTGCTTTGAATCAGTAGTCATGGTCAAAGTTAGTGATTATATAATAATTGGGTACTTCCATTATGCACTATTGTTTATGAAATACATTTCATAAGAAGTTAACAAATTTATGAATCCATTATGTATTTCATGGATTCATAATCACGGTATAATTTTAAAAGGGGAGAGGATTCCGATTTCCCAAAACTGCATTATTTAAGCTGAATTTCCAGAAATTCTATGCTCTTTACTCATGTGACATCCACTTACTTGCCTGCTCTGCCCTGTGTTCCTCACCTCTCCTCTGGCAACACATTCAATTTGGGGAGGAGAAAAGCACCTTAGTTTTGAGTACATTTTATTGGCTTAGTTATCACTTTGTACCTGTATATTTTTGTGAGTGATAACTAATTGCATGGTGCCCTCCTTTCAGTATCTCTCTTTGTCAGTTGTCACTTGAAGCCTATGTTGGCAAGTGAAAGGTGCTTCAACATTTTTTAAAAATTTCTCTGTTTTTCTTTGCTTTCATCTTATTTTTAATAAGAGGGTTCACAGTATTATGAGCGAAATAAAGCAAAAATGATTCATGCATCGGTCAAGTTACTTAGGGGACCTGGAAGAGAAAGAGATGGGATCTTGAAAAGTGACTTTCAGAAAAAGCATTGGTAATGAACCTTTGAAAACAAAAGGAAAGATAATGGACGAAGATAATTTAAAAAAAAAACTCAAAAGTGCTCGTAGTGTGGCTTAGTCATAACAGAGGAAAAAATAATTGTCACCTCATCACTGATTTCACAAGCATTAAAACTAAGGGAACAAATGCTGCTGATGCTTAACACTGTATAATGTTGAACCAGTAAAATTAGGCTTTAGTGTTGGTCAGTTGAACTTCTTTGGGGAAATTATCAGCTTTCATGGGAAAAATAATAGTGAAGCTGTTTCACTGTGTTATTTTTAACAGGAATAACTGTAAATAGAGAAGAGTTAATTTGGGATCAAATTAATGACCAATGAAAACATTTAAATTTCCAAGTGGTTCCCATAATAACATTTGCCACCAGAAAATAAAATCAATTCTTGGATAAAAAGGGGAAAATTTTGGTTTTGTTTTGTTGAAAGACATCAGGTGAAGTTAAGTAGCCTTCATTGGAAATGTATAAATCAACAGTATTTAAATTTATAAAATGATAAGACCATTCAGGTTATTCATGAAATTAAAGAAATGTGTGGATTAATTAAGTTTCATTTTAAAAAGTGACACATTTCATAGTTTAGCATGATACACTTTTCATGATAAGGCACTTGCAGTTGTAAACAATACTTCAAAGTATATCCAGGTAAAAGCAGTCTTTGATAAAACTAGCAATTTTTTCCTTCTCCTGTGACACATCATATTCAGCTCCTAAATAGAATAGATCTAGGCATACCAAAGATTGTCAAGTGAAACATAACATTCAGAAAATATCCACAATGAACTGGAAAATTGGAATATTTGGAGGCCTTAAAAAAAAAAGTTGTCAATGAGACCATTTTATTGGTAGAAGCTAAATAAATGGTTAACAGTGGACTCAATGGTGGTAGCTGAACCTAAGGAATATTTTGCTCTGAAAAACAGTGTGGATGAAAGGTCAAGTAGAAGTGAAACAATCAAGGAAACGTGAAGAATTACCCTTCCCATTTCATTACTGAGAATATTGGAGTATGAAAGATAATGATGGTAATTCTTATGTGACTCACAATGGAAACAAGATACCTAGTATCTCTGTGGTATAGTTTACTGATTTTTTTGTTCTAGAGATGCCTAAAGCAAATGACAGCAGAGAAGCAAGAAACCTCAGATTAGGACAGGTTCATGAAAGATTTTTCTGAAATGTTAAACTATACATTTCAGAAGTGATATGAGTGATGTTGTGTAACTCATATGCTGTATTTGAATTCATTAGTCTATCGTGAGCATCTTAATTTATATTGGAATTTGTTTCGAGCAATTTGTACCTGATCAGAGAAAAATGCCCTATGAATTTGTCATTAGTTTTAAATACTAGAGGAAGCATTAAGTAAGATACCTTTTTAGATTTCCCGATGCTTGAAGAGTCTTCTTGGGGCAATATGTATCACCCAACCCAAAAACTGAAAATTAAATATTATTGGCAAACACGATATCTCTATGCATTCAGCTATATTTTTGCAAGTTAGTGTATATGCCTGAGTGACCCTACCAGATTTGGATTATTGAATGATTGCGAATGAATTGACAAAAATTAAATGTGGAACTCCAACAGAATGCTTGAATTCACAGAGCCTTTTCTTCTATTAGCTAAATCTTTAACTGGCAACAATAATTAGTTTTTAGTTCACCTACAAAGAATAGAATGCTCTAAAAGTAAAGGTAAAATCAAACCATCAATCAAAGAGATTCAGTATATATTTTGAATGAATTTTGGTGGAAAGTGTAATTTTAAGTATTTTTTCACCTTTTGGCATATATAGTAAACTCCTTAGTTATGGATTCATAGTAACTAAATATGGTATGGTAACTAAACTTCAATTTAGTGTATTTTGATGTGTCCACATATTTGCTCGTTTGATCCAATTTACTTTTATAGTTGAGGACTGTCCAACTTTTCCTTAATCTCCTTAATGTTTCTGTAGTAAAAAAATTTATTCATGTTCTTATTTTTCTTTTCATGTTTTTACTAAATTACGGTTTTAGTGGTCAATTCCATTAATGGACATTGAAGCTCAAAGATTTCAATAGTAATTCCATTCATCTTTGGAATGACAAACTTTTCAAAGCAATCACTGCATCCAGCCTAAAACTAATGAATTAAAAAAAACTTTCCTTATATGAAGCCAATATTGAGGTGGAATGACTACATGTTGCAGAGTTTAGTGCAAATTATACTTCCCCATTGCATAATGTAGGACTTAAGTGAGCTCAAATATATCCCATGATCAATAATGGACTGTCTATTTCACCTACTGCACCCTGTTTTAATATAAAAATCTGGATGTTTGTTGAAATTATCTCCATTTTTGAAACTCCCAAGTATTACCCTTTGGAAGAGGAAAAATCAGACAAAAAGATCTAGTGGAACTCGTACTTGAACAAATTCTGAAGGTCTCTAAAAACACTAAATTCACTGTGCATGGCAAGAAATAACTACCTCTAGTATGGCAGTGAAGCATATTTAATGGTTTTTTTAATTTGATGATCATACATTACTGTCAAAATAGCTTTCAAGAAAATTTAAACAACTGCAGCTTTAGATGGTTGATTATCTCACGATAGATGACTCAGAGTAGAAAAACTAGGCGTAATGGAAAAAAGTAATGGCAAAACTGTATGTGAAATAATTTGAAGGGGAAATCATGAAGCGTTGAGTGAACGTGTATTCCTAAAAGATAATAAAATCTAAGATTGGCCCAACTGGTATTGTGGCAGAATCATTCTTTGGGTATGAGAATTTTGTTGCCATGTGCTGAATTTTCTAATTTTCTGTTGAGTCCAGTTTATTATCTATTGGGACTTGAGGAACTGTAACAGCTCAAATACTGACACAGTAGTATGATGCTCCAGTCTTTATCTGCAAGTGCCTGCTTAAATCATTGAATGCAATATTGCTATAATTCAATATTCATTTTGAGAAAAGATACAAAAATCATGTAATGTTGCAATATAAAATTATGAATTGTGCAAAGAAAAGAAAAGCTGGAACAATTGAAATCTTGTCCCTCTTTAGAAGTAAGGTAACATTGGGGAAGAAGTTCATCAGACATACAATTCAAAATAGGAAAAATGTAGAGTGTGATTTTTAATGATCAAAAGATGAAAGTAGTCAGGTAAAATGAATGGAGAAGCACTTTTTAAAAACCTCTCTTTGATATGTTACACTTTTTGCACAGAATGGTGCAGAGTTGCAAAGGTATACAGAGGGACATCAGATTAAAAAAAATAATTTGAATAAAGGTGAATGTGAAAACCAAGTGGTGAGGCAAGTGAGCGATGAAGAGGGAATACATACCCGAGAAATAGCATCAAACTCAAAACTGGTTGGAAGGAGCTTTTTGAGCAATGAAATGTGAAGAGAGCGGTAGGAAAAGGATGCTAGAGGGAGACCTAGTGGGGCCAGTACTCCAGATAAGTTAAAGATGTGAGCAAAGGGGATGTGGAGGTCGGAAAGGAGAGAGACATTGCTAACGTTTCGAAAAGGTTGGTGAACGTATGGTGATCCATTTGTTTATTTGGAAAATGTATATTACAAAAGTCTGTAAATATTTATGATGATTGTGCAATTATTGGAGTTAGAATGGAGGGAAAGTTTCCTAGAAATAATAGTTATCAAGAGTGAATTACTTCAGAAGAAGAAGTGTAAAGCCATAGGAGATGGAATAGCTCTGTTATAGTACATGTATGTTCTAGTTTTCTGTCCCAGAGTGGCTACATTTTTCAATATTTTCATCACCTGCCATTCTTCCTTATTTATTTAGTGTTAATTCCATTCCCCGTTAGAGCTTTTCTGTTTTACATTCATCTTAAATCGTCCTATGCATTTGTCTCTTGGCCTTGCTTGTGAGATCTCCCCCCCCAATTTTCCCTTCTATGATGTTCCTAACTAATCCAGTTTGCCTCAAGGGATCTCATCCGTCTACTCATTTGCCATAGAGTTTAGGTCGATACAACCATATGGAGAGAATTCATCTCTTCTCTATATCTCCTTGTTCCTCACTTTGTCTGTCCATTTAATCTTCAGCATTCTCCTATAGCACCATGTTTCTATGGATTCTATTCTTTTGCTGGTCCATAGAGTGTCATGTTCCATGTGTGTGTTTTGATGCAATGCTTCCTTGTTTGAAACTCCAGATTGTTTGAGTGTAATAGTTGCCTCTTCTTCTTGCAGGCCTTCATACTTTGAGCTATACTTCACTTCATGTTAGTCGTACATCTTCCATTCCAATATATACTGCTGCCAAGCTAGATGAAGGATTCCACTTACACTAGTCTTACTCCTCGAATAGTGATATATCTGACTTTAGATTCCCCCTTCTCTATGCCAGTATTTTAGTTGTCCTCTTGTTGATGCCCCTAATATATTCCGGAAGATCTTGGTCCATATCATTCAGAGTTGGTTGCAGGTTATATTGTGTTTCTTCTATTACTGCGATGTCACCTACAAACAAGAGTATATTAATTTCTTTGTCATTTAACTCCTGTAATGTTCATTTCTTGTGCTTCTTTTATTGGCTCTTCTAGGTTTACGCTGAATAGTGTTGGTGAGAGGTTGCACCCATGTTTAACTCCTTTGTTAATTTTGGCTTATATTTTCCTTGCGTTTCTCATTTGCATGGTTGTTACCTGATTCTTGTAGAGGTGATGGATTTTTCTTGTCATTGTAGTCCATTCAAAGCACTGTTAGCTCTTTCTGTTGTTCATTAGCATGGTTGTTACCTGATTTTTATAAAGGTGTTGGATTGTTCTTCTTCCCTTTTAGGCCATTCCAAATGCTTGTATCTTGAGCATTTTGTTTCATTCAACATTGTGGAACACCTTCTCCAAGTCCATGAATGCCAGTTACAATGGCTTTGTAACAGTTATCAAATTTTTTTACCAGTACCCTCAAACTAAGTACTGCTTATCTTGTTCTCTAGTTTCCCAGATTCATAATTAGTATCCTTGGAGACTTTCTACTTTCTTTTCATTCTTCCATAATTATCTGAGTATATTTTATGCTTGAGATGTCAGGCTCAATTTTCTGTGTTCTTCTCGTTCATCTGTTCCTGTTTTCTTCAGTATTGCAATCTTAACACTTGTCTCAACGTCCTCTGATAGTTTTTCACTATCATAACTATCTCTGATTATTCCAAAGAAGGTGTCCTTTGCTTTGACCTTGAATGCTATGATTGTTTCTGTTTATTTTGTCAACTCCTGGTGCCTTGTGGTTCTTCAGGTGTTTCACGGCGCTGTCAGATTTACTTCAGGATCTGAATCTTTAGGCCCCATTGTTCTTCTTCCATCAAGATATCTTATTTAACTAAGTCACCTTCAAGTGGTTTGGGCCCTTGGTAGAGTTCTTCAATGTATTCCATCCCTCTCTTCCCAATATCTTAGTCTTGTATCACTATCATTCCATTAGAATCCTGGATGTTGTGGGATTTTGTTTTTTTTTCTTCAAATTATATATTCACCAGTTTATAAGCATTTCACTGTTTCACTTCTTTATATTGTAATAAATATCCTTGCACCAGCTTTGTATCCTTGAACCCTTGTATGACTTTGTTCTGCAATTGTTTAAAATGGTTTCCTCAGTTTTATTACGTGGATTCTTGTATTTTTTCTTTGTCTCCATGAGGTCTCTTATTTGAGCTGTTGTCCATGACTGCCTGGATTTTGCCACTGATTTACTCTCCCAGAGACTCATCTGCTATTTCAGTTATGGTATTCTTTATTTCCTTCCATGCTGGTCTCATTTATTCCTTCTGTTATTATGTTGATGGTCGTGGTGAACTTTCCTCTTTCTTGCTTTTCCTCCACAGTATTTTTGTGTTCCATCCAGATTCCTTTGTGACTTTTTTCATCTTCTTGTATTGCAGCCATCTGTTCATAACCATGAGATTGTGATCATCATTTATATTCAAACTGGGTTAGCCCTTACATTTCATAACTTGGCTCTTGTATGCTTTTCTACAAGGTTGTAATCAATTTGGTATCTTAACCTGTCTCTTGATATCTTCCCAGCATGTAATGATATAAGTTCTGGGCTATGACGGCCATATTTTCCTTTAGTGTTTTGTGTATTTGGTATTTTATTCACCACTTCCGTCACTCAATTGTTCATTCCATTCACCATTCTATAAAATCAAAATACTAAAAACTGCTAGTAATAATAATTGCTAGTTGATTACTCACAGTTCCCATGCCACAGCTTATGCAAAATAATACACAGTGAAAGTCTATGTACACTTTATATCATCACACAGTTAATCCAAGCCAATAATTCTCCATGCTACAAAACTCCCAACTCCCGCAAATCTGGCAAGTAAAGGTTATTCATCTCCCCTACTACTAAATATTCAGCACAGATGGCAGTAATATATGCCTCCACCAAAGAAATAAAGTTATGTGACTTTTATTCATTCAATACTTTCCAAATAGTTGTTGAAGCAATATTAGACACTGAATCTTTTTTAAAAATATTTCTAAAGAAAATGAGTGTAAGTTTTACAGTTAAAGAAGCATACTCATATTCAGTTTCTAGTGCTGGTCATCATAAAATGATGTTTTAGAAGACTTACCATAATGCAGTTGTATGAATACAAGTTACACGAGTAAGTTGAATGCAGAAGATGAATTAAACATTATGAGTTGATAAAATTGAGGGGAAGGAACATGAGGTATTTAGAATGGAGGGCATGGCTGTTGTTGGAAGTAACTGATAATATGCTCATCAGAGAACTGCACATTGGATAATCGGCACTCTGCATTTCAAAAAACATCCCTGAGGAAATGTAAAACAGCCTATTGTTTGCATACTACATGATGGTCGATCTCAATTATATTTTCAGTAAATAGTATTACATAAATTGTTGACTCATTTCTACTGTGGTAGCCACAAGTTGGTAAATGTCATGGAATTTCAATCATTGTCATGAATAGTCTCTAAAAGCAAGTCATGAAATACACTTAGGCATTACAGCATTACTTCATGCATTCTCAGTTTGCTTCTTGTGCAGAGTTACACAGATGTTTTTGAAACTCTTCACCAAAAAATAGAAGAACAAAATACCAATAATATTTCAATAAAAATCTCTAAAAATAGTAACATGAGTGATGAAATTTAACTAGTGTTATCATATATTCTGGCCCTCTGGGTTCACCTCTGGCCTGTGTGTGCCTCATGAAGAACCTTTTAGATCATCTTCTTCACATGGCATTGCGTTCATAACATGACTTGACAGCCAAAGAAATATCTTTTATTAAAATAATGTCCAATAATAACGGGTGCTGGTGTAGAAAGTATTTTTTAACCAGCTTTGTGGTGTGCAATCATGGAAATCCTAGTCAGCCTAGGTTTTCAAATACATAATTTAGATTACCTGAAAGCAATTAAATTGCATATTCTTGATATGCTGTGCAGCATATTAATACTTTGGTATTGTGTATTTAAGTTAGAAAAATATTTGGTAATTTGGGTCAAAAAATATATAACTTCAGTCAATATTATTATAATTGTATTAAAGAATTTTTTCTATGATGTTGAATAATCTTTCACTTGTTTCCTTGTCAAACTTACTCTACTTACTTAATGAGTAATGAAGGCTTTGAAATTTTTTACTCGTGTTACTTTCAGTAAATTTATTCAATTCTGAGGTGTGAAGCTATCCTTATGACATAATACGTACAAAGGGACCACTTAGGCAAGGTTTGGTCAGTTGCACACCGAAATTAGATTTGAGTAAAAATAAAAAAAAGTGAATGAAAAGCTATGTCAAACCAATCTTAGAATAGATGACCGGTGATGATGGTAATAAGTGAAGAACAGGTGCTAGGAAGTTCAGTATATGTGAACCTTGTTCAGTGGTCAAACATAGTCCATTGGTGATATCATCAAAGAAGAATGGAAAATGTTTCAGTTAAGTTACCGCTGAGATTGCATAGAAATAACTCAATTGTGTGAGGAAGAAGTATTTAGAAGATTTGATGAAGACCACTCTGTATAGAAATGAAGAAATTTATGGAATACGATTGAGAATCAGCATTAATGTGAAAGAGCAAATTGAGAAGATGAAGACTGAAATTGACATACAATCGAAATTGAACCTCAGATGGGTGCTGAGCTTAGTTTGTGGTGAAATGGTCTCAAATGTACATCACTAGGTTCCTTGCTCATACATATTATGCCAAGTGAAGGGTAAGTATCACATGGGGTCGAAAACATAGAATAGGTGTGGTAATATTTAGTTGCCTATTCCAGCTAGTGATAATTATTTTCCATGAGTTCTATTCCTTTGTTTATTTCCATAGCTAGTGAAGTGGAAAAACTACCTTTTCCTCTGAAATATTACATTTTACTCATGAAATTCCCTTGATTCCCAGGAAATATGAAGTAGTCGATAATTTATTGGTATAAACTTTGGAAACGCCAAAACAAAAACAACTGAGGACCTGGGTTTCAGCTAATAATCATGCTTTCTCCAGGTGAGATTCAAAACCCTGGTCGTAAGTGGTTTTGTTTTTTAGTGGTGTTGTAAAAGTATTTATCAATAAATTGTTGATATAAAATACCACAAAGTAACCAAATAGTGAATTTTATTTATTTTTCAATCATGTAAAGAAGTAATGAGAAGAGTGCATGTATGTGTGCTTTCAGGTACATGCCCTAAAGTAACTGCTCATTTACGTAGTCAAGCCTTGGGAATGAAAACATGCTGTATTCTGTTGTGTAGAGGTCATTATTTGTGCTAAATGTTCTGAGGTTAAAATATTTGCGTTAATTTCTTATGTAAACATAAATTGTTTTGTGATACTTGTGTTTTCAAGCTGATTTATGTACTAATTTTGGCATTTCATTTATTTACATTGATTTATTGTTGCTTTATATTTTTTCAATAGCTATTGAATTGTATCAAGCATGAAATTAAGTCTTATGTAATTAGATTTATTTAAATAAATGAATATGTTTTATCTAGCTATTTCATCTCACACCTTTATCCCAGTATTAATTCCAGTTTAGTAGTTGCATTCATGAGGATTCTAAGATGCAGCTTCTTTTCTTGTAAAGCTTGTAGCTATTTAATATCTATATTAGGTTACTTCTTTAAGGCTATGTTAAATATTTCACCTAACTCCTCATGACAGCTTGCCCAAACACTGTAGCTCGTGAGATTTTGGGCTTTGGAATAAATTTTGCGAAGTGTGTTGAAATTCTAGTGTTTACATACATAAAGCAAAGGTATTGTGTCAACACAAATTGTCTTTCTGGTTACATAAAATGGTAAATATAATATGTATTTATATATTTGAATATTGATATGGTAGACTCTATAAACTCAGCTCTATATTAGCATGGGAATTTAAAATCATTAAATTAACATAACTTGTGGCGTCCGAAAAGAAGCCATGTTTGTATTTGTAAAGTGAATGCAGTTGCTTTTTAGAGCCAGCCTACTTTTTTGCATCTTCATTTTCCCTTATCTTTAGAATAATTGAGAAAGATATTGCATTGTATCCGTTGTGAGTTATGTCCAAGTTTTGCAATAATAATAATGAATTTGCATAAATCTCTTGAATGATTAATTGAAATGTATGAATGTTTTTTTCATGAGTAGATATAAAACAAATTTCCCTGTTATCAATGACCCTGTGGCTGGATTCTATATTGAACAGGTGATTTGTAGTGATTTCATTCACTTAGTTATTTTGATAAATTAACAAACTTCACTCATCAGTGAAATGTTCCTACTTTGATGGGTTATCAAGAAAAATACTTAAAATACAACTTGGATACAATTAGGTTGCTAAATCTTTCTCACTCTCTCTTCTGTGGTTTGTTCTTAAGTTGAGTATTGATGTCCATGCCTGAGGACATGAATTGGCTCATTATTCAATATATTGCTGAAAATTTGAGAGTAATGACTAGAGCAGTCACATCAGCATGTGGTAAATGAAAAAGTTTGGCCAGTAAATAATTGGTATTTAGTTTCATCTAAGGGCCAGAAACTAATGCAAAGGAATGGGAACTTCAAATTAAGTTAAGTATTATGATGCTTCTATGCTTTTCAGGGTTAGACTGTTATAGTTTATAGGTTACAAAATGGTTGATTTTGGGAAAAGAATGTGAAATTCAATGGCAAAATTACTACTCGATACCTAGTGTTATGAACACATGATTTTCTTCCCATTTTGGGTCAGGATATTGAAAAATTAATCCATGAAATTATTCATTTGATGTTTTAAGTAATGCTAACCAAGTCTCATTGTGTGAATGCCTACCTTCATCAAACATTTAGTGGTGTATTGAAAGATATAATTAACATTGCGATTTCTTCTTGTTATTTTCAAAAGATAGTTTATGGTAAAGGTAAATTTCTATTTCTTATGTTGAATTCTAAAGTGGAACTTGTACTGTCTTAAAGAATCAACCAATAATTGGCATGACATTTCATCCACAAGAGCAGTTTCATCCAATAAATTGGCAGATAATGATATGAATCTTAAACTCAACTATAATAGTAGCAGGAATTTTCTACCAAACCTATTATTTTTAAACACACATAACCCTGAGTAAAATGCATTACATTGATATGCATTTCTCATAATCTTACCATTTAGTTTTCCAAGGTTATTCGGGTCTCCCACCGGGTCCACGTTCGTAGAGTTGCCGACGTTTCAATGGCCGAGTCGTCCATCGTCTTCAGGGCTTGTCGTGAGTGAGTTTTTGGCCGTCTTATATAGCTTGGTCCCGAGGTCAAGTCGCGTCTGATTGGTCGGATGTTTTTCGATAAGGCGGCCGTCTATATAAGACGGCCAAAAACTCACTCACGACAAGCCCTGAAGACGATGGACGACTCGGCCATTGAAACGTCGGCAACTCTACGAACGTGGACCTGGTGGGAGACCCGAATAACCTTGGAAAACATTATTCGCCGGGAAAGTACCAGATCATTCTTATCATTTAGTGTTTACTATATCTATGTTTGGCATAACCCTAAGTCCTACTACTGCATGTAGACTAACCATGAGGCTCTATTGGTGTATTATATTTTTTCCTTGGTCAAGTATAAAGTGATATAGCTTATGTGATTAGTCACCAAATTGTGGCATTTTTCATTTCTAGTTGGGTCATTAATTAACCAAGTGAGCTATTTGTCATGACCATGGTATTGCATTCAGTGTATGAATATTAGTTGGAAACTTATTGCTTGTGTTAATTTAGTAGATGAAAATAACCTAGCCCAAAATGGCCCAAAATTATCATCTTATTACTATCATAGCACATTTTGTTATTTATGCGGAGGAATACGCTCACAGCTTGGTTTTTATTTGTTCATACCATGGGTGACCTAAACTCTTGTCTGTGTGCACATTCAACAGACATGAGTTAATTTAAACTAGTCTTCATGTAATAAAATGCAAATAAAATTATGAAAGGCACAAGAAATATAGGCAATTCAAGGTTCAGTTAGAATCTAAAAGATGTTTTATGTTTGCCTAAACTTTCTCATAGTCCTTGAGACTATTTTAAATCATTTAAGTCAAGTAACTGCAGATAGATAATGGAGGAAAGTACTTGAATGAAAAATTCTAGGAATACCTCATGAAGAGTGGCTTAATCCACCATTGCAGCACTTCCTTGTTCCATTAGCAGAATGGAGTAGCCGAAAGTCAGAAAAGGACAATTGTGAATGTGCAGTGCATACTGCATGTGTCTGTTATGCCCAAGAAATTGTGGGCAGAAGTAGCAGACGCAGGGTGTTTGTAAAGAACAAGAGTCCTTGCTCATCTATTGGAGACAACACTCCATTTGAGCTGTGTGATGGAAATCCACCAATTTGGAAAGGATAATGGTTTTTGGTTGGTGAGCCTGGCCACTGTAGGAGCCAGGGAAACTTGATGCCAGAGATAATGAATGCATGTTATTGGGTTATAAGCAGGGGATGAAATGATATAACACATGTATGCATGCTTTGCCATTAACTTTTCAGACTTCACGTTGTGGATCAGGTGTGATGTAATTTTGAAGATTTATTCTCTTTCAAGTTAAGAGTAGTAGTAGCTTTTATGGGAGGTGACCGACAGCTGAGATCATTTGCACCATTGGGGATGGATGGCAAAGGAAGTGTGGAGAGAAACCCGGTATCAGCATTAACCTTCTCTTGTCGAAAGGCAACATGGGGTCCGCAGTTGAACGTTCCATCTGACAGATGTCGTATTCACTCAAGTGCTCTCCACAAAGCACCTCAAGTAGAGATTGAGATACCTCTGAAAAATATCCGTTGTCTCCAGGATTTGAACTCGGTCTCTCTCGGTGGGAAGCCTGTACATGAGCCACCATAGCATCCCGTTCCCCTTCAAGTTAAGAGTAGGATGGGAAATTCAACCAGGCATTAACACAATGGAACCAATTTGAGGGAGCTCTGACAATTGTCAAGAGGAAATGTGAAAGCCCAGTTGAGGGGCCATGGTAGGGGTAATCTAGGCCTGGCAAAGATTGAAGATGGGCTTGTGTGGGAGGAGGTTTTTGAACGGACAGATCCAGAAGGGGCACACAAGCCTGTTTTGAGAAAATCCAACAGTTGCCAAATTTCAAAGAACCACAGTTGCTGTAATAGAGGCAGTTCCAATCAAAGGAATATAAACCGAAGAGCAAATTGTGAGGAGCAATGAAATATGAACTTGCAACCTTGTGAGGAAAAAGGAATGTGGTAGCTCATCAAAAGACCAATGGATGAAAACAACAGCAAATGGGTTTTGATGATAAAAAAAAAATTCACATGGAAGTATGTAGAAGTACAAGTTACCCTTGGTGGCACAAGGTTTCAGCCTGGTTTTTAGGATCTACAATGAAGAAATGTACAGCCTAGTTGTTGAACATGATAGCAGCTCAGATGTCTCTCTGCGAAGAAGAAGTGGATCAGCTCTCATGCTGATTTTAAAAGTATTTTGTCTAAATAACAAAATAAATGAATTTTGGAAGACAAGCTGAAGTAATTTGAAGTGGAATCTGGAATCATGAGAAGATAAGTTACTGAAGCTCAACAAAAGTACTAATGACCTCCATCTAGTGAGAAAGGATTGGTACAGTTAGATAAATTTTCACAAGCAAAAGATGGGCTTTAATCCCATGATATATGATCCATGATCATGCATATGTTAATCAGAAGGGAGGTGTCTATTTGGGAGTTTTTGTAAATGGTAGAATTGATTAAGACTTTCAAGGCCTTAGCTAGAGGTTAAGGGACTCAGTGTGCAGCTGGTGGGTAGTTCGAGAGAAGGGATGAATGATTAGACAAAGAGCTAATTGTTGGTCTTTTGCAATTAGCAAGTAATTCATCACCAGAATTATCTTCTACCTCTTGTATACTCAGCTCGATGCTGAGTGCTGAGGAGCAGTAGAGAGCAAAATGAGCACTGCAATATCTGAGACACACTTTTGACACTTCACTAGTAAGTGTATGGAGCGGAGAACTGCTGTATTCAAGTGACTACTGATGCTGATTGAGGAAATTACCCAAATTATATGACATTTGTGAGTGGTTTTGTGATAATTTTAGCAAAGGTGTCCATGTATCTGACAACCCAGGTTAGCACTACCAAAAGTCGAGGTGCAGTAGGCAGTGAAGGAATTTGTTAAGGAGTTATTGTGGCTTAAGTGACATTTGTTGGAGATCAGATTTAGTAAGCTTGTATGAAATCCTAGTATAGTTAAGATAGGCAATGGAAGAGAGATTTGCTAATAAAAATATTGGCATCGGAGAGAATCAAGCATGACATGACAGGTTTTCATTTTTGCAGGAGTGAGTGTGGGATGAAGAGGTAGCTATCAAATGCGTCACTATAGAAGAAACTGCTACTCTCCCCTTAAAAATCCCTGAAAGCTCAGTACCAAATAAACTTTCAAAACAAACTGGTGCTTTTATCTAATGATGAGACATTGATTAGGGTTATCTCATACCTAAATTGGAAAACATTTTCATTTTTTTGGCTTAGTAATATCAGGAAGAAAAAATACCACATTAAAATAAAAGCATGTGGATATGATATTTATAATTCTTTTAATTTGACTTGAAGCCCAATTGGTGGTCAATAGTATGATATTTGTGCTATGAATGCATGAGCGAATGTTGAATGCCTAACATTCAATAGAATGGTGGGGTTAAGTTACCTACATATTTCATTACCTCTTTAGTTATGCTTTATGATGCTGTTATAATAACAAAAGTTATTGAAATATATTTCTTACAATAAAAATGAACTTGGACAGTCTACTCAAAATTTTTTATTAGCTATCTGTTTCAACACACACTCACGATCAAGATGGAGAGATAAGGGATCATGAGGTTTAATACAGATGGATAGCTGCTAGGAGAATCAGGGTATTTGTGATTGATGTTTCAGTTATTGAGGAATTGGAAGAGGTGCCTGTTAATGTAGGTGGCTTCCATGGGCTCCCTCATCACCTTAAGTCCATCCAAGTGTTAGTTACATTGTAGGAACAAATCACTAGTTCAGTTGTCTTTTATTAAATTAATTGACTTTCAGAATCTTTTAATGACAGCATAACTGAAATAAATTTCATACTGTGAATTGAATACAGTTAATTTTATTGCAACAAAGCCTATATCTTGGCAGTGTGTACCAGCTAAACTATGGTGAAAAATTTCATTTGTTGGTCTGTTATCCTGTAAGGTTTGTGACACTTCCCCAAAAGGAAAGGCAATTTATAATCTGAGAACTTGGAAAATTGTTTCAATTCAAAAGACAAAATTGAGCTTTCAGGACAGAATGGTGTGTATAGCATATACTGTAACACTCCTGAATGCCCTATGCCCAGTATATTGGCTAGAGAGGCCATTCCACAACTATTTGCATGGGTAAACGCAGTGTGTGTGGCAGATATCACATCAAACTTTGCCAAACACTTATTAAAGGGCTGATTTCCAGTTATATTTGATCATCAATGTTACACACCTAATGTAAATGATGGTAATTGGACTTTTTAGAACAGTAAATTGTACTCACAAAAACAAAGTACACTCCTGAATGGCAATGTTTTTCCTCTCCTCTCTCCTAATTGCCCTTCCTTGATCTCCCTCCATGACTCAATCCTCTCTAGTATTTCCACAACTTTGTCATTATTCCTCTTACATCCTTCTTTTGACCAATAGTGTAATTTGTTAGCCTACCCTTCTCCCTGCTACCCTGCTATATTTCCCTTCCCTTTCACCTCATTTCCAACAGTAGACCCACCCACCCTGCCCCATACTCCCATCCACCTATATAAAGGCCTCGAATCACTACATCTCCACCTTGATAATGGCATTAAGTATTGAAACTTAGGTTGTCAATCAAACAATTTTAAGTGGATTATGTAAGTATATTTTCATTTCGAAAGTGATTATTAAGCGCAGGATTCCCACAATGTAAAAACAGTTTGCCTTGACCAGGATTCGAACCTAGGTCCCTCAATATCCAGCTGGGTGAAAGCTTTGATAGCTTAAACTCACTTGGCCAGAATCAAGGGATCCAAATTTGAATCCTGATCAAGGCAGATAATTTTTACACAATGAAATTCCATCACTTTGATGCACAGCAGCAAATGACTTCTTTAAAGCAACTGTTGTAGAATATCCTGTGGTTCTTCGAATGATTATTAAGTTTCACAAAGTGACACATTAAGCCGTTAAGTGTAATTGTAATAAATATGCTTGCACATGAGTAATCCTTCCTTTTTACTTCACTTATATTTTTTGGATTTCCTAAATTATTCAGTCTTAACTAAGGCGGGAGTAAATTTTTGTGATACTTAGACATATATTTGTGGGGATTCAAAATACGTGAGAGTTTTGAAGGAAAATGTTTATTCATTTATCATTATTATTCATTTGTTTATTCATCGCCTTAAGTGTGTCACTGGAGTCATAGGAAAGCTGATTTGTCTAATAATTAGTAAATTATTAATTTTTTTTAGGATTGCACCAAAATGCAGCCATTTTTTCATTACTTCCACCTTCATCATAAACCTCTGTGGTGCTATTAAAAAATTTTGGAGGTGGGATTGAAAAGTGTGATATTAGAAAAAGAGATACTGTTGTGATGTTTTTTAGACACTTTGTAAGACAGCGAGATTTTATTTATAATACTGAATTAATGAAACAATACATCTTAGCTTTTAATAAAGTAACTAAGATACAAGATGCTATAAAGATCATGGTTTCAAGTTTTCAAATTTGACTTTAAATCAGGAGATTGAATCAGCCACATGCTCAAAAAACCCTTCAGTGTGTGTAATCATATGCATGTATATATACATATGTGTGTGTGTATATATATTTTGAAGTGAGTAGGCCTCTTTGGCATTTACCAAGCTTAGATGCACACACATACATATACTCATAGGTGCTAGCATAAAAAAATATTTTTAAAAAGATCAATAAAATTGAAAAGAACTAACTTATATTTCGGTGGTCCCATCCCCCTTCATCAGAGTATGAGGTGTAACTAACGGGAAGATAATGAGAAGAGGGTGTATTGTGAAAGGTTTAATCCAGGAAGTTGGCAGGGTTTGAATAGCCAGATTGCTCAATGTTTGATATGCTATGTTTTGATAACTGCTACCAAGTATCTATTATTTACTTCCTCCCATCAACAGCCACACCAATCTCCAGTCAAAGACCCTAGAATTAGCTTGCATCTGTCTATTTACATCCTGCCAACCTCTTGGTTTGAAACTTTTCCATCAGCTTACACTTTTCTCTCAACAGCCCATCATCCATTGCATAAACCCCTCTCTTTAATCCCCCCCCCCTAATATTCCCTCTCCTCTTTATCTTCCCTTCAGTTACTCCTTCTCTGATGAAGGTGACTGGACCCACTGAAATATAAGGGAGTTCTTTTAATTTTCATTAATATTTTTTAAATAATTTTTTGGTAACATCTATGAGTGTGTGTGTATATATGCACATACACCCATCCCTTCCCACCACTATGTATATGTACATACGCATACATTCAAACATGAAAACCAGCGGCATGGCAAAAACACATTCATTCACATGGATAAACGTATAAGGAAAAGGGATAGAAATATACATAAAAGATGAGCACAGGAGTGGTAGAGAAGGTGGAATCGAGCAGATCACAAGCGTAAAAAAGCTTCCTTGACTAGGATTCGGACCACGGATCCTCAAATTGCTGGGCTGATGTTCTAACCATTGAGCTATTGAAGAAACATTTGTAAGCTTGTTATCTGCTTGATTCCACCTTCTTTGCCATTCCTGTGTTCATCTTTTGTGTGTGTTCCTTATCCTTATACCTCTATCAATGGAAATGAAAAAATATGCATGTGCACACGTACATAGTGGCGGAAGGGAATCAAGGTGAGAGCTGGTGTCTTAGGGACAGAGGAGAAGGTAGATTGACGGGAAGTACTACATGATCTTTAGAAGGGGGAAGAAAAATGGAAAAGGATGTAGTTCATTAAATTTCTTCAAGTTACTTGGCAGCATTTTCTTTATTTAAAACCCTCTCTCAAAAATTATTAATATCCTTCAAAAGGTAAATAAATGAAATGTAACTGTGAGGTATGGAAAATTGGAATGCAAGAATACCACAATCTCATTTTAAACTTCCGGGATGTTCATCCACATGTTTCAGCCTCTGGCTTTCAGTGTGATGCGAAAGAAATTCTAATCATCCCCTAAACCTTTCCCCCTGAAGAAAGGAGAGAGTCTCTTAAACAGGAACCCTTGATCTCCAAGTTTCATTGGTCTCTTAAAATCAAATTTGACCTGATATTCCCATTATACTGGTGGTACTAGCATTTCTTCTTTGTAGCATTCACTGGATTGAATAGTAAAGTGATGTTTTCAGTTGTTTGGCTTCCTTTGCAATAGTTTTTGGTGCAAAAAATTCAAGTGACCTCAGTCATATTGTTCAGAAAAGTGCCACCAGTAAAGTGAACACTAGTCCCTAATGCAATTGATTTTGTGAATCTCTTCCCAATTATCCTAATAATCATCTATGTTTGCCCTAAATTTTTGCTTTTCTTCAAGTCCCCACCCCCTCTAATAGCATGGTTAAATCCATAAAAACTTGAGCAAATCCATTTCTTGTTTAATGGTGAGTGAGTCTACCAGATGGAGGACTGGTATATAAAAGAGTATCCATCGTTCCCCTCTTAGTCGACGTGGTAGAGGACAATATGGAGAACTGTTCTGGTTCTGAGTTCAATTATGAAGAAGGTGCTTTCATACCATTGTTTTGAGGACTATATAATTTGTGTGTGAACAAATACACTCGGGCTAATTTTCAGCTTGTGCAATTTTTCACCAGCAAAAATATGGCTATAAGTGTGAAAAGAGTAAAAATGGCTCCTTTGATTTCCGTGGTGGCTCCATCATCAGTGATCGTTTACATTTACAGCAAACCCTCACACAGAGCAAGTCATACCCCTAATGTCTAGCCATCATTTCTCCTAATAGCTCTCCTCATTTCATGTGATGATTAACTGTAAAATGTGTCCTTATCAGAATCAAATTTTAAAAATATCAACACCATCAAATATATCACATCCACCAATGGCTACCACGATGCCACGATTGATTGAAAAGTGATGTGGGGAAAATGCAGAGCATTAGGCTATGGACTAGTTTGCAAGAGCATACCCACTCATTTCGCAAAACATCTGTGACCAAAAATTGACCTTTTTGACATAACCTTATTAATTATCACTTCACTCAAAACTCATAGATTTGTCAAATATATAAATATTGGTCCATTTAACTTTTTATACAAGTACAGGCATGACCCTTTAGAAAAAATTATAAACTTAACATCTAATGACCAGGGTGGTCACTAAATCATGAAAAAGTTTTAATTTACTCAAGTTCTCTGTGATATTTGAGAAAAATGGACAGTGCTCTTAACCATTTGGAGTCGGATAGTGCAGTTGATTTTAGAAGTTCCTTCTAAGTAAACATTCAGTCATAACATTTGGAGAATGCTTTGAAATCCAAAGCTATGTTCATGGTTTTGTAATCCAAACCTGAACAGTGTGAACACAACAAACGTTCAAGAAATGATTGCATGCTTCCTAGTGACATTGCATTGCCAATTTTGTTCTACATATCTCAAATAAAGGATCTTACTCTCCATACTAATACTGTAAATATCCTTGCTGAAGCTCTTGTAGAAATACATGTACTGACTTTTGCATTTCTGTAGTCAGTTGAAATTTCAATAATTACAATAGCCTCAATAATATTGCAAAATATCCATGGTTGCCTTCACATATTTTATTCTAATTTTCATTACCCTTTGTTTGTATATCTTAATTATATGTTTTATTTCAATCTCTATATTAATAAAATTATTATGTTCTAATCCAAGGGTGGGCAACCCCTTTCACCCATATTTTCTTTTTCACTCTCTCAAGCTTATGTCCTAATACATCTTGAATAATAGAAGTGAAAGGCAATATTCTTGTTCAAGTCCACTGCATGTGATATATAGTATTTTAGCATATTTGAATGAAATGTGTTATTTACATGTATTTATTTCTGTAAACTTGTTATTGACTTGCTTATTTCAAGGGCTTTCCATAACACTCCTGGGAATGCTATGAGCCTCAAGGTCAATTAAAGGAAGATCAGTTTCAATTCATCTGTTAAAAATATTAATGTTTATTGAGTCCTTAAAGACATATTTGGGGCATGTATGAAACTTTTCACATTAGCCATTAATAAAGACAAACACAATTCATTTCAATTAGAATTTGAATACAAATGTACACCTAAAAATAAAAAAAGTGCTAAACTCTGTCATACAGTGTTATATTGTATATGCATGGACAGTCCATGATCTTTCTTTTGTGAAATCATGTTGTAATTCTAAGAGTATTCTTTTCTTTTTTTTTGTCTCAGGTGTAACGTCATGGAATTTACACAACATTTTAAAATGAAAGAAGTAATTTTATAATTCCACACACCCTTTATTAGAACACCTTAAATGTGTTAAATTAAGTGTGTAATGATTAGCAAAGTTACTTATTTCATCTCAAAAAGTATTCATTTCTTACCTACTTGTGTTTTGTACTATCCCTCCCAAAATCTTCATGAATGAATTTGTTACATGAAGTCCTTTAAAATTAATATTTTCCAACCCCCTCCATAATGTATTGTTTATATATACATATATAAAAATATATATATTTTATATAAATATTTTTTTATTTGGTAATCTACCGTTTAAGGTAGGTTTTTGGATGGACACAACTATCAAATAAATATTTTGTGGCTCCCCACCTAGCAAACTAATCTATATCAGGTTCCTCTTCATCTCGGTTATATAAATATATAAATGTAAATAAATAAATATATATATATATATCCTATTTTAATTTCATCATAAATTCCTTTCCTCCTATTTTTTTGTTTATAAATTCATCATATAATAATTCTTGATTCTCCAAAAGTAATTCCTCCCAGTCCTGTGGCTCTCCCCTTCTCTCCCTAATCCATTGCCCTTTTCACTCTTTCCTGTGTTACATCCAGTCCAGTATATTCATATTTCCATTCATACTTGTATTTAACTTCATATAGAACTTCATTGTGTAAACTCCTGAAATGTTGCAGCCATTCCTAACATTGTAATTTTCTCCAGATTGCACTATGTTTCATCTCTTTCTTCATCCCTTTCAATACTATCCATACATTTGCTGATCACTGATATCCTAATTTACTATCTGATGTTAAATATTTTCCAATAGTAGGCTATTGTCATCAGTATAAGTTCTTCTTGTGACTATTCATTGATGGTTTACATGTATACCTCCAAAAAATGCAAATGTGACTACCCCTTGATAGCAACGCTGATACTATATTGAATTGAATGCATGTAATTCTTCATTTCATTGATTTTCACACATCTGGTTTGCAATGAAATAAAGTAATAGAAAAATATATCTAATGAATTTGGCTGTGAATGTGGACAAAACTCTCATTGTCCTTCTTTTTTAACTGTTTTTGAACTCCTCATTGCTGTGAATGATCCGTAGTTAACTATTTTTTATTTAAATTAACATGGCTGTAGGTATTATTATATGATGGAAAGGGGATAGACTTCTAATGATACATTTTATGTCCATACTTGTATTATGATGAGATCTATGTCATATAATATATGTGATCTAATGGGTCAATGAATAATAAATAAATAAAGTGTATTGTATTCTGTACAAAGAATATCAAATTCAAGGATGACCCTTGTCTTTCTAATAAAGTTGATAATTTTTTATGATCTCCCTTCTTCTCACCCTCTAGTTTGAGGTCCATTCTACAATCCTTGGCCTTAGTTTTCCAAATATTGACTGGGCGGCTTCCACCGAGGAAGAGGAACCAAGGACTTTGTTGAAGAACTGTGAAAACAAGAGTGATTCTCCAGTGTCTTCTTCTATGAATGATCTGCCCACTGAACCAGTTTCTAACCCTTGCAAATGTCCAGATAATCGAGAAGTCAGTAAGAAAACAAAGCAGACTTTCTCGAATATGCAAAATTGTCATCATTTGGAGCGAAAATGTCCAAAAATTCAGAACTCAATGGTGACTTCAGTGGAGCAGTCACTTGGTCTGGCTGATTCAGGTTAGTTCAGCCACTAACATAAGCCTAGCGTTTAAGGTCACCTAATGTTTATGAATACTTTTGTTGAGTTAAAACTGCCTCTGCATGAAATTTCACCGAACATGATTGTACCTTTTTAGGTCAAGAGAAAGAAAAAGAATGGAAAGAAGGCATGCCTTCTCAGAAGAGGTTTTCCTCTGAAAACAGCTTCTCCTCATCTAAGGCATATTTGAAGCAGAAGGATGATGTTTCGAAGGTGAAACTGCCTCTTCTACCTGAGGATGTGGTTGGGGCACTGTTGCATTATGCTTATTCTGAGAGCCTCCCTCCATCTTTGTCTCCAGAAACTGCTGAGAAATGCATTAAATTTCTCTCTCCACCAAGCACTCTTGCAATGGATACCATTGCTTTCAGGAATATGTGCACATCATACCTTAGAAATAATGCCTTGAGGCAAGGTGAGATTTTTATTCTTAAATTGGTACACTTAATTTTTTCCTTATCATTAAATATGAATTTCCTCCCACAGAGTAATTAAATTGATTAGTCAAACTTTAAAGGTAAAAAGAGTGTCATATATGAAAAATTTGTAACTCTGTATACATATCAATCTAAATCTTATTGGAAAAGTACAGCTCCATTGTTTGCTATAACTTGATTTCTCTCTTTACTGCTTTATGTCATCTGCTAAAATTAACTTTTGGGTGTAAGTTAAAGTCCTTGGATAATAATCTTCAGTCGTTGTCTTCAGTTGAATTTTACGTAGCAGAATTAAATTGATGTTTACCAATCATCATTAATATAGAGTTTGATTACTGTGATGATGGTAGCATGATGGCATTAACCTTATACTTATATAAAAATGTGGTGTTTTAATCATTAAGGCATCCCAATCTAGCCATTATTTTTTTCAGAGTAATTTCAATTATGGACTTGAATGGCACAATGAAGTAGTTAAAGCATTTGCAACAAATCTAATGATATGAAGTACAACTCTAAATCATATTTTAATATTTCTCAGGATATTCAGACATGCAGCAATGATAGTATTGGTGATAATTGTGGTGCAAGGAATAACACACAGAGTTGAAGACAAGATGTCTAATCTCTATCTTGTCTATTCTCTAATATTAGTCTTTTCTGTTAATGAATCTTGTGTGGCTTAATTAGGTTTATTTATCATAACTATATCTATGCTTATTCTAAGCAGTACCTTCATTGTTTTCCTTCTCAAATTTACAATTTTTCTTCCAAAATATATAATTTGTTCCACGACATTCAAAATTAAATCATGTGAACTATTACAGAAAAATAATATATTATAGTGTCAATGTATTTTTTAATGACCAAATGCAAATTTAATTTTTTCTGTCTGAATCTCCAATTTTCTTTTATTATCTAATTGTGTTTTTTAAATGTATATATGATTTTGTTGTTTATTTATTTTTTGTGTCAATGTAAAAAGTCTGAATTGATTACTTGCATGTATTTTGACCATCTTCACCATTAGTATATCTATCCTAAGATTGCTTTTATCCATTTTTCTCAAATCAGTGTTAATTCCCTCACCCTCCTCCTGATAGCTTCTTTTTTTTACATCCTCATCCTTAATTTGTCTTATGCAGTCATCTTTTGCTCTTCCTCATGAGATATTCCCTTCAATATCCAATTCTGTTTTGTTTCTGCGTAATCCATTGTGCCTCGAGGCTTGTCCAAGACACCTTGTTCTTCTTTGATGCAGAATTCTCCGGGCGGACCTATCCTCTTCTGCTCTTGTATATACCTGGCATGAACATATGCATTGCTGTGATGGAAAGTGACTTCTTTGTGGGCCAGTCATGGGTATTTTTCTTGCAGATTTGTTTTCTAGTTGTGTAATAAAAATTCTTAGGTGTGTACTTGTTATGGTTTGACCCTTTTTGAAATCGTCTATTCCTTGTAAATCCTTAAAAGTTGCCATAATTTTCCTAGTTGAAGGAATGCTCTTTGCCTTCTTTGGTGCAGACTCCCTGCTGGAAATTGGTTGGACTGTTCCTTGCTTTCAACCTTGTAGTGATATATCTTGTAGGTTATGTATGATATGCTTGTTGTTTATTCCCTTGCTCTTGTATTTCATCTTTTACATAATTAGATATCGTCACTTTGACCGCGGGGATCCATGGCTGTTTGTCCAAGATGGAGGAGCACCTGACGATGGGAGATTACATGGGGATGGCGAGCTCAGAGGAGGATGAAGAAGAAGATGACATTGGGAGGAGAGCCGTGAGATCACTGGCGCATAGACGCAGGGACAGGGGTCTGCCACATCCCACTCCTAGCAGATTGTGCTCTGCCCTCAAACAGGCAGCCAGGGAAGCCTCATTGGGTGAGTGTATTTTAGTGGAGGTTATCTCCATTCAACAAGGATCCACATTAAAATTATGAAAAATGTACTGTCTTCTCTTTTCATAAAAACTTTCTGCGTTACATTATGTTGGAATATCTCGTCATGCAAACAAATCATAAGTCTACATTTTGGTGCTGTCCAGCAGTTGTTGAAATTGTGAACAGGCAATGAGTTGATTGATTTTTTGGTAGAGCACAAACGTGGAAGAGCAGTTTATGACAGTTTTCGTGAGCTGGCCATCAGCCCATTGTGACTGAATTTTGATCAGTGGAAAGTGATCATTCTCTGGGTAGCAGTCACTTGTGTAAATCATTACTCAAGAGGTTTCATTTGTTATTGCTGCATAGTGATCATAGCTCTTTGGTTATCATTTAGTCGCAACCTTAGCAACTCTCTTATTTTGATTTCATGTATATGAATTACTTAGTTATGCTTATGTGCAATAATACAATTTGAAAAATTTTAGGCTAAGCATCTTGGAGAAGAAGTAAATGGTTCATTACTTAGATGTACAGGAAAATAAAAAATCTGTTTGAAATAAAAGTACATAGTTTCATGTGCAATGGCTACTTATAGTATCTGTGATGCATATGGTAAATTCAATTATAGCGGGGTTTAGAAGAGTGTAGAATCCATTAGTTGATCAGGTTAGATTATTGCTCCAGAATACTCCTTTAATTGATTTGGATGTTCTTCATTTTTAAAATATTTGATACTTTTATTCCGATATGTACCTTCACATGGTATGGAATGGGAGTAACATATGTGATTCTCATGGAATCTTCCATGAAATAGTGTAAATAAATACATGTCTATTTGGGATTTCATCTATATTTAATGTTCTTTTACAATGTATTCACAATCATTCCAATCAGCTCCTTTTAGTAAAGTGCATTTCTTCCTTTCTTCTGCTTTTGTAGGCTCATGTTCAGCATAGATTATTATTATAAACTGGGACACATATTGGCCTGGGTCTGTAAATTCTACACATTGTCCAAGAATTGGAAACATCATTGGTCATTGAAAATTTTAAAAAAGCATTAATAATGGTCAAAATTGAGGTGGGGGAATAATATAAACTAGCCAACTAGGTCATACTGGACCCAAGACTATATAAGCCAAAATAAAATTATTTATTAGGTAATCTACCGGTTAAGGTAGGTTTTTGGCTGGACACAACTATCCAATAAATATTTTGTAACTCCAAATAAAACCCAATCCAGCAATCTACTCTACATCAGGTCCCTCTTCATTTCTGTGTGCCTCCCTCCTCCCTTCATTCCATCCAACATCCCTATTCCGTTCCTGCCCCTTCCTCGTTTGCCCAACATTCTCCCCCCCATTACCTTCTTCAACATTCCACTACTGCTCAATACGCCTTTCATCCATTTTTCCTTCCTCCATACGATTTCTCTCAACAGACCCCTCTCCTCACCCACCATCTCCAGTCCTTCCTCATTTGTTTTCCTTTTGGTCCATTTCACTTTCTCCATTCTTCTCCACACTCACATTTCCAAAGTCTCCAATCTACGTCAATCCTCATGATTCAGCAACCACGTTTCTGCGCCGTACATAGCTACGCTCCATATCAGAGTTTTTACGAATCTTTTCTTAACCTCCTCACTCAACGTCCCCATTATCAACTCCCTCCTCCTTGAGAAAGCCTCCTTGCCTAGCGCAATTCTTCTTACGTCCCTACTGCTTTGACCGTATTGGTCCAAAACACTTCAGAGATGTGTAAACTGTTCTATTGTGTCTGTTGTGTGTAAACTGTTCAAACTGCAGGTATGTGACCTGCTCTATTTTTTCCACACCTATTTTAATGTTTAGCTTAGCCATTTTCTTTCTGGAAAATGGCATAACCTTTTTTTTATTAATATTGATTCTCATCCCATATTTATCGCACTGAACCTCCAATTCACTCAGCAATACTTGCAACCCCTTGGCTGACTGAGCAACTAATGCTTGGTCATCAGCAAACCTAACCGCTTTTACGAATTCCCCTCCGACTTTCATTCCTATCTCCAGTTCTTCCCATGCCTCTTTAATCATTTCCTCCACATATATGTTGAACAGCACTGGTGACAATGGGCAACCCTGCCTTACCACTCTTCCTAACACTGCCCATCCGGACTCTCTGTTCCCCACTCGCACCTGAGCAGTCTGAGACATGTACAGGTTGCGGATCAGTCTCCTGTCCCTCCAATCCACTCCTATTTTCTGCAATACACACATTAGTTTTTCCCAATTCACTCTATCAAATGCTTTTTCAAAATCTACAAAACAGGCAAAGATGTCCTGATTGTATTCTATATTCCTCCCGATTAGTGATCTCATTACTGCAATGGCATCACGCGTACCTCTTCCTTTCCTGAACCCAAACTGATCATCCCCTAAGTAATCATTTGCCTTACTCTCTATCCTTTTGTTGATGATCCTGAGAATAACTTTAGCTGCGTGGGATATCAAACTTATTGTTCTGTAATCCTCACAAGATGTAGCCTTTACCTTTTTCGAAATAGGAACTAACGCTGATCTCACAAAATCTTCCAGCCAGATTCCTTCCTCATAGATACTCCGAATCAATCCATATAGAGTCTTTCTCCCACATTTTCCTAAACATTTCAATAGTTCCACAGGAGTGTTGTCTACCCCCACGGCCTTATTTACTTTCATCTCCTTTAATGCCCTTTCTATTTCATCGTCGAGTATGCCTGGACCTAAGCTATCTCTATCTATGTCATGTTCTTTTTCTATGTCTAACCTTGTCGGCCTATGTTCTCTACCATACAGTGTTTCTATATATTCCTTCCATCTCTCTTGGATTTTTTCTGGTTCAACTATTATCTTACCCCGTTTATCTCTAACTGTTAGTACAAATCTTCCCTTCTTAATTCCTGATAATAACTTAACCTTGCTGTATAGCGCACCAATTTCACCCTTCCTCTGTAAACTTTCCAAAATAAAATAATACATTGTATTTCTCATTGAAGGATTGTAATGGAATGCTGATAAAACCATTGTGTTAAAAACATTATAAGCTGATAACATCCCACTTAGAAATGTTTTCTTATGTGATTTTCATTCAACATTACTTTGCTTTTCTAGGAACTGTCATTTGTTGCTAATGTATGTATCAGTTATTGAATCAATCTAACTTGAGTCTCTTTCCCTAATATTGTTATTAAAAATGGAAATATTTAACTGTAAATATTATTTCATTATAGAATAAGGATTAATGCTGATAAAATTCATCTTATGATAATTTATTTTATTTTAATTAACAGCACTGGTGTTGGCTTTGGAGCTCTGTCAGATCTATGCAAAAAATCAATGCCATTTGGGAAAGATGGAGATTTGTGAGGTAGCTCAGTTTGCTGCTTCCCGGTTGGCTCCTTTAGCTTCTCAGCTGGATGCTGTGTTGTCTGCTATTTTAAGATCCATTCCTCCAGCAATTTCCCCAGTTATAGCGGGAGCACGACGTTCTCCTCCCTTGAATGACAACCAACGGCGAAATGGTGATGGGACAACTCTTAGGGATAGGTTAGCTTCCCATCTGGTTCCTGAAGTGAGTTCTAGATTGATATTCATCTAGAATTAAATTGGCTCTTCTTAAAAACATTGTTTAAACAGTTTGAAAATGTGCAGCGTTACTCATATTTATAATATGCATAATGTTTTGTTGCTTTTGTTGGGGGGCTTTGATTTCAAATTTTTGCAGAGTTATTCATAATATTTTAATTTTGGAAGAAATTAAATAACTTTTAGAAGGAAAATTAGATGAAAGAAACATAATGTTCACTAATAATTTATTTTCACTCTCTGAATTTCAAATCCTTTTGTCATCAAAAGGTGACAAAATACATTATGTTTGGCATGTATAATTTTGCATAAATGTGTGTGTGTGTGCATGTGTATATAATCTGACTGTTATTAACCTGCAAACATTATTTCAGGAATCATCAGAATTGATTCCAAATCATCAAATATTTCTCTAATATCTATATTGGTGTATTCTCACTATATTATTTTATGTATGAGCAATATATTTTTAATGATTTTAAACTTTATTTCTCATGAAATGAAGTAGTTTTGTGAAACTTCCTCAATTTGATTCATAGTTGCCAAAAATGTTTACTCTTTATTATAAATTTAATTCTTTAAAAAAAATTGAATATGAAGACTTTTTTAACTCAAAAAGTTCATATGTTGAGTGGTTTTTAATGTTAAAGTGCCACTGTATTTGTCACCATTAACTGTCGGAAGAAAGCAATTTTTTATAAATTGAACAAGTATGTTTCTTGCTCAAAGTAATCAGGTAGGGAATGGCATGATTTAAAAAAAAACCAGACTATTCAACTATATTTTTAACCAATATCTCAAAAGGAAATTTTTTTCAATTCATTGTGCAATGATGTAAAAGGTTAGTACAATTGGAAAATGCTTATTAAGGGGAAGTGTTTTTATGTTTGTGTCAGCGGTAGGTCATGTCGGCAAATTTTTTTGGACAACTCAATTATTTTTGTCGCTGTTACTTGCACTTTTGTACTCTAAAAGTTGCATAGTAATGATGAAAACATTAATGTTTTATAAAGTAAAGAATTACTTGAGTTAATCATGTCTTAATCTCAACAAAGAAAAAATAAATCAACATTTCAAAGTCTTAGTGTGAAAGTTATTATATTGCAACTTGCATTCCACAAATCATCCCTAATTTAATATGCACATGATGGCATGTATATAACTCTACCATTGTATGTAAAATACATGGTTTATTATGAATGAAATGGATTAATTTATTTTGTGAAAGTCTTATCATCTCTGGTAATCTGCTTTTCATGCTACATGAATTTCCTGAAATGTTGGAAAGATGGAGTCAGCCCTAGAGGTGCTTTCAACATTAACAATGTGTCTAAAGGAGGACATTGAAGAGATTCTCGGAGCCATCAAAACAAAGGAATCATCAAAAGAAGAAAGAAAAACTTCTCCTTCATCAACATCTGATAATGATGACACCCATATTCAATTGGTAACAAAGCTTCATAGAATTTCTGTGTTTACAAAGCATTACAGAATATAGGAGGTATGTCAATGAAATAATCAGACTGGTGCTACAAAACATTTTATTGATCACCAAATGCATTAGAAAGTCTATTGCCTTCAAGGTTCTCTCCTTACTGATCCCTTCAACAGCACTCCATATGATCATAGGAAATAAACAAAAGTCACAGGGGGTCAGGTTGAGCAAGTGCGGTGAAGTGTGGTCCAACACAGTGAGCTGTATTTTGCAAAGAGTGCCGTCACAGAGAAGGCGGAATGGGTTGGCATAGCATTATCTTGGTGAAGCAACCAGGAATTTCTCTTCCAAAAATCTGGACTTTGTCACTTGACTCGTTTATCTAGCGCAGTCAGAATCTCAACATAATAATGTTGATTGACTGTCTTACCTTTGGGTACCCAGTGAATGTATACAGTTCCACAATTGTCAAAAAAAAAAAACAATCATCATGGCTTTGAATTTTGATTTGTCCATTTTTGCTATTTTTTGCCATGGTGAGTTTGGGCTCTTCCAATGGATTCATTGATGCTTAGTTTCAGGATCGTAGGCAAAAACCACGATTCATCACAAGTAATCACTCTGCATAACAATTCTGGATTATTATTATCCATACTGTTTAAAAGGTCATCCCAAATGTTCATTCCCAATTCCTTTTGCTCCGGAGTGAGAAGTTCTGGCACCATTTTTACGTAAACTTTGTGCATGTTGAATGATTCGCACAAAACCTGATGGTCACTTTCTTTGTTAATTCCTGAGATTCCTGCAAGAGCTCAGACCATGTAATTTTTACCAATTTCCTTTATGTTGTCTGTTTTTGACCCTGTGGGTCATCCACAGCATGAATCGTCTCCAGTCGTTTCACATCCCTCCTTAAACCTTTCACACTACTCAAAAACTTGTGTGCAATAAGAATTCACTTCTGTACACTTACTTTAACATGGCATCAGCTTCTGTAGCAGTTTTCCCAATGCCACGAGTAACTTGAGGTTAGCTCGTCGCTCCAACCGAACACTTTGCATCTTTTTGACAAGACACTAGCGCAAGGACTTGAACGGGCAATTGCTACGGCGAAAATGAGCTGCATACAACCATGCCCATCATAGCTCAGGGTGGGGAGGAAGCATCAACAGGCACAGACACATTCAAATCCGCTGTGGCATGCTCGCTGTTTGCCAGTGGCACCACCAGTCCAGTAACTTAATTGCCACACCTTGTACACCAAGATAACTGATTTTTGGGTTTGTATTTGCTCTAGGTAGCCACATTTGTGTGTGACAATTCATAAAAGTGACATCATTTTGATCTTCTTTTTCAGGATGATGAAGAAATGCTAAATTGCATCCACCAAAGAATTGCTTTTTATCTCTTCCATCTGATGCAGAAGAAGTGAGTGTGCTTGGTGAAATGCTAATGTTAGCTGTTTTTGAACTCGTCAATTAGACCATTTTATTTATCTATCATCCCTTTGACAATCATTTCATCAGTGATATAATAAAATATGAATTTAAGATTGTTCATATCAGAACCTCGGAATCATCTACGGATGAGCAGGACCTATGAGTGATGATACAAATGTTATCAGTGACATCTAAATTAATTTTTGCCATTAATTTTGAAATTATAAATCTCATACAAGGCACCTGAGACGTCACTGAAAATAATAATGTTGTGGTTTGAATGAACAAAAAAAACTTTTAATGGGAGAAATATTTTAGATTAAAAAATTTAATGGGTGTCATTGGGACCACCCAATTTGAAATTTTGATCTAGTAGTAGTGAAGGCTTTATATTTTTTAATCGAATCTCAACCTATTTCCTCATGGCATATGTTTTCCCAGGGAAAGCTTTAGTGACCTTGGCAATGGAGGTCGCTTTAGAGTAATATGCCAAACTCTTGAGGAGCTCTCTGAAGAACTGCCAATTTTCCTTTTACGTTTGAGAGATACATTGGCTACAATTGATGAACAACTTGCTCCAGAACATCTTTCTCAGGCTCTTGCTGAGTGGACATCTAAAGTGGTAAGGAAAATCGAATTACTTAAATCTTCTGTGAAATTAGAAATATTGTAGTCTTTTTTTTATTTTAGTAGCCTTTTTAAATAAACTAATTTGGTTCCATAAAGTTTCAAATTCTCATACTAAGTGGCACTTAAGATGTGGCTTCATTTCGTAAAATACTTTGAGGTATCTATTTAGTAGAAATGTGTTATTTAAGTTAAAATATTTGTACTCTATGGTATCTAGTGTCAAAAGTAACATTAATTAGTATTTTGTACCATATTATACTCATGCAAATAGCATGAGTAAAGAATGGAAATGATAATTAAATCTCATAGAATTTAATTAACTACTTGCATAATGTGTAAATATGATTAAAGTTAAAAGTTTTTCTATTGATAGAATGTGGAATTGCAACAAGTGTCACAGCTTCCTACCATTCAACTTCTAGCTTTCCTGTCTACATCTCATAGTCCTCATTCTCCCATGGCTTTCTGAATTCTTTGTCTCCTGGTGAATCTGCATCTTCCTCCTCTCCTTCCGTTGGCTATAGGATTGTCATTATAAACTCTTGTAGGCTCCCGAAACTACAAGATCAAGCAAGTTCCATGTAGTTCATCTAAATTCTTTTGATATTTATTCTTTGTTTATATCTTGTGTCCATTTTTATTGGGTTGAAATCTATAGGAAACTAGTGAACATATTTGTCAAATTTTTATATTTATTTTAGCCTACAAATCTCTTTTTAGTGACTTTATTCTTGTACAGTATAGTAATGGAATTTCTTTTCTTCTCAATTTTTTTGCGCTCATTCTTCAAGCCCCTGCTCACAATGATTTGTTAATATGTACGTATCACGTTTTATGATTGTATCCTCAGGTATATGATGACCCATCAGATTCTCTATTCATTATGCATCTGACTTGGTTTTCAACCACGATGGCCTCATTTTTCCCTCAAGCATTTAACTGATAGCTCATGTTAGTATTTGCATGTGACACCAGACCCAAGGTATTATGGCACTACTCATATTTATAGCATCTCTCCATTGTGTTGATATTATCACTGTGTGTGAAGTCTGGTGGTGATCTGCTGATATCCTAGCTTTCTTTTATTATTCCTAGAAGGGTGTGTTTAGGCTAACCTCAGAGCTCTTTGATTGCTTCCCCATTGGCTTTTTTACTCTTCTGGGTCCTTCTTTCCTTTTTAACTTCCAATGCTGTGTTAAGTCAACTATTGAAAGTATCTGGACACCAGATATACTTGTCTATCTTGCCCTCATCTCTTTATTAATTGTCTATTTTGGGCCAAAATGCAATTATTCATTGTATTACTTTCATCTCTTGGTTTTGGCTTTCATCGGTGTATTCCTATTCACGACTATGAGTTCCTCCAAGTCACTTTTGTAAAATGTTTTCATATCTTTCTGTGCTTTTAAATTTTCTAGCTCTTTGATTTTTTTGTTTCTTCTTCAAATGTATGCATTCACTTTTCCTCGCTTTTTTCTTTTTATATTTCTCAGATGCTCCTCTGATACCTTTCCTGCTAATTTGTACTTTATGCTCCTTTTGTTCAATATTTTCCTCTTTACAGTCCTTATAAAAGCAAAAGGTTCTATCTGGTCACAGCTCAACATCCAGTATTTCTTATGTGACATCGATTATGTCATGTTTAGTAGCTTCCCACCTTATATCAATTTCATTTTTCAGGTGGATATTATTCCTTGGATTCTTGTTCTGATTTTTCCCTGTAGCATCTTGGCATAGTGTGGTTCTTGGTGTTTTAACTAATTCCATTTTGTATACTTTACTCCTTTATATTGATATTCTTGTCCATAGGGTGGCTATTACCAAGAAATTATCATAATTCACATTGAATCCTCTCTATGTCTTTATATTTAGCAGATTACACCAATGCCTTGCACTAATCAACATGATCAATCAAAGTTGATGATTTATTATCAGGAAATTTCCATGTAGCCCTGTTTATTCTTTTAGACTCAGATAATGTGCTACATATCATTGACTCAATAGATGTTTTGAAGTAGATTAACATTAACCTATTTTCATTGGTTTCTTTGTGAAGGCTGTTAACTGAATTGGCTGTCTTCTAACTGAATAAAAGGCTATCTCTCTACCTATTTGGGCATCAAAGTCTCCCATAATTACCCAAATATCATCTCTTGGGCATTTCTGCACTACTTTTTAATCATATCATAGGATGCATCTTTTATTTCATCTGGGGCCACTTCTGGGGGTGCATAAAACTGATGACATTGTAGTGAAAGAATCTTACTTTCAGTCTGCTATAACAAATTCTTAATCCTAGTTCTTTGAAATCTAATGCAATCTGCTTAATTCCTCCGTTTACCATGATACAAATACCAAGGGTATGATGTTTTTCATGATCACTGTAATACAAGGTTTGCATAAAAAGTATCAGGAAAAGTTTAGAAAAAATAGATGTATTTAGATGTTGATACGGATATTGATTGCTACAATGCCTCAAAATTCTTCAGAGTACATCCCTTGAGCATCAGTACACGTTTGCCAATGGCTTTTCCAAGACTCCAAAGGCAGATTTGGGAAATGCCTTAAGGGCACGCATGTTAGCTTCTTTGACAGCACTTAGATGATGGTATCCTTTTATGAAGTATTTCACTTTTGGGAATAGGAAATAGTCTGCTGGTGCAGGGACTATTCAAATAGTCTGGGTCTTCTTCAACACATTGGAGAAGGTCTTCGCGAGCAAAAACTCGACTCTTTTGGTTGTCCCGTCAAGGCCTTCGAGATGAGTTTAAGGCAGATCTATCATATCGCCAAATTTTCAGTGATAATGGTGTGCACTGTCATCTTATCAATGGCAATACGATCTGCAATCATGCACACACTAACCAACAGTCTGAATTCAGCACTTCACATGCATGTTTGCATGTTGCCATCAGTTCTTGATGTCGAAGGCCGTCCAACACGGGCCTCGCCCTCCACACACTCTTGGCCATCTTTGAAGAGCTTGTGCCTCTGAATAACTTCAGTTTGTGACGTGCTTTCATCCTTGAACACTTGGTGAATCATGTTCTACGTAACTGTACCCAATTTCCTCTGTCCAACCCAAAATTTGATGGCATTCCACTGTTCAATTTTTCGCTGCATTTTGTACTTGATCTGAGTCACTCAACAGAAGTCCATTAAAAACACAATCTAGCCTAAACAAATGCTCGCAGGCAATTGAAACTTGGAAGGTCAGACCCCCTCAACACCTGCACTGTATGAGCGCATTGCGACATACAACCACATCAGGAAAAAGTTGCTCCCTATACTTTTCATCCATACCATGTATGTGTATTGTTTATTCCCTTTTTATGTTATGCTTAACCCTGTCTATCCTGTTTCCTCAATTGCAGTAATGTTAGTCTTATATTTAAAGAGTTTTTCTTGAAATTCTTATCAAATGTCTGTAAAGAGAAACTTCGTCAGTGCATTCCAAGTAACAAATCTCAAATCTGAGGCTGGTAGATATTTCCCAGGTCGATTCCATAAGAGGCATCCATTATTTCCTGAGGTTTTGTGATGGGTCTGTTTTACAAGGGAGGCCCCTGAGCCATACGCCAAACTCCCAACCTGGAGGACCAGAGGGCACTCTTTGTTTGGTTCCTACCCTCTGACCTGCCTGGCATAGGTGGTAATAGCATGAGGTCAAACTCCCTCTAGTACAGCACTTGGGGTCATAGAAACAGGCAAAACTCCCTACAACAATAAGGTTGTCAACCTTGTGGAGGAATTAATTTAGTCAAATGCGGTGAAATCTCTTTTGATTTGATTTTGAAGGATTAATTGTTGTGGTGACTAATTCACATGGATTCTCTACTTATATGTTCTCATGCATATTACAGAGTAGTTTGTTGAGTTTGCTGTCAACTCACCGGTCAATCCTTCAGCCATTGCTTCTCATGATCTCGGAGTTGGTCCAGAGAGAGGCATTTTTGGTATCTCTTCAGCGGCTGAAACTTCTAAACTGTACCTCTGAGGATGATGAAGGCAGCCGTGCTGATTCACCAACCAAGGCCCCACATCATGGCTCATCCTTCCGAGCGGAATGTGATGCCTCTTCGTACAAGGTGCTTAGTATCATGCCTTTGGCACAAATGTGACCTCTCATTCCTTGGATCATTTTCTCACGAATATGACCACGAATTTTCAAGGATTTGGTTGGATCATAACATTATCTTTTAGTGATTTTAGAGAAATGCTTTTCATACCCATTTTCAACATCAAGTAGTGCTGGCAATGCCTCCCCTTCTTTCTCTCCTTCCTCATTAGATGAGGAAGAGCATATATAGGAGAGAAAAATCCTTGTTATAGTGGCTTGAATAGCAACACTACATGCAGTGGAAGCTTGACATAACAAGTCCCCATAAAACTACTTGTTGATAATAATTTGTCATATGTTTTTATGACTTTGCTTGATATCCATAGCTTGCATTGCCATATTGTAATAATTATTGTAATCATAATTGGTATTTTACTATTTGCTTACCATTATATTTTGGATGGGCACAGACTACGTAACAACACAACCATACGCTTCTCACCTTTAGTAAAAAATTAATTAAAATTAGCAATTTTCCACAAAAATATAATTTATTAATACGACTGGTTTCAATGCAACTCCATCATCTTCTGTTAAGCTCACCAGAAGATGATGTAGTTGCATTGAAACCGGTCGTATTAATAAATTTTATTTTTGTGGAAAATTGCTAATTTTAATTAATCATGTTATTCCACCATATCACACCTGAAACGTCTCTTTTTGTTTAATACAAAAACCCAATCTGACATTACAGTTAAACCTTTTTTAATTCCACATTCTTCTTTCCTTCCTGTATTCACCCAGCATTCTTGTTCTATCCACACCCCTTTCTGTTTGCCTAATGGTCTCGCTTCTTTTGCAGATATTTTTAAGCTAACATACTTTTTAAGCTTACATACAATGTACAGATTTTTCAGTCTGAGATTAATTTACATGTTGTTAGGGATTGTCATTTGCAGTAATTGAATTAAATTGTGATAAAGAATGAAACTTACTTTTGCTGGTGGAATTAACATGAATTAGGTTCTTATTTAAATACTTATTCAGATATTTTGATTTTTATTTTCCTTTCAGTCTAGTCTGAACAAGCCTAGCTTCCTCATCTCGCAATAAAATGTAATTTTTCATCTTACTACTTTCATACTAAGATTTTTAAAGTTTTTTTGCAAAATGCCTACAGCTTTGAAGTACCTCTTTCATTTTAAGAATAGTTATATGCTGTATCCCTGTTTGTTAAAAGAACTCAGTCTTGGTCTTCAATAATTATGTATTCATGTACAAGTTAACCGTGTCTCATATTTTAATGAAGACTTTATTGATGTCTTTTTCAGTTGAGCCTTGTGGGTTCATTGATAACTCCTCCCCCTGCAAGGAGAAGCCATCTGTCTAGAAGAGCATTAAAACTCCTTAGAACTGGACATAAAGCAGACATGGTCTTCCAAGTTGCTCTAACTACTATTTCAAGTTCTGATTTTAACAACCCACCTGTTACTGAAAATAGTAAGTCTCATAATAATTTATAATATCCTTGCATTTATGAAACTATGGCCTGCTTTAGTATGTCAAAGATTTGATCTTAGAAGCCACTAAAGATTATTTAAAAAAAAACAGTTTCTGGCGTAACTTGGTGGAAAATCTTCATACTGACTTTTAATAATCAAACCACTTTACTTTTCCACATAAACTGTGGAAAAGTAAAGTGGTTTGATTATTAAAAGTCACTAAAGATTATGATTATTAAATGGTATCAACAGTGCTGCAGCAAACTATGTGGTTCAGTGGAACCTCAGAAAACGTGCATAATCCATTCTGTGATCTTCATCATTAAACAAAACACTCATTTAGTGAAACAACTTTTTGCATATAAATTAATGTAAAGTATGATAATGCATTCTATGACAAAAAAAATAAATTATGTATAATGTTTATTCGAAGAAAATTATGTATACATTGTTTAGGATTGTGGATCACATTCCCCTTTTATTTTAATACGAAATGAAGGAACCCAGGATGTGAACTGGATTTGTGAAAGCAAAAAAGAATCAAAATAAAATGTTAATTATTTATGATAAGTTACTAATTCCTTTTCACTACAAAGCTGTCTAAGAGACGTTTGTTTTCACTGACCCTTCAAAATTCAAAATTTTGTAAACTCAAATGATAGTCAAATAAATTTATAGCATGTATTATTAGGGCGATGCCTCATATGCATTCCTATCACCTTCACATCACATTTAGGCTGCTGTTTTGACTTAACACCTCTTTAGGCTGGTGGAGTTTCTGAGTGGTAAGCCAGTTTGATTTTGAAAATTTCTCTCATTTGTGAAAAACTCTCATTTGTGAAAAACGGCAGTGTGAGATGGCTATCCTTTGTCTTGTGGGCAGGCGATGCATTCTTCATTCATTCTTCTTCCACTGTAATGTGAACAAATAAAGGTTAGCTTTGGCTACTTCTTCCCTTTTGGTCACAATTAAAAACATGTTGTGGGAGTGACCCACGCAATCTATGAACTTTTTGAAGTCATTGATGAAGTTCTCTGCTGCCTTTGACTCAGAGCTTGTTTCACCATGCTTCACAATGCCATGGATTATGGTTCTTCTTGTTAACTTCTTGAACCAAGCACGGTTCTCCTTAAATACTTGTTTGTCCGTTGCTGAATCTGATATCTCATTCACAATATGGGTGAAACTCACTTTCTCCTTCTCACAATTTATATTCTCGTCAACAGTGTCGCATTGCAATCGCTTGTTGTTTATGCATATGAGAAGCCATCTTTCACTGTATAGATACTCATGTCACTCTATTTGAAACATCTACCTCCGTATTCTTGTTCATGTTCTTGAAGAAAAGGCCAACCGTTGATGTCGAATGATTGTTGATGTGCGCAGTAGGTCAGCCACACTCACATTTTCTTCCTAATTGGAATGATTTTACTTTTCATTTCTACTGTTAATCTCAAAACACAAAATATTATTGAACTTGGCATAAAAAAATTACTAATAATATGTTTTGAACCGAAGTTTGGAAAAAAGTGTAGTCACTAGCGATGCTAAGATGCTAGCAGAAAGAGTGCTGGAGACAAACTGCAGTTGCAGGTGTGCAATGAATCTGGGAATTCCCCTCTCCTCCTTACTCTTTGCCCGGAAAGTTGCTCATTAAGCAAGTCGTTTTTGGGGCCAATATTTATGTTTGTTATACAATTTACTTCCTGTGCAAGATGCTCATTAATTGAGGTTCCACTGTATTGAAATGTTATTGCAAAGTGGAGTTCTCATGACACATTAGAAAGCATGGTGATATAGAATTTACCTCTACAATTTGTGATGATTATGCTGTTATTCATGGACTACAACCTTGACGTGGTGGAAGGGCTTGTGCGTTCCGATGACTCCTTGAGCTGTGCTGGCGTGAGTCAATATAATTGCTCCTGGTAGGGTCGCCCATGCCAGATAGGTCGATGGTTAGGAGCCAGACGAAAGGTAGTCCATGCAGCGTCTGTTCCTCATTGAGGCGGCTGCATGGGCATCTGACCCCAGTGGGGCGGCCATTAAGTGATGGTGTCACGTTAAAAACACTATTGAGGAAGGCAACGGGAAACCACCTCAATTATTATTCCCAAGTAAATGATGGACAAAAGAAAGAAATTGATTCCTGGTAGCTGCAGGACTCAGCCCAAGTGTCCATGTGTCGTGCCCAGCAGCAGGGGAGGCAAGGCTTCCACGGTTGTCATCCCACGAAACCCTTGCAGGGGAAAAATAATAGCAGCTAGACAGAAGATGCAGAAGAAGATGAAAGTAGTTAGAATAGGAACATGGAATGTCAGGACAATGTTGAGGACAGGCATATTAGAGAATATTTTTTTAATTTTAGGTCTATGCGAGGTGAGATGGAAGGATAGCGGGGATTACGGGAGTGATAATTATAGAATAATATACAGCGGCAGGGACAAAAGACAACGAGGGGTTGCCATAATCTTAAATAAAGAGGTAGGAAGAAGCGTAGTCAATATAGAGCAAGCAACGGATAGAATTTTAGTGATAGAGATTAAAGCAGAATTGACAAACTTGGTCATTGTTCAGGTATACATGCCACCGAGCAACCACAAGGAGGAAGAAGTCGATAGGATGTACGATGAGTTAGAGGATATAATCGCGTGTGTTCCTGCAGGGAAACATTTGATAGTGATGGGGATTTGGAATGCCATGGTAGGCAAAGGAAGAGATGGTGATGAGGTGGGGGACTGAGTTATGCACAAGGAATGAACGCGGGAAGAAAGCAATTGAGTTCTGCAGGAGACAGGGGTTAGTCGTCACCAACAATGGTTTAGACACCACAAAAGGCGTAGGTATACATGGAAAATGCCAAGTGACTCAGAAAGGTATCAGTTAGATATATTCTGGTTAGGCACAGGTTTAAGAAGTGTGATAAATTCGCACAGTTTCCTGGGATCGGATGCGGACTCTGACCACAATTTAGTTGTTATGAAATGTAACATCTATTTTGAAAAGATAAGCCGGGGTGACGGGTTAGGAAATGGAATGTAGAAGCATTAAATGGATTAACAAGGAAGGAGTATCAGCAAGCTATAGAGAAAATCATGGATGACGGTAAAGAGCTGAGTACTACCGAAGAAAAATGGGAATGTATCAAGAAAGTGATATCGAAAGCCGCAAAGGACACTATAGGAACCATTAATGGGAAAAGCATCAGGAAACCATGGCTCACGGATGAGATGATTGCAAAGATGGAAGAATGTAAACACAGAGTTAGGCAAAATGAAGTACAAAGAGTTAAACAATAAATAGACAGGCCACAAACAAAGCAAAAGAAGAATGGTGGAAAACGCAATGCGAGGATATGGAAAGTTAACAGAGGATGGGTGAAATTGGTGTGCTATACAGCAAGGTTAAGTTATTATCAGGAAGTAAGAAGGCAAGATCTGTGCTAACAATTAAAGATATGTGGGGTAAGATAATAGTTGAACCAGAAAAAATCCAAGAGAGATGGAAGGAATATATAGAAACACTGTATGGTAGAGAACTTAGGCCGACAAGGTTAGACATAGTAAAAGAACATGACGTAGATAGAGATAGCTTAGGTCCAGGCATACTCGACGATGAAATAGAAAGGGTATTAAAGGAGATGAAAGTAAATAAGGCCGTGGGGTTAGACAACACTCCTGTGGAACTATTGAAATGTTTAGGAAAATGTGGGAGGAAGACTCTATATGGATTGATTCGGAGTGACTATGAGGAATGAATCTGGCTGGAAGATTTTGTGAGATTAGTGTTAGTTCCTATTCCAAAAAAGGTAAGGGCTACATCATGTGAGGATTACAGAACAATTAAGTTTGAAATCCCATGTGGCAAAAGTTATTCTCAGGATCATCAATAAAAGGATAGAGAGTAAGGCAAATGATTACTTAGGGGATGATCAGCCAAGGGGTTGCAAACATTGCTGAGTGAATTGGAGATTCAGTGCGATAGATATGGGATGAAAATCAATATTAATGAAACAAAAGTTATGGAATTTTCCAGAAATAAAAAGGCTAAGCTAAACATTAAAATAGGAGGGAAAAAATAGAACAGGTAGAACAATTTCCATATCTCGGAAGTGTTTTGGACCAACATGGTCAAAGTAGTAGGGATGTAAGGAGAAGAATTGCACCAGGCAAGGAGGCTTCCTCAAGGAGGAGGGAGTTAATGATGGGGACCTTGAGTAGGGAGGTTAAGAAAAGACTCGTTAAAACTCTGATATGGAGCATAGCTATGTACGGTGCGGAAAGTGGTCACTGAAGCAGGAGGATAGACGTAGATTGGAGGCTTTTGAAATGTGGGTGTGGAGAAGAATGGAGAAGGTGAAATTGGACCGAAAGGAAAACAAATCAGGAAGTATTAGGGATAGTGGGTGAGGAGAGTGGTTTGTTGGGAGATATCCTATGCAGGCAGAAAAAGTGGATGACAGGCGTATTGAGCGGCAGTGGGATGTTGAAGAAGGTAATAGAGGGGAGAATGTTAGGCAAACAAGGAAAGGGTAGGAACAGGATAGGGATGTTGGATGGGATGAAGGGAGGAAAGAAGTACACAGAGATGAAGAGAGACCTGATGTAGAGTAGGTTGCTGGATTGTGTTTTGTTAGGAGATATTTATTTCGTAGTTGTGTCCATCCAAAAACCTACCTTAACCATTAGATTACTTAATAATAACATTCTGTTATTATGTATTAAGCCCACTGTTGTTGAATTTGCATTATCTTAGTTCATCTTTGAAATTACAATAGTAATTGTGATGAAATTTACAAAGGTAAATATGCTTTTACAAATAGCATTCTTTTAGCATTATTAACATTATGTAAAATATCATTGTACAAGGGCAGGCTGAAAACAAATGTACACATGCTTGCAGAGCGCGAACAGAATGACCTTCAGAAGAACTACTCCTGGTGTCATGTGGAAGAAACATTACCCCTCAACATGCATGCGCAGGTTTGAGGTCGTTACATTCATCGAGTGCATTTTGAGAAGCGGAAGTATGGAGACGTGTTCCAGTGCCATGTCAATGCGAGTTAAACAGCTTGCTGCTGTTATCGAACCTTTGCCTTCAGCTCATCGTCCGAGGTGTAACGATTACCCTTGAGTTGTCTCTTGAGTGAAGAAAAAAAATAAATATCGCAAGGCGCTGGATCGGGGGAAAAAGGAGGGTGTGGAATTGGTTCAAATTTCAGGTTTCGCAGAGCCTCTCCAGTTGTGCTCGAAGTGTATGGACGAGTGTTGTCGTGTTGCAAGATTATTGGCACAAGGCTGCCTTTAACACGACAAACTCAACCAATATGGTTTGTGACATGCCTTTGAATGATTCGCCGGTCATTTTGAATCAAATCTTTGACGAGTTTGTGATGTTTACCATCTGTGGCAGTGATCAGACATCCGCTACATGTTTCATCAACAATTATGGATTTTCCAGGCTCGCAACCACAAAGTCTTACCACCCATTCATTTACAGTAGACATATCAACAGCATCGTCACCATAAACAGCCTTTGAACGACGATGAATCTCAGGAGGAGTCACTTTTTCAGCAGTTAAACATTCGACAACAGCACGCTGTTTGATTCGCGTTGGCATAGCACTAGAACACGCCTCCATACTTCCGCTTCTCAAAATACACTCGATGAATGAAAGGACCTCAAACCTGCGCATGCGTGTTGAGGGGGAATGTTGCTTCCACATGCCAGCAGGAGTGCTTCTGAAGGTCATTTTGTTTGTGGTCTACAAGCATATGTGCATTAGTTTTCAGCCTACCTTTTTGTATATATATACAATCTTCCTCCCCATGGACTACAAACTTGATTTGGTGGGAGGGCTTGTGCATTCTGATGAACCCTAGAACTGTGTAGGTAGTAGCAATGATATTTTGCTCCTGGTAGAATCACCCATACCATAAGGGTTGAAGGGTTAGAGCCAGATGAAAGGTAGTCCACAAATTATCTATTCCTCAGTGAGGTGGCTGCCAAGGTTTCTGACCCCAGTGGCACAACCATATGAGTGATGGTGTCATGTTAAAAATACTGTTGAGGAAGGGAATGGGAAACCACCTCATTAATCCCTTGGATGTTATGACAGATGTTTCAATGACAATAAATTCTGGTAACTATTGGACTTAGCTCAATTGGCTGTGTGTCTTGCACAGCAGTGGAAGAGACAAGGCTAATGCGATCATCATCTCACAAAATCCTTGCTAAGCGAATTAGGCCGCAGCAGCTCAAAAAACTGAGAAGAAGACCAAACTAGTTACAATAATATACTTCACGCTTTCAGGTTTCACTTTGTGGAATTGTTTGATGTCCATATTAAAATAGTTTGTAAGTTTCCACAGACTTTATTTCACAGTAAAACTTGTTTCACCAATTTGCTGGATCATCATAGTTAGAATAAGGACTTGGAATGTTAAGATGATAAGGCATAAGGCATAGATAAGACAGGAAAATGAATGTAGATGGAGTGATCATAATAGAGTAATATGTGTATAGTCATACATGGAGGTGAAGAGAGCCAAGAAGGGGTGGCAGTAATGTTGAGCAAAAATGAAGGAAGAAACATAGTACATATTATTATTGGTGGGAGTATCAGGTATTAGTTAGATCATTATGGTGGTTAGACACAGATTTAGGAATGGCATGATTAATTCACGCAGTTTTCTGGAAGTGGATGTGAATGCAGGTCATAATTTAGTAATATGCCCACATGTGGTAAAAATGTGTTTTCTATATCCTAGTGCATGACCTGTAAAATGTCATTAGGAGTTGTGATGTCACTCACTATCATCTTTAACTTTTGATTAGTGAGTCGTGTAACTAAAATTTAGATTCAAGATGAATGCATTATTTCTAAAGCCCTTCTTTCAGGCAGTGCATACGTATGATAGTGTCAATGGACTCTTTCAGGGTTAGGATTTGTGGAGTGGGATGAGGACAGTGATGCACTGAATGGGGGTCGTTGGGTTTGGAGGATTGGTGCACATCGTGCCATTGTGGCTGCTCGTTGTGATTGGTTCCGCAGAGCTCTTCTCTCTGGAATGAAAGAAGCAATCAAAAGGTAGGCACTCGGAAGGAGGCAGCATGCTAAGTGAATTGCCAATCGGATTGTGAATGGCTGATTTTAATTTTTGTGACATTTTGTCTCCCCCAAAATATATTTCTTAACAGTTGCTAATTTTTTCTTTCATGGACAGTTCTAATAATATACAGAATTATTATCTCATGAACTTTTGATGTATGCCAAGGGAAATTATCAGTGTGGTAGATAATTCATAGTCCTATTGTGAACCTGTGTAATTTTTAGCATTCGTTGTTTTAAAGCCATAAACTAATAAAAGTTTTTTCATGATAATATGAATCCAGTGAGCAATTTAAATACTTATAAATCAGCTTAACAAAGATGTCTGTGAAGATATAATTTATACTCATCATTTTCATACTTGCAGGCAAATTGTAGTGCACGATACCACTCCTCAGCAGTTGTTGTTGTTTCTCCAATGGATTTATGGTGGGCAGTTGCAAATAGAATGGAATGTTTATCAGGATGGGAGTTTGGTGCAGGATGGGAGGAAGGACTATGGGCAGTACCCCCATGGGGTGCTGGGTGCAGAACAGCTTTGGTCACTGCTTGTTTTAGCTGATCAGTTAGAGGTATGCTCAAGTCACTCTTAGTATTACATTTTAGCACAAACTTTTTTAATTATTTCAAAAATACCATCAACTTTTCTTCTATTTGGCATAGCACTACGTTTTAAGGGCATGTCACCCTGTCTTACATTATCCCTTCTAGCCATGTAAAAAGTGTTTTCCTTTCTCCAATGTTCTACAAATGTATTTCACTCACAAAGTGTATTCAAATATATGTATGTACCACTGATAGCAGCTTCGCTTTCACAATTATTTTCAAATAATGCCCATGTCAGCTTCAGGGAGTGATGGTGGTTAGTGAGCATAATTAAGAAATTGATAAGAATATATTCATGCTCAAGGGAAGTAGAAATGAATGGTTTAATTGACTTAATATAAAATGTGCAATGTTTTAATTTCCAGGTATAAGTTAATATAAAACATTCATTTAGTAAAATTTAAGATACCCAAAAATAAAAATGTTCATTGTGATACTATTCAGGGCAAATGAATTAGAGTGCAACTGGATTTTATTCACATGTGAAGGAATTATTATTATTATTATGTTTATTTGCACAGAGATCACAGAGACAATACAAATAACATCTTGAGATACAAGGCAGATGAAATACAAAAGCTTTACATAAACATTACTTGCACTCTTATGACAATATGTAAATGATTACTGTACAATAAAAGAATGTCATAGGCATTCAAAAGATGTATACACACAAAGCATTATAGAAATGTAAAAATGACAATAATCTAGTGGAGTGGTGACCCTTGCACATAATTTTTTTCAAGAAAGGAACTAAGACAATCCTGTGCTAATTAAGTGAACTAGAAAGATAAAAAATATTTAATTACTTTAAATACATGTTTAGGTAGTCCCCCAAAGAATGGAAGGGCCCTTTTAATAATAATAATAATAATAATAATAATTTATTTGTCTAAGGATCTACAAGAAGATATAAGACACGTCAGAGAATAAAGAAGAAGAAAAAAAGAAAGGGGAGGAGATTCATACATATTGGTAGATTACTGTCACATATAGACATAAATAATGATGACATATAGATGCATAAGTAAATACAAATTCATAATTACCCAATATGTTTATCAAAAGTAAACAAATTAATTAAAAAGAAGCACTAGGTTGTGGAATCAGTCAGATAATCCATCACAGAATAGTAATTCTTTGCGAGCAGGAATACTTTCAATTTCCTTTTAAAAGACACCAATGACTCACATGGATTTTTCAAATGGTGCGGAAGTTTATTGTAGATTCGGAGTCCCATTTCTCTTGGACCTAATTTAGTCCTATTTGTCCTCACTATATTATAGTGAAGGCTATGCCTATTTCTGGTTTCATACTTATGAAAATTAGAGTTAACTTCAAACATGTGCAGGTTTTTACGCATAAAAAGTAGCAGAGATAATAAATAGACACATGGTAATGGGAGAATCTTCAAAGTTTTAAAGATGGGGTTGGAGGGAGCGTCATAAGGTTTTTTAATATAATTCTAATAGCCCTTTTTTGTATAGTAAATATTTTGGAGGCGTGAGGTGATGAGCCCCAAAAAATTATGTTATATGACATTAGGGAATAAAAAGCACTATAATATACAGTAAGTAAGATATCTACATTAACAGAGTTTCGGAGGTGGCGTAAAAGGTAGCAAATAGAGCTAAGTTTATTGGCTAAAGTTTCGATATTCTTAACCCAGGACATATTACCACTTATATATGAACCTAGAAATTTGGTTGATGTAACATTCTCAATAGACTTTTTATCAATTTTAATTAAAATACTTTCCAGTTGACTTTTCCAACTAAATTGAACAATATGAGACTTTTCAGTGTTTAGTTTCAATTCATTGTCAACACACCAGCGAAGAATGTTCTCGTTTGCAGATTTAGAACTCATGATAAGGTCGTTTTGTGATGGGGCAGAAAGTAAAATGTTTGTATCATCAGCATATATTACAACTTCAGCAGTAGGAATATTGGCAAAGGATTCTGGCAAATCGTTTATGTAGATTAGAAAAAGAACTGGGCCCAATATTGACCCTTGTGGTACACCAACAGAGGTGGTACTACTCTCCGAGCAATATTTATTACCCTTGATGGAGAGTGATACAGCTTGTGTTCGGTTAGTAAGGTAGAAGTGGAGCCATTTGCCAGCAATACCTCTCACGCCCAGATTTTTAATTTTGGTGAGAAGAAATGAGTGGTTAACATAATCAAATGCCTTAGAGAAGTCATAGAAAATTCCCATTGTTTTTTGTTTGTGGTCGAGAGAAGACAATAAGAAGTCCGTAGCTTGAAGTAAGGCAGTAGAAGTGGAATGGTTTTTTCTAAACCCATGCTGATTAGAAGACAAAAGAGCGAATTTTTCTAAGAATGATTTTAGTTGGTTACAGAAAATTTTTTCAAGGACTTTTGACAAAACATTTTGAAGTGCAATAGGTCTATAATTATTTAACTTATTAGAGCATCCCTTATTTTTATAAAGAGGGATGATTTTTGAATGTTTCAGAGAAGATGGGAAGATGCCTTGCCGGAGGGATTCATTAGCAAGAAATAAGAGAGGTTCTTTTATATAGGTATAAGAATAATATAATATTTTCCCAGGGATTTCATCGGGGCCTGAGAAGTTTTTGCTAGCAAATGTAGATATTATGGATCTTAATTCAGGTTCCGTACAGGGGCGATAAATAAGAACTTGTCCAAATTTATTTTGAAAGATTCGTCAGTGTTGGTTCCTTATTTCAGTTGAGAGATTTATGTGCACTCATATGCCTAGTTATCTTCATTTCCCAATCAAATTTCTGCCTTCCATGAAATTATAAGTCATTATTGGTTGTTGTCAACCAATAAAAAAGGAAAATAATTAATACTACTCTACCTTAATAGAGCTGTTTGAAAAGTTTCCGACCTCATCATGAAAGTGGCAGGACTCTTCAACAAAATTTGGGGAATGTGTTTGTGTACACATTGGAAGTTACTCAGCAAACTTACAGCCATTTTGGACTTTCAGTTGTTGTTTAACAATTGTTTGAGTGAGTTGTTGTGAGTGTATTTGCAAAATTGGAAAAAATTTAGTATCGAGCTGTCATTAAATATATGTTTTTGAAAACCAATATGCTTGTGCAAATAAGAGATGACTTGAATGCTGTGTACAGGGACTCTTCAGTATCATTTATGACTGTAAAATTTTAGGCAGCTGAATTGAAACCTTGTCGTACCAGCTTGGCTGATGATGAGCATTTGGGATGGCCAAGAACTGTGACAACCACCATTAACATCAAAAGAGTTCACCAATTGGTACTGGAAGACTGTCAAATCAAGATTAGAGAGATATCAGAGGCTCTGGGCATATCAAAAGAATGCGTTTGTCATATATTGACTGAAGAATTGGACAAGCATAAGCGCTTCACACATTGGGTGCTGCATTTGCTCACTTTGGACCATAAATGCATTTGATGACCATTTCCAAGGCCCAATTGGAACGGTTTACATGAAGTGAGTCAAATATTTACCATCGATTCATAACTGCAGATGAAACTTGGAACCACCACTGCACTGTTGAAATGAAAGAACTGTCGAAGCAGTGGACTGACTGCAAAGGGTGAACCTGCTCCAAAAAACCGAAGACAGTTGTGTTGGCTGGGAGGGTGTTAGTGACTGGTTTTTGGGATAGCCATGGAATTGTTGTTCATCGATTATCTTCAAAAAGGTAAAACAATAATGGGCAAATATTTTGCATCATTACTTGACAAGTTGAAGGCAAAAATTTTAAAAAAAGCCGCATTTGAAGAAGAAGAAAGTACTTTTCTATCAGAACAACACAGCTACTGACACTTTAGCAGTTGCCATGGCTATAATTCATGAGCCTCTCTTTGAATTGATTGGTCACTCACTGTATTCACCAGATCTGGCCCCTGGTGACTTTTTCCTGTTTTCAAACCTTAAAGTTTTGCTTGGAGAAGAGATTTTCATTGGACAAGGAGGTTAACGCATATGTAAAAGCCTATTTTTTGGAAAAAGACCTCAACTAATATTTGGAAGGGTTAGACAAGTTAAAGAGCATCATTGGAACAAGCTTATCAACTTAAAAGAAGACCATGTTTAAAAAAAAATAAATTTGAAGAAAAAAATCTCTCATTTATTTGTTAGTTCTGAAACTTTTTAGACCACCCTTGTATGTACTAAACCACACAAATCTTAGGATAATATATATTTACAAAAATTATTTTAAGTTATTCGAGGAATTTGAAGATTCCTGCTGTTCTCATAGCATTTATTTTCACTCTTTAATTCAATCCTACCATGTTTCTGGTAAAAAACTGTAACCCTGACATATTTTATCCAAATATTATGAGAATTAACCACAGAACCCATCAGAGTTCTCTCTTAACATTTTCTCACCTTAGGCCAAAATTTAAAGACCAATCATATTGGGGTTGAGATGGTACAGTGGCTAACGTACAGGCTTCCCTCTGAGAAATCCCAGGTTCAAATGTTGGAGACAACAAATATTTTTCAGTGGTATCCCGATCCCTACTTGAGGTGCTTTGTGGAGAACACTTTGAGTGAGTGTGACATCCGTCGGATGGGATGTTAAACTGTTGACCCCTTGGTGCCTTTCGGCAAGAGAAGGCTAATGCTGATGCCAGGTTTCTCTTCACCCTTCCTTTCCCATCCATCCCTTATAGTGCAAAAGACCTCAGCTGTCGGTCACCTCCCATAAAAACTATTACTACCAATCATATCACCAGTTACATCATGTTTATCATTTTCATTAAGGACAAAAACTTATGATTCATTCCTTTTAAATGCTGTTGCACAAATATTATTACCATGTACTTGTTTTAATTCCATTAATGACTTACTCAAGTAAACATTTTACAGGCAGATGACCTCAAAAATGCCTGTGAGCATATGTTGTTGAGTGGAGGATGTCACTTGGCAGATCCTGAAGCAACCCTGGCATGCCTCTCTCTAGCTGATCAAGTCAATGCTAGAGCTATGAGAGTAAGTTTTCTTATGAATTAAAGCTCCATAAAATATAACTTTATTTTTAAAGTTGTGATTTTGTGATGAAGTCACATCACCTCTCAATGACCTCAGAATAATGTGTATGATGTTTGATGTCAGAGGGCTTTAAGTGCTCTGTTGTCTTCTTTTGGCAATGGTTTAATTCCCATTTCAGGGAACATCTTCAGGTTGAGGTTTTCAATATAAATATATATATATATGTATGTATATATATATATATATATATATATATATATATATATATATATATATATATATATATATATATATATAGTCACTTTCTTGAAAAACCCACGAACGTGCACAATAATGTAAATTCACCAACTAGTCGACACAAACTCAGAAACTAAAACATATAAAAGAGGGACTCAATGGTTCTCGAATTTTTGGTGGTGCAACCACCTTTCTCAAGAGGAATTAGGAACAGAACTCTGTTGAGAAAGGTGGTTGCACCAGCGAAAATTCGAGAACCAGTGAGTCCCTCTTTTATATGTTTTAGTTTCTGTGTTTGTGTCGACTAGTTAGTGAATTTACATTATATATATATATATATTTTTTTAATATATAAATATTTGAACACCATAAACACAGTAATCAACCTGAAAGTTAGTTTGGTAGGTGATGGTAGAGTTCAGCCAGTACTAAGCCCGAGATGGCATGTGAAATTCAAACATCAGGGTGGGGGAACCAGTTCCTTTTTCTGTGCCGGTTATGGCTTCTCAGGAAGATCTGGTACCCGAAAAATCACAGCTTGGGTGGAGCTGCTGGTGCCCAGAGTGGCTTGCCTGGGAATCGAACCCAGGTCCTCCGGTCAGTAGTCCACTGCTCTACCCCCTAAACTACCACGACCCACACATATTTATACATATATGTCTATCTATCTATATACATCTATATATATATATATATATGCTGGTCGCGGTGGTCCAGTGGGTAGAGCGTTGAACTACTGACCGGAGGGTCCCGGGTTCGATTCCCGGGCAAGGCACTCTGGGCACCTGCAGCTCCACCCAAGCTAGTTGATTTTTCGGGTACTAGATCTTCCTGGGGAACCATAACCGGCACAGGGAAAGGAACTGGCCTCCCTACCCTGATGTGTGATTATTCACACGCCGTCGGGCTTGGTACATGGGTGAGCTCTACCATCACCTACTAAACCAACCTTCGGGTTGATTACTGTGTTTATGGTTTTATATATATATATATATATATATACATATACATAAAAATATATTCATATATATATATACATTCAAATACGAAGTCCCGCCATACGGCGCACAAATATTCATTCAAACATAGAAATAGGATAAGGAAAGGGGATAGGAAAACACATAAAAGGCGAACACAGGACATGTGGGGAAGGTGGTTTTTTGAGCAGATCACGAATGTAAAAATATTTCCTTTACCAGGATTTAAACACCGGACCTTCGACTTGCCGGACGGATATGCTACCAATTACACCACTAAGGAAACCTGATTTACACTGAGATCTGCGATGTTTTAAAATGCCCAAGTGCTCCGAATCATTTGCCAAAGGAAGGCTTTAGGGAGCTGTTCCACCCACCAAAGGAGAAATAGGCAATACACACAAGAAGAGCGGATAGTTGGTTAGAAAGCATATAGTATCATAGAGAATAGGAACAGTGCGTTTCATGGCACGCATAGCCAGAAGAAGAGATGAGCCACATTGGCCAGATACACATTCAAATACGAAGTCCCACCATACAGTGCACAAATATTCATTCAAACATAGAAATAGGTATAAGGAAAGGGGATAGGAAAACACATAAAAGGCGAACACAGGACGTGGGGAAGGCGGTTTTTATATATATATATATAATCTTGAAAATGACGCTCTCCGGCGACGCACAAACACACAAACACTAAGATAATAAATATTACACACACAGAAACATAAAAGAAGGACACTTACAGTAGATATTTACGTTTCGACGGCACGGCCGTTGTCATCAGAAAGTTATATATATATATATATAACTTTTGGACGGCACAATAGAACACAGAATAAAACAGATAACACGTAAAAGGACACTCACACTGTAGATGATTTGAGCTTTCGGCATACTCCGAGGCCTTCTTCAGGTCAGACTGACTCTGACCTCAGTCTGACCTGAAGAAGGCCTCGGAGTAGGCTGAAAGCTCAAATCATCTACAGTGTGAGTGTCCTTTTACGTGTTATCTGTTTTATTCTGTGTTCTATTGTGCCGTCCAAAAGTTATATTTCTCTCGTGAGTACTTCCGCATCATCTATATATATAATATATTTACCATGGGTAACGGATGAGATGATTGCAAAGATGGATGAGAGAAGAAGATGGAAGAATGTAAACACAGAGTTAGGCAAAATGAAATACAAAGAGTTAAACAATAAATTGAGAAGGGCCACAAATAAAGCAAAAGAAGAATGGTGGAAAACGCAATGCGAGGATATGGAAAGTTTACAGAAGAAGGGTGAAATTGGTGCTGTATACAGCAAGGTTAAGTTATTATCGGGAAGTAAGAAGGCAAGATCTGTGCTAACAGTTAAAGATAAATGGGGTAAGATAATAGTTGAACCAGAAAAAATCCAAGAGAGATGGAAGGAATATATAGAAACACTGTATGGTAAAGAACTTAGGCAGACAAGGTTAGACATAGAAAAGGAACATGACGTAGAAGAAGAGAGCTTAGGTCCAGGCATACTCGACGATGAAATAGAAAGGGCAGTAAAAGAGATGAAAGCAAATAAGGCTGTGGGGGTGGACAATATTCCTGTAGAAATGTTGAAATGGTTAGGGAAAGGTGGGAAGAAGGCCATATATGGACTGATTCGTAGTATCTATGAGGAAGGAATCTGGCTGGAAGATTTGGTGAGATCGGTGTTAGTTCCTATTCCAAAAAAGGCAAAGGCTTCGTCATGTGAGGATTACAAAACAATAAGTTTGATATCCCACGCAGCTAAAGTTATTCTCAGGATAATCAACAATAGGATAGAGAGTAAGGCAAATGATTACTTAGGGGATGATCATTTTGGGTTCAGGAAGGGAAGAGGTACGCGTGATGCCATTGCAGTAATGAGATCACAAGTCGAGAGGAATATAGAATACAATCAGGACGTTTATGCCTGTTTTGTAGATTTCGAAAAAGCGTTTGATAGAGTGAATTGGGAAAAATTAATGCGTGTATTGCAGAAAATAGGAATGGATTGGAGGGACTGGAGACTGATCCGCAACCTGTACATGTCTCAGACTGCTCAGGTGCGAGTGGGGAACGGAGAGTCCGGATGGGCAGTGTTAGGAAGAGGTGTAAGGCAGGGTTGCCCATTGTCACCGGTACTGTTCAACGTATATGTAGAGGAAATGATTAAAGAGGCATGGGAAGAACTGGAGGTAGGAATGAAAGTCGGAGGGGAATTCGTAAAATCGGTTAGGTTTGCTGATGACCAAGCATTAGTTGCTCAGTCAGCCAAGGGGTTGCAAGCATTGTTGAGTGAATTGGAGGTTCAGTGCGATAAATATGGGATGAGAATAAATATTAATAAAACAAAGGTTATGCGATTTTCCAGAAAGAAAAAGGCTAAGCTAAATATTAAAATAGGCAGGGAAAAAATAGAGCAGGTAGAACAGTTTACATATCTCGGAAGTGTTTTGGACCAATACGGTCAAAGTGGTAGGGACGTAAGGAGAAGAATTGCGCTAGGCAAGGAGGCTTTCTCAAAGAGGAGGGAGTTGATGACGGGGACGTTGAGTTGGGATGTTAAGACAAGACTCGTAAAAACTCTGATATGGAGCGTAGCTATGTACGGCGCGGAAACGTGGTCGCTGAAGCAGGAGGATAGACGTAGATTGGAGGCTTTTGAAATGTGGGTGTGGAGAAGAATGGAGAAGGTGAAATGGACCGAAAGGAAAACAAATGAGGAAGTACTAGAAATGGTGGGGGAGGAGAGGGGTTTGTTGAGAGAAATCCTATGGAGGCTGGAAAAATGGATGAAAGGCGTATTGAGCGGTAGTGGAATGTTGAAGAGGGTAATAGAGGGGAGAATGTTGGGCAAGCGAGGTAAGGGTAGGAACAGGATAGGGATGTTGGACAGGATGAAGGGAGGAAAGAAGTACACCGAGATGAAGAGAGACCTGATATAGATTAGTTTGCTAGGTGGGGAGTCACAAAATGTTTACTTGATAGTTGTGTACATCCAAAAACCTACCTTAACCGGTAGATTACCTAATAATAATAATAATATAATATATTGTACATATAAATATATTTTAGACAACTGAAATAGCGCATTGTCTACACTCAATTCAAAAAGTTCTATGAAGGTGAATTTCCCATTCATCAGCTTTTTTGTAAAAATGGATCTCCCGCATTCCAAGATTTTTCGATCCATAGATGATAAGTCAGGTTTCTTTTGGCTATCTGTCATTGAATGAATTGAGAAATAGCATTAAGACCTTTACGCCATAGAACATAGCCAGTACAAAAATATGACTTTCTATGGAGATCCAATCTTTTGTACACAATGTAATGATGAGATCATACACACTTTCTTGGAAGTAAGTTATAAAGGAATCTTTTTTCACTGACTGTGAGTGTTAATTCTAAAATGGGAACACTGCACAATTTAAGAGGATAAGTTTGTCTGTGGTATTATTCTTACGATCCAGAATGATGAAATTCCATAATGAGATATTCTCATCATGTGTCATGCACATAAAATGATATATCTTGCACATCGTGAAAAGAAAATGTTCACATTTCACTCTTGAGAGCATGGTTAAATATTGCATTTATAAAAAAATTCTGGTAAGTAATCTTACTTAATTAATAAATAACTAATTTACCATTAATTAACCTACAAAAATCATTAATGATTTCACTAATTTTAAAATATCAATGTAGATGGACTTTCTTATCCTAATGACAGAAGCTAATAGTATTTGTGAACAGTCCTTTTGAATTTCATTTCATTTAACTTCTCAATTCTCAGGAAAAATGCTAATTGCAAATCAATGATAACCCATACCAAATATTAATTGGAAACGGAAATATCAGAAGGAAAGATTTTCCTCCCCCCATGCTTGAATGCCCACTATCGAGCATAATTTCATGCATTGTATGATTCAGCATGATGAAACTTTACCCTACACCTGAAAATTAGCATTTTAAAATTCTAATTGTATTTTTCAGAATGCTTGTCTGCAGCATATTTTTTGCAATCCTAGAGATGTGGTGGAATCTGAGCTCTTTGAAGAACTTCCTTCAAGTTTACAATCAGAAGTGTATGATAGACTTATCTGGAGTAGACCACGGTGAGTTAAATGTGGGTGAAATAGCTCCCAAGCACCATCTCTTGCTCTAAGAATCAGGGTGCATGGTTGCACAAACCCCCCACAGATTTCAGTAGTGACAACATTTCTTTGATAGCTTAATAGCTACATTGGCCTGGCAAGTCACAGCTCCAAGGTCCAAAGGTCCATGGCTCAAATCCACCGAGACTTGGAGAAAGGAAATGTGGATGCTTCAGGGCTGTGTGAGGTGAGATGAAAGGATAACAGGGATTATGAAAGCGATAGTTATAATGTAATGTACAACAGAGGGGAAGAGAGTTAGCTAAGGGTTGCAATAGTACATATTAAACAAAAAGGTATGAAGAAGCATAGTATGCTTAGAGCAGATGAGTGATAAAATATTGTTAGTAGAAATTAAAGCTGAACCAACAAAATTTGTCATTATCAGCCCTACATGTCTCCAGTAAAGATAAGAAGGAAGAAATATGCAATGCATGCGATCAGTTAAAGGACATAATTGCAGTGGTTCCTGGAGGGAAGCATTTGATAGTAATGGGAGATTGAAACGCAACGATCGGTGAAGGAAGAGATGGTAGTTAGATAGGTGGCTATAGTTCGAAACAAGAAATGACCACGGGGAGAAAGCAATAGAGGTCTGCAGGAGAGAGGGGCTTGTCTTAACAAACACTTGGTTTAAAGACAGCAAAACATGTAGGTATACGTGGGTCATTCAATAATGCCCTATAAAATCCAAGAGATGGTGCTCATAGTATCAAAAATGGTTTGCTTTTAGTGAGCTCATCTCTCACTATACTGCTGTTAAAGTTTCAGCTATATCCATCACTTGGATTCATTTTCATAGTCAATTGAAGCAACAAACCCCCATGGATTATTTATTTAGAAAAATTGAAAAAAAAATGGCTTTCGTGCAATAATTAAATAATTCTATTTAAAAGGCTTAACACTGTAAGAGATCAAAGCCAAGTTAGATGAAGTTCATGGCACATCTGCTACTGTGTTTGTGACTGTTTGTAATTGGCAAATGAGTTTAAACGTTGGCTGTGCATCCACAAATGATGAGCATTATTCGGGACATCCAGTGGAAGTGACTTCTCCGAAATGATTCATAAAATCCACAATATGGTTTTGTGTGGCCAAGTGCTGGGGAAAAGCCCATCAAAACTTGATATGGGGTGTAGTTATGTACAGTATGGGAGTATGGTCATTGAGTCAAGATGATAGCTTGGAGGCTTTTGAAATGTGGGTGTGGAGAAGAATGGAGAAGGTGAAGTAGACAGAAAGGGAAACAAATGAGGAGATGCTAGGTATGGTGGGTGAGGAGAGGGTATTGGTGGGAGAAATTATAAGGAGGTAGGAAGGGGCAGGAGTAGGATAGGGATGTTGGACAAGATGAAGGTAGGAAGGAAATATACGGAGATGAAGTGGGACTTATTTTAGTATTGGAGATCAGGTTGTGTTTTGTGTGAGAGGCAAAGGAATTATTGCTCTATTGCTGTGTAGTCTGTGTCTATCCAAAACCTGCCTTGATTGGTAGGTTATCAATAATAATGGTAATGTCAAAATCGGGGATGTTAGGTTTTGTTTTGTTAGGATAGGCTAAGAAATGTATCGTTGCACCATTTTACAGTCTGTCCCCTCCCAAACCTACCTTAGATTTTACAATGCCAATAATACTAATAATTATACATAAACTACTACTACTAATATTGAAAATTTTGCGAATAAGGTTTCTTAAAACAGTTTCATTAGAAGGACATTGAGAGAAATCTCAAAATACTGAAACTCATGGATGTTTAGAGGCCAAGAGGTGGCCCCTTCATAAAGAATGAATTCATTCTTCTGCTGATGAAGGGTCTCTTCTGACTAGGCTATGTGTTATGTCCCTTGACCCCAAAACATCAGAGTTCCACTGTCGTTCAAATCTCTTTCAACTATGGATTTTTGTGAGTAGAGATATGATATGATTAAGAGTTTTAAGGTTTTATTGGTGCATATTTTTTTATAACACTGTAGATTCACTGTAACTACTGAGTAAACTTGACTTTAATGCTGGCATACCTATTGTATTTTGAATTAATAAACTTGGATAAATTCTGGAAAGGGACTTCTTGGGCATAGGGATTCTATCTCTACCCTTTTCTCCTGCAATCAATCTGTCACTTTCTGAGTGCTGCCTGCTTTGCATCCTTGCACTCCATTCTAAATGATATTCTTGATGCCCTCTCAGCAAATCCCAGACAACAGAGTGGCTTCTGTCTACTCCAGAAGAAGATGATGATGAACCAGACGGTGAGAGAAGGAGAGGACTAGGCTTCGCAAATCCATTACATGAGCAATTCATGCGTGGTGATGCAGCTATTGGGAATGAACATCATGTGAGTTGACTTATTTAGAGCTATGGAAGCTGTATTAGTAACTGTTTACAGAAATCTGTATGTATTAACCTTATATTTGCATAATAATGCCTCAATTTCAAAGTATAAAAATCATTCACCTCGACCAGGGTATGAACCTAGCTCCCTCAATATCTGGCCTAATGCTGTAGCCAGTTACACTACCAAGGCATCTTTTTAACACTTTGAAAGGACAACAAGATATTCTGATTTTTACACTTTGAAATTTTTGCATTGTTATGCACATTGATGCGCTATTCCATTAGTGTCATGGCATCTCCCACAGTTTCTTTGAATTTAGTTTATGTATTATATTTTCTTTTAATAGCGCACAGAATTTGTAATGCTTTGATAAAAGAGTTCCCTCTTGTTGAATTTTATGGCATTAGATTTGTGCATAATTTATTAGATAAAACATTAATATTCATTTGATTAAAATGCACCCCTCATTCTTTACTTGCAGCCTTAACTCAGAAAACAACAATTGTATGTTTACCATTGAAAGATAGAGGAACGATAATATTAATATGTTATAAATTCAATATTGATAATAATTACTGGTGTCAATATAAGAAAGTCCAAAATTAATCTCCTATTTGTTTGCATGAAAAGTTTTACTCTCTTTTAATTAAATTTGGTGCATTAGGACTTCAAAAAAATTGGCTAAATTTCACCTGTTATAAAGCTATTTCAAAACAATTGTTATGAATACACAGTGGAATCTTAAGTAACAGGGACCTCACACGACGAGTAATTCTCATAACAACCAAAAAGTATTTTTTAAAACTTACTCCCTTAACAAGCAACATATCACGTAATGAGTGATGAAGTGAGGGGGGATTTCTGAAATGATTTTGTGCCTACTGCTTGAGTTTGTATTTAGCACTCTTTCCATTAGCATCTTAACACCCCTAGCGATAACATATTTTTTAAACTTATGTTCTAACAATTTATTTGTAATTTTTTTCATGGAAAATTTAATGAAATGATGTGTATAGTTTTAAAAATCTCCCCAAAGAAAAAGTCACAAGAAGGTAACCATTAGAGAATAAATACAAAAGTAGAAATGAAAATAAAATCATTGAAAAGCAAGAGTGGACTATGGCTGCACATAAAAATGGCCTACATCAATGATTTGCACTATCCTCAAGAACAAGGACAACATTAAGGAGATAGATGTTTGAAAGGGAGTGGCAAGAATATCTATGTGACAGTCATGTGTATTCTAAATGATGTTGAGAGGTTGCTTCTCATACAGATTAATGAAAAGCAATTGCAATGCAACACTATTAGCAAGAATATCATTTGTGAGAAGAGGAAAGTGATTTTTGCTGATCTCCTTAAGAAGACGCCAGAGAAATCAATGGGAAGGAGTATTTGAGGGGAGCTGTCGGTGATTCAAGAAGTTTAAGGAAAGGACCAGCATCCACAGGGTTGCGAGGCTCGGTGAAGCAGCAATCGTCGGCACAAAGCCAGCAGAGAACTTTATCAGCAAATTCAAGATTCTGAGGGTTACCCACCACATTAGATTTTTAATTATGATGAAATGGGTCTCTCCTGGAAAAACATGCCGAAGCAAACTCATAGAACAGCGGAGAAGAATGCACTTCCTGGCCAAAAGTCAGTGAAAGGCCACCTCACGCTGCTATATTGTTCCAATACAAGCAGCAATCTGAAAAATAAACCCCACTGCTTGTTTTCAATTCAGAAACTCCAAGAGCCTTCAATGGAGTATGTAAAGTCCAGAACAGCAGGTAAAATGTAATGTGGAGGTCATGGGAAAGTATGGGAAACTGTTGCATTGCACAGTGAAAAGCATAACCCTAATAAGGTATTGGTTGTGCATGCTATCAGCAAAACAGTTGTCGTTGGATCTTCTTAGTAAAAAAGAATCAGGAGTGTATCATAAATAATAAATTGATTACTTTGGATTCTTTTTTGTTTTCTACAAATGGAATTTGCATTCCATTCATTCTGTGGTAGAAGAAAATATGAAGTTATTTAATGATCCTAAACAATGTACACATAATTTTCCAAGAATAAACCTTGTGTATAATTTATTTTTTGCCATGGAACAAATTATTGTATTTTGCATTCATATTTATGGGGAAAATTAACGTGGTTTTTGCTTAGCAAGAAAGATTTTGGAATGAATTATGCTTGTTAAGTAAGGTTCCTTTGTAGAAGAAAGATTAATCATCTCTGTAAAAACTATACATTTTGTTAACATGATGTGGGAAAATCTCTCTATTATGTGCTCTTGTGCTTACCTCCCTGTAAGCAATAAAGACCCACAAAATACTAAAGTTTTATCGTATTTTATTTAGGCTCTTATATTATTGACTCTTTGTAATAAAATACCTTCTGAATGCTAGCACATTTCTTTGTATGCATTATGTATATATTATTAATACATGCAGTGAAATTGCATCTCTCATAGGACACAAAGTGAATTTGGTGTACAAAATAATGAATATCTTTTGTTAATATTTGTAAAAAAATCCTTCTATAACTATTTTCTTTCTGAATTCTATGGTCTCAGCTCTATGAATGAATTACTAAAGACACTGTTTAAAATGAGGCAAATGCTGAAATTACAGACATCTTATAAATAAATAAACTCTGCTGAAATTTGTTTGTTTTTGTTGATATTCTGAAATGATTGCTATTTCAGGCTATTGGAGAAAATCCAAGAGGAAGGGATAATGCTAATCGGGAATAAATGGATGGCAGTGCCTTGATGGATAACTTTGGGACATTCAGTAAGTTTTTCCTTAGTTTAATCTACTGTATGTACTAAGACAGTTGAAATATATTTCTGAGACCATTTTTGTGAATATTTGTATGTATTGGGTACCTGGTGAACAATGGGCATGTGGCAATAATAATAACAAAAATGCAGTAAACCCTCGATAATCCAGTCTATATGTGGTTTATCAATGTACAATGAACGTAGCTACGGCCATGAATCAATGTAAACAAAAAAAGACCGAGACCCTAAACTCAAGTTTACAGTCTCGGCCTTTTTTTGTTTACAGATATGGGGTTTGCTTGGATTGGGCAAAATCACAATTATCTGTGGTTACAACCCACTGGAACATTTTTCACCTTGCTAATCTTGTGAACCATTGATAATCAGCAACTTGTAATGATCTCATGTGATGAATTAGAGCCCCAGAGTGGAAGAGATTCACATTTAAATATGAAATAAACAAATTGAAATAAAATATGTGATAGTTTCTCCGAAAATTAAGTCAGATGTTATTTGTAAGTAAGTACCTTTGAAGAAAACGATGGTTATACGATGTTACGTTCAATTATAGAGCTTGACTTCAAAAAAATGGCTAGTTTTTTTGGTCATTTTCTGTTTAATGACCCAATGCATGATCACCCATGTTCTCCTGCAAACTCTTAAATGCTACCATCCAATATCAGGATATATTCATACGTATTGTTGAAATTTTGGAAATATTTATATATAAGAAAATTATAGCTGATGTCACAACAAAATTTGGTTTGTTTGAATTAGATTAGATTTTAGGAAAGCTTCTAAAAATGAAGGGAGTTAATTATGTTGTCCATTCAATTTCACCATTAGAGCATTTGTTTGTATTTTTCTTTATGTCTAATTCCAATGGAAATGAATGACTTAGAATGTTCACTTGTCCCTGATACTCATAAAAAGGTCCCTTGATTTCTTTCTTAGGGATCTCCAGAACACCGATTTGGAATTTTATAACTTATAAAATGAAATCATTATGGAGCCAGTTCTTTGTGATTACCCTTATAAACTATCCATTTGTTGAATTCTTATAAGGCAGAGAGAGAGGTCATTCATTTTTTTCCTCAGAGTTTGAGGTTATCGATATTATCCCATGGCAACACTCTTCAACTTTTGGCTTTTAACCAGCATTAGCTACAGAAAACACCCTTTCTTTGCTTATTTTTCATCTGGAAACATTCGATTCACTTTCTAAGGTTTGCATATAGTATTTTCTGTCAAAGTTCTTCAGCCCACTTCAGCTGTGTCGTAAATCTTGTATTGCTGTTATTCATATGCAGTCATCAGTTCCTACAAAAATTCCACTTATGGTCCCCATTTATGGTAACCATTATTTTCTGTGAAGTTCTCTGCATGCAAGTATTTAGCATATTTTGTGGTATATCATGAATTCCAGTGCCATGGATTCTACACCATGTGATCATTTCTGCAAATACCACCCATGGACAGCTTCTCCCAGGCTTTCATTTTCCACTAATCTTATTATTATTACAAACCTGCCCAATTGCTTTCTATGAATTTCATTAAATCTAAGAGGAAATAGTTTTACTTTTACCTTCTTTTTCAGATCAGATGGCATGTAAAACAATGCCAAACTCACCGCAGAAATTCAGTATTTGATTCCTCAAAAACTTCACTTAGTCTAATGCTCAAAGTTTAGTGTGTCCTTTTACTGCCACCCTTATTTGATGCTATTATCAGAAGTTACTTCAATTTTTGTGCCACAAGATTTTGTAATCATTGAATTCCTAGGTATATTCAAAGTCAAAAAATCACATGTGTAGAAAGAATTATCCATAGAAATACATGTGTCACTTCTACAATTTTGCTACAATTGGATACTTTTTTGCAACATTTATATTAGCAGAGGGGTGAAATCTCCATTAACCCAACGTCAATTAAGTTCACGGCAGTACCACATGTGATATGAAACTAAACACGCTACAAAGAATTTTTGGAGGAAGTACTTTCAACAAAGTATTAAAACTCTGTTGCTTATTACTCACCCAAACCTGTGATATTATTGACATTTGTAATCAAGGCAACCATTCTATGCCTGAAGTGGGAAAAAATACTTCATGAAGTATTTTTCCAGCGAATCAGCTTGCGTTTATAGGTTGAAGCTATACCCTTTCATCCCTGGCCCATAAAAAGATGCATGCTGTTTTCAGAGCACATTTTGATGAAAAAAAACTGCATCTTATTCCAGTCTTTTGTACTGCCTAATTCCTTTTATAATTCACTTTGATTTTGGAAGAAATCCATATGCTGTTAAATCATTGTTTTTAAAAGAAAGACTAGGAAATATGGTCAAAAAGTATTACCTCTACATTAGAATTCAAATTTGACTCATTTTGGATACAACAGGCAATTATTTAACCTGCAATTTAGGAACATCACACGTTTTTGGTATGAGTTCCAAAAACTGCTTTCCTAGTCCAATATTTTCCTGTATTTTGCTTTGAAACTTTATATTTCTTAATTCATGAATCAGGTACATCCACTAAGTTATAAAATTAAGCTTGCACAGTGGCATTAATGACAAGGTTAAAAATTTTTAAAGAAATTTCACATTTTAATTTAAAGAAAAATTTCAATGAATCATTACTTAATCATTATAAAAAACTTCCTTACCATTTCCTCTATTGTTATTAAAGTCACTATGCTGCTAAAGATTTTCATATTCCTCAATGATATACAAGCAATGAAAAAGACAAGATTTTTGATTTTCATTGCTGAACATCTTTACATAAAATGTGTTTGAGTGCCATATATCATTTTTACAAAATTGAAGGGCAGGTTGACTTTCCAACCTAAATTAGAACAAGTTGTTATCATTCTGATGTAATAATTTTACTGGAATAAATAAAAATTACCCAAAGCCGTACTCTTAGGGGCACTAGTTAGGAGACACGGGGGAGGGTGCAAAGAATGAGGATAACAAAACCGCACACACTCTCTCACTCTGGTATTTGCAGTGCAAATTGACCGAGCAACGGTCAATTTGCACTGCAAATACCAGAGTGAGAGAGTGTGTGCAGTTTTGTTATCCTCATTCTTTGCACCCTCCCCCGTGTCTCCTAACTAGTGCCCCTAAGAGTACGGCTTTGGGTAATTTTTATTTATTCCATTCATTCGGCCGTAGTACGTTCCCTTTCTCTTTAAATAATTTTACTATTTAGTTTTGGTGGATATGCTTGAATTTCAAGTGATATCTTGACATTTGTTTTTTCTAGGATTTTGTGATTGATGTTGCTTGGTAATGATATCCTTACACATCACACTCATGACTGTGCTGTTTGGACCATGAAGATCTGAATTGAAGGTGAAATACTATTATTTACTTCTTTGACTTTGTTTTAACAATATACTGCTGTGTTTTTAACTTTTATATCACTTCAAACTTTCCTGAAAATGAGAAACAAAAACTTATAATATTTTGATGTGTTAATTCCTCATAGTTCTGTGTAATATTTCTGAATATCATTATATTATGGTGTATAAAAATGAGGTATTCATAAGTGTAACAGTATTTATGAACTTCTTATATTTGTGACAACTTTTGGCATTTGATAGCCGTCGTTTGAAAGATTGTCTGTAATAAATCTCTGGCTGAGAAATATACTTGCAAATTTGTTTTTCCTTTAATTACCTTTTTTATCTTCCAATCATTTATCTTCTCCGGAATGAACTTCATTTAATTCCTGCTAATATGTACTAACATTACTAAAAATTGGCTTTGAATAATGCTTGCATCATCATATTAGATCGTAGATTTTTTCGGTGTTCAGATGAATGACTCTCCATTCTCAGGTAGGTTGTTTTCTGGACAACAGTTGCGCCCGTGTTCCAACGAGCGTCTTCAGGTCGATGTGCCGTGACATTCAGTTCATTTTAAAAGGTTTTTATTTCCGTGAAGTAAACAAGAAGTGTATATAAAAACAGAGACATAACAAAATCAATATGGAAACCCCATTTTAGGATTAGCTCCTCTTCGGGGTGGAAAATAACAAAATAGGATAGGCTACGAAAGAGGGTAGGGGCCGGGACATTGTTTTGGCCGCGTGTATATGTGTGTCACATCTCCCTCCCTGCTCTGTGATTGGTCGCCGATTTCCCACCAAATCCTTTTCCAAGCACCTGCTAGGTGACAGCCATCTTCTCTATTGAAGTTGTCTTTTTCTTTGAGTGTCTTGATTGATTCTCTAATCAGCCTCGGATAATATCTTCTCTCCTTAGATATTATTTTGGTCTCAACAAATTTTATGTCACGGCCAGGCCCTCTCCAAGCATGTTCAGCGATGGCTGATAAACTGAACTGTTTGTTGCTCGTAGCCCTTTTGTGCTCTTTTTGGTGTGTTTTCCCTGATCGGCATGTCTTGCCTATGCATAACCTTCCACGTGAGCACGGCACCTGGTAGACTCCCTCGTGCAATTCCTTGGGAATTTTGTCTTTTGGCCATGGAAGTAAATAAGACATTTGGTGAGACAGTTGCATCTCGTGGCAATGTTGTATTTTCTCAGTACCCGAGATATCTTTTCACTCGTGCCAGCAATGTAAGGTATCGTGGCGTAGGCCTTAGCCGCTTCGGCATTGATCCATTTTTCACCATGGTTGAGGCGACGCTTCTCTTTCTTGGCAGTAGCATGGATCTCTTGTATCCATTTTTCTGCAAGGCTGTCAAGATATGTTTCTTTTCTGCAAATAATGATTCAGCATCAGACAGTTCGTAGGCATGGTGTACTAGAGTTGCTACTAGAGAAGCCTTTTGCGCTGATGGTAGTGCGATAATGAATTTAAATAGTGATCAGTATAAGTCACCTTCCTGTACACTGCGTGGCCTAGGCTACCAACTTCCCTCCTCTTTACTAGTACGTCTAGGAAGGGTATCTGTCTGTTCTTCTCAACTCCATTGTGAATTGTATTCCCCAATGCTGATTGTTCAAGTGACTCAGGAAATCATTCAGCTCTTGATGTCATGCTGCCAGATAACGAATGTGCATCCACGTACCTGAGCCATAGTTTGGGTTTCTTTGGACATGTCTCAATCGCTGATTCCTCAAATTTCTCCATGCATAAATTGGCAATAACTGGTGAGAGTGGTGATCCCAGACGCCGGAGGATGTGTGTTCCTTAACGCCTGGCCATTACATTAAATTTGTTGAGACCAAAATAATATCTAAAGAGAGAAGATATTATCCAAGCCTGATTAGAGAATCGATCGAGATACTCGAGGAAAAAGATAACTTCAATAGAAAAGATGGCTACCGCCTAGCAAGTGCTTGGAAAAGGATTTGCCAGGAAACTGCTGACCAATCACAGAGCAGGGAGGGAGATGTGACGCACATATACACGTGGCCAAAACAACGTCCCAGCACTTCGACCTGAAGACGCTCATTGGAACTTGGGTGAAACTGTTGTCCAAAAAACAACCTATGCGGTGACATCCCGAGAGTGGAGTGTTTGCATCACCTTTCTCACAGCTCTGTTCCATGTAAAATGACAAGGATATTATTTTAATTTACTTAATGAACATAAATAAATATTCAAACAGTTAATATTGATATTTGTAGAAACAATTAAGCATATTTTTGGTAATTAACAATGTTTTTGAGTGATGTTGTTTGATTGGATGATTACTTTGTAACTAAGGAGTTTTGGGCATGTTACAACGAGAAGAAAAGTGCTTAAAATAGAAAAGTGTATCACCCTTTAATGTATTCGCCATGACTCTTATAACACCCTCTATTTATAACATTTGGGAAAATATATACCCTACTGGGTTAAATCTCCCGGCTGCTTTTAGTGAGTCAACCCTGACTGCCCTCGCTTTACTCACTCATGCTGCATATGAATGAATTAATAGAAGTATTGAAATATAAAATGGTAAATAAATAATTATGTGGGGGTAAATGAATAGAATCTTAATTGGTTTCTCCATTGATTCCTTTGTGCATTTTCCTCCAAACAGAGACACTTCTCAAATAGTGCTGGATTTTCGGAAATTAATTCAGATATTAATGGAATATCTTGTAAAATTTTTTGCTATTTTAATTCGAAAACAAAATTAGATGCTAAAAATAAGTAAGCTTGTTTAATGTAATTTATTGTGACACTTCATGTCACCATTATTTCTAATTTAATTTTGCAAAATGTATGTAACATTTCAGTGAATGACTAATCTCTTGAATAGCTCCTGTAAACAAAGAAACTTCCCTCATAGAGTACTTTGGGATTTATTGTTTGATATTCCCCATGAATTTGAAAAAATTGCTTTATTAAAGTAAACAAATAGGAAATGTACTTTGTACTTGCAGACTTCACTTCATGGAATTGTTTGATGTCCATATTAAATGAGTTTGTAATTTTCAACAGACTGTATTTTACATAGCCAGCCCTCTCCTTGAGGGTAAACAAATCCAACAGTTCTGCATATGCATCTGCCCCTACCTCCCACCCTTCCCATATCCTGAACCAGACCCAATGCTAAGACATAACCAAGGCACCATTGCTTCTCCTCCTCCCCTTAACCTCACCTCCTTCCCTTAACCAAAAAACCATTTTGAAGTCCTGAAAAACCCGAAACCCCACTTTCAACTTCTCCGCTCTCTCCTCTGTTGGACGGGTATGTGTGTATTCTAGTATTCTATTCAACAGCTGTATGTGTAGCTCATTCCTGACGCAAGTTGATGAAACATGCTTTACTATAAAATAAAATTTGTGGAAAATTACGAACTCATTTAATATATAGAAATAGAAAATGGTTGAAATGATATATCTTGATATTGGAATGATGGAAATCCAATGTTATGGGTTCATCTACTCCACAAACTACCTGCTGGTAACACTGTAAAGTCTTTACTACATACACTCTTGTACATCACTCATGTGGTTCAATAATGTAAAATATGCAAGGCAAGTGATGCTTGCCAATATCCACCACCTAATTTAAACAAAAAGTTTAATAGTTCATAGAAGAATTGGTTGGTACCTAGTGGGTTAAAGGATTTCCTCCCATCCCTCTTGAAAATCCTTTTATTTTGGATGTGACCACTGATTAATAAATACCCAATTTGAAGCTGTTGTTAAGAGGCAGGAAGGCAATTGCCCCCCGAAGCCAACGAAGTCGGACCCAACATTGAAAATTGGTGACTTTCAGCATTCGTTTATTCACTTCAAGAGGGTATTAGATGCATTGGCCTAGTCACTGTTGGGGACGATTGCAGTTTCCATTTAATCTTACTCTTTTGTGAAGAACACAATGGCTTTAGATGATGAAATTTTGGAATTGGAGACCATCAGAGCACAATATTTTTTATCAGTCAACTAAGTCGAATGTTTAATATCAATAAAAATTTGCAATTTTCACAAAATAAAATTTTAATATGACCGGTTTCGATGTAACTACATCATCTTCTGGTGAAACGTCTCTTTTTATAGGTCTAATGTGTTTGCCTCTGGTTCTAATCTCTGCTTGAACTCTCTCCCATATTCCTTTCCTTCCTGCGGCAGAGTGATCCCATCCCCTTATTTACCATTTGATCCTCTCCCCTTCCAAGGCTTTCCACTCCCATTCAAGTTATATCTGAGTCTGCAATCCTAGGATCTCCCACTGTTTTCGAACCCTGGTATTTAATCATGGTCCTGGGAAGAAATACTCCTGGAAATTCTGTTTTTGTAAATCCCCAGATTAATTAAAAGTAGTGAAATTTTTTGTTCGGTAAGGAACTTCTCCAAAGTGTCTCAAAATTTTCCCTTTTTGTGGGCAATGCTTATTGGTTGTTTGATTTAACTTATTTCACAAAAGTACTGGAAACTTACTAGAAATTACTATGAACAACTTTTTTTCTTCATTAGTTCATCCTAGGCTTGAAATCTTTCTCTAAATTCATTTTTTTCAGGATTTTTGAGCAGCAACAAGTTCTATTTTTCTATCTTCAACAGTATTTTCTATCTCATCAAAACTTTAAGATCTTGTTTTAGGAAATATCACCAGGAGACAGTTTCTTGAGTTACAAGTGCTACAAGTCAACTTTTAGTATTTTTAATTCGACCATTCTGTGTCTGCTGATGTTAACTACAAAATGTGCCTTTCTACAGTTAATATTATTTTCATAATAATAACAAAATGTATAATGATATAAGCATATTGTATTTGTTTTTATGAAAAACATTTGAAGAATCTTTGGCATAAAAAACAATCAAGAACTAAATTCATTATCTATATATGTACTACCGATGATTCATTGTTACTTTAGATAATTATAGCATTTTCATCAACATCATATGTCTGTGTGAATGAAAAGTATTGCTATTCTTGATCATTTCAATGGTTAGTCTCACCCAATCTTAGTAAAAGTTGTTAATATTCATTATACATATTGCGTGCAATTGTGACATAATGAGGATGTGGTATTCTGGGGGTAGAGCACTGGGGGGCCCTGGAGGGCCTGGGTTCCATTCTTGGTGATGTCTCTGGCTTCTCTCAGCTTCACTCAATCTGTGTGATTTTTTGGGTTTACCAATCATCTTGTAAAACCATAGATGGCACAGGGAAATATTCTGGCTCCCGTACCCTGCCAATGCGTGAATTCCACTCACTGTTTAGTTTAGTACTAGGTGAGCACTACCCTCACCTATCAAACCAACCTGTGGGTTGAAAACTGTGATTTTTTGTATTATAGAATCAGGATCATTTGCTCAAGTGTCAATCAACTGATTTTAGTTAAAAGTAAAGTGTAAACTTTCACGGTTTCAACTCCTCTCCTATAGCCTTCTCCCTCTCATTTGCACTTACAGAACTTATGAATAGATTCAGAGAGATACTCGTTAAAACATCAGCCAATATTTGTCTCAGTGCCCTAATGTTAAATATCTTCCATTGCCTATTACTTCCACTGCTCTTGGGATGATGCTAAGAGAAAAATTCATCAATATTATCTGAAATTTAAGGACAATCAGGATATAAAAAAACCATAAACACAGTAATCAACCCGAAGGTCGGTTTAGTAGGTGATGGTAGAGCTCACCCATGTACTAAGCCCGACGGCGTGTGAATATTCACACATCAGGGTAGGGGGGCCAGCTCCTTTCCCTGTGCCAGTTATGGTTTCCCAGGAAGATCTGGTGCATGAAAAATCAACTAGCTTGGGTGGAGCTGCAGGTGCCCAGAGTGCCTCGCCCGGGAATCGAACCCGGGACCCTCTGGTCAGTAGTCCAACTCTCTACCCCCTGGACTACCGCGACCCAATCAGGATATAATGTATTTCAAAATCGGAGTGACAACATAATTCAGAGTTAATGAAAAATCCAAAAGTTCAGAAAAAAATATATGGTGGCTCTAGAAACTCCTGAGATCAATATTACTTGAAGTTATATGCAGGCAGAGCCTTTTCCTTTCCTTGGCTGTACATTTTTATCTGTGAATAACCATATCAAAATATTTCACACTTCTAACTTATACTTTTACAATCTTAAAAACTATTTATATCAACACTTGGTATTCTGTATAAAAGAAGCAAGTGGATGTCATCCAGTAGAAACATGTACCAACTAATTTTATTTTTAGTGTTAGGAACTGGCCACATATCAAGTAGCCTAAAAAGGGACATTTCTGGCGTGACCTGGTGGAATATCATGATTAATTCAAAATTTACAATGTTTAATTAATAAATAGCCTAAGTGCTTCAATGTTCAATACTTGCAAGAGAAGCCCTAGATGAATGAAGCCAGATATTTTGAAAAGTGACATTTCACACAGATGAAATTATGAAATGGTAAATAGTTTCATTTATTTATTTGTTTCAAAAAAGAAGGTTGGATAGCAGAGTTCTACAACCAGATCCACGGATTTGAAAAGTCAAACATGGGGTTTTCTGGATTGCAATCCTTAGGTTTATTATCCATCCTGGAACTAGATGTCTTGAGGGGTTCAGGCTCTAATTTTTAGTGATTTGATGTATTAATTTTTAATCAATGTTGAGTGATTGAATATTTAATTTATTGATTTGACTGATAAAAATACAACAGTGATCAAACTGAAGGTTGGTATAACTTTATTTATCTTAATCATATTTACATATGGTGGATGTCGTCATTTTTGCAGGAACATAATAACACACTTACAGAGCACAATATACAATCACATAAAAAACATATCCATAGATATGACACTAAACACTACACCTTATAGTCACTAACCACACCACATAGACACTAAACCTTATAATTTTAGGCTAGTAAAATCAAGCTCGTAATACTCCCCTATTGAGTATAGAGGATTGGAGGTAAGCCAATCACGCAGCACCCTTCGGAACACCACACTGTGGGCTGACTTCAAAGCATTCGGAATCATGTTGAACGTGATTTGCAGACCTTCAACTTTGTAGGTCTTGCATAGGGAAGGATAGAACTAATTCTTTATCAGTTAAACTAATATGCAAGAGTATTTAGTTGGTATTTTATTAAATGATAACTGTACATGTTCTCAATTACATTTATAAGAAATTGGTTACTGAATAGCTTAGATTTGTCTCTCTTTCATTATCTTCTTCTCTGACATTAGGGAATTGGGCTTTACAAATTGACTACCTATGTTTATAAATAATTCCTCCTCACTTTCCATTCCAAAATCCTCATTCAGTTCTGGGTAAGCAGTAAACAATTGAAGCATATACCTATGGGCTCCAGACTTGTGTGTATCCAAAATTGAAAAAAATGAAACAATTCAAATATAAATTGTACGTGCATTATAATAATTTTAAATGATGTCATAGGTATAATTTTACATTTTTGTATAGTATTATAACATTGTTAAATAATAACTTAAAATTATGAAGCTGGCCCCATTCTTCTTAGGCATTCAGTTATGATGTCAACCAATGGTTAAGCAACAAATACTACTAACTGTAATTCTTTGTGAAGGTTATTTGAGAATTTATTATATTTGGCAGCCACAAGCTTCCATTTGAATTGACACTTTTGAATATAATGCCTTACTAGATAACTTAAATAAAAAGTAGGTGTTTATATTTGAAAGAATATGCTCGGCAGAGAAAACACGAAAGTTATGGAATTCATCATACGGTCTTAGGTAATAGATTCATTGGTAATGACCCCATTAATTACAAAAGGACACACCTTAAAAGTGGGCCTTTACTATGGCTGATGTGAAAACCTCAGATCACCTTTTCTAATTTCAAAGAAACTGCGGGAGATGCCGCATCTCCCGCAGTTTCTTTGAAATTTGTCTATGGTATGAACAGCCTAAGTGTTTGAAATTGGCTTTAACCTCGTGGACTGTGGCGCGTCGCGCACGACTACGAATGCCTGTGATATTGTATGTACGGTATTTCGTCAAAACATCTTGTTCCTTTAAAGCCCCCAAAATTTGAGAGCGTAAGTGGACGTCTCGGTAGCTTAACTGGCTAAAGCACTCGGCCGGATATCGAGGGGTCCGGGGTCGAATCCCGGTCAAGGCGAATTATTTTTACTCTCTGAAATTGTTGCATTGCTCAAATCACCTGATTTTTCTATTCAAATATCAAGCAGTGAATTAATTTATTCGCATTCCTTAAAGATAAATATCATTCTAAACCTATGTTGATTGATAACCATATTCCCTTTCCCCTAAACTATATTAAAAATAATTCCTCAAATACTTGTACAATAAATATAAGGAAAATCAGGATACAGCGGGTAAAATTGTGCCGCAATATTTCAATATGGTTTGTCACAAATTTAACTTTGAAGTATTTTCAGACATTCAGTCCTTCATGCACGAACTTTTACCTGGGCCTTCTCAAAAGTGTCCTCCTGCAGCCCCTTTTCTCGGTAAAATACATAATGAAATGTTACTTCTTTGCTGAACCTTAACTTTAAAATACATTGCTGATTTCGGAACTGTGGTAAGGAAATTGTTGCATTGCTAGTCAACATATAGTAGACATTAGGAACCAATACATGAAAAAGTTTTCTGACCCATACTTGAAGCAGTTAAAGCTACACATTTAATTGGAACCTGCCAATCAATAAGATCTAAAATATTTGTTCTATTAGCAAAAAAACGATCAATAGACAGCATTAAATGAGAAGATTGTTAATATTCCTATAAATACACTCCTTTAATGGTAAAGAGGAAGCGCAAATATTGTTTAAAAAAAGAAGTTGAGAATGACTTGATAAAATGAATCTTATGTAGAAACCTTTTATATATGTCTCTGTAGACAGATACCTACTCATTATCACTGCTAAAAGTTGGGACCTTTTCTGAGCACAGTAAAAATAATGCTACCCCTGTGCAAATCCTCCCGTCCTGGAGACTCACCTTGTCACTGAGAATCTTCAGTGGGTCTCCGCAAGTCGCCTGGACTCGTTTTTCATATGGGTAGGTACATAATTTGTGGGCATCAACAGGGGACATCTCATTGGGCGTAGGGCATAGTTAAGTGAGCTTTATTTACTCACTGGTTCATTTAGATATTAAAAATTGAACCAATATTCCATTGATAGTATCATCCTAAAATTTTACTCTAGGAGCTCAAGCAATTTCCGTCTACTATCTGTTGATATCCCCAAACTTCTTCAGTGCATGCGCACTCTCGTTAAGGGATATTATGCCTTTACTATTCCAATTACTGAGTGCCAAAATATCATTCCAATTTGCTTCACGTGAAATAAGCACCCCATCTGCATTTGATGAAACTGGATAAAAACATTTGTTGATATACCTAAACCAAATTCCTTCGAAAAAGCAGGAGCAAGGGATCACAAATGTGGAAAATTGTCACCGGCTGACGGTGTCATTATCGTAGCAGTAATGCAAAAATATAACTTGCCGTGAAATTAATACAGTACAATACAATCGACAGTGCGTGCTTCATCCGAAAGCCTTCACCAATCGTTCATTTATGTATTATACAGTAACTTCCCTGATATACTAGAATGTATTCATAAAGGTTAAAAAAAGAGGGCAGAAACGAAGTGCTAATAAACACTTTTTGCGGTAATTTTTCTCGACTGCTGGTTTATTCGTTATGCTAGGTTCCAATTTGTACTGTCTCTTCAGCATAAAAATGAGAATGAATACCATTTAAATTTCCACGAACGTATTTGATAATTTTTTCGGAAAATGGTATTATTTACATAAGATTATATACCCACAACAACATTAATTGCCTGTCTGTTTTTCTGGTTTAGGCCGCCTGGCATCGCTTCGATCGCTACTACAAAATTTTCTCCATAGGGGGAGGGTTGGCTCATGTAATTGGAAATGGCGAACGTAAATTTGAGTTTAGATGAAATCATCCAAAAGAAGTTTAAGTTTGGTTCCAATAAAGGACGGGGAAGGTAATAATGTCTTGATTTGATTAGAAATGACTTTAATCCATAATGTTTACTCTTGGTTCTCCGGTAAATAGACTGTAATTTTGCTGGAAACCCATTGCAGTTGTAGAGTCTGAAATGCTACCACACCTAAGTGACATTTGTTCTCGCATTTTGAGTATAACTGATATTTTTCACGCATTAGAAATAAGTTCCTCACTTTTTAAAGAGAAATTATTTCAGGGTTATATGAAAAGAATGATGCGATTCGTTATCAGTGATGACCTACTACTTGTGGTGCATCTGATTCTGCAATTTAATAATTTTTGTGTACAGTAATATGAATGTATGCAGTTTTATATGTGGATACAGTGTAATTAGGAATTTAAAGCTTGTTGGTCCGTTTTTTGAGTGTTCCTTTTCGTAATTTTAGTGACCAGAGCGAATGTGCTAATACCGGGTGGTTGTGTTTACATATGTAAATGGTTGCCAAATTACATTCGGTTACAGATTAAACCCAACTCATTCAATACATTTGTTATTTGGTTCTTAAATACCAGCCAAAGATGCCGTATTTTCGAAAGAATGTATAGTTAAGCGAATTAAGCTGGGTCTGTACTCTGGATTAATACAAACAGTGTTTATATTTCGACTATTGTAGGCAACTTAATGGTTATCATTTACATTTTCCCAAATTTTAATGCATGTAATTGATTTGTTGAAAGTATGCAATACTCCATTCACCAACATGATTGGCTCTTGAATAAACACAAATTGAAATCTGTGAAATACTATTTCATTGTCAGGCGAATGTTACTTATCTTGAGATTTCTCTTTAATTCAATTAAAATTCCTCGAACTTAATCTTAGTATCTTACTCCCGGTAGATTTTATCCTAGTCTCGGATCCTGGAACCACAGGTTTAAATAGAAATTTATAACTGAAATTAAAAAAAAATGAAAGTGGCATCTTTTTTTTTAAACTTTTATCATTGGAAATATTCAAGATTACATGTTTTATTTTACATTTTGATTGGTGAAATGAAATCGATTCAATTATAAGGCCTCCTTGTAATCAGGTATCTTGTAAATTACAAATTAACGCAATACTATCCAAAGAATTTGATCGAATTATTACTGGTGAATTTTAGTACCCAATTTTCAGTAGTAATTCTGATGTTTATAATGTAGAAAGGCAGTCGATAATTGGTGAATTCTATGGGTTTATGAGTTAGTATGAGGTATATTTTTATCTGAGTCAAGAATGGTTTTAAAGATGATGTAGCTATTTGTGGTGAAATGATTACACAGCACGATCTTTTTAGTTGCTATGTGAGATAATATTGGTGGTTATTAATAGGTTAGCCATTGGTATGAATGGATCACAAATTGGCATTTTGAGTCGATTTGGAATAATTTATGAGACAAAGTAAATACAATTTCCAGGTTGTTCTTAAGCAAACATTAACTCTGATATTCACTTTGTTTTCATGAAATGAAAATAGTGTTTCTAAAATGAAAATAATGTTAATTCTAGTTCTGTACCTCTTTACTTAATTATTATCATCTGTTACCGTAACCATCAATTGTACTTTTGGATATAATTATTCTCCTTTCAGTAAATGTCTTGGTCTTTCAATCTGTGTTTTGAGAGCTTCCCATCCTAGGTTTTGCAAGTTAGGACACCAATTCTTCATAGGTATTTAGCAATTGCAATGGTCCATCACTTATAATTTTTATCTAGAATATCATATGTTCTGGGTTATTTATCCTGTATCCTGAAATGTACGAGTTTATAGTTCAGTAAATGTAATTGTATTTATTAGATAGTGTTTCAGGGAATACAAACTATGTAGGCTCTCAGTGCACATTACCTGGAATTCATTCCTTTTGTAAAATGGTCTCAATTTTAGGGGTAAAGCACAAGCAGCTGGAGCAAAGAGGACAGCGGCAGCCAGGGGGAGAGGGGGAGCTGCAGTGAACCAGACAGGGGCAGCTTCCAGAATATCCCAAGGAACTAAAGCAGCTCCTGGAAGCAAAGTTTCCAAAGTTGGCGGGGGTGGTGCCAAGCTGGTGACTAAAAGAGGTGATGCTCGACTTACAATCATAGCCAAGAAGCGCCTTAAGTTGAGTGATGCACGAGACAGGCTGGCTGAAATTGCCAAGCAGAGTGGAGACGCCAGAGAAAAGCTGACTCAGCTTCGAAGGACAAAGGTGAGAACAATTAAATGTCATTGATTAGCTTAATTTGAATGGATATTGCATGTTTGACCTGCGTCGGAGGCTGTTTCAAAGTGCCATGTTTATTGACATGGAAAGCTGGCAAAGTTTTGAAAATTTTTTTCTAATGATAAAGTGCTCCTTTTCATCAAATTTTTCCCCTCGTGGCCTTGTAACTTGAGAATAAAATGTATACATGCTTACAATGAATCTTGGATTTAATGAATGTTGTGTTCCCTCTTATGTTGTTTACTTGTGAGTTTTAACGTACCTTTTTCAGAGTTAATTTAAGTGCATATTTTTGTGAAGATGTATCTTTAGTCCCAAGTTCTCTCCTTCTAGTTGATAAAATATGTTAAGAGAGTTGTGTGCAATTACATGTCCGATATTGTGACGTGACATGATGATTATGACCACATGATAACTTTGTAAGTCATATCTTAATGAATTTAAAAAATAATCGAGGCTCTTTCTTATTTTAATTTTTTTTAATATATCAAAATTTTTATTTGAACTACCAAATATGTGCTGAAAATATTCTCTTATTCTGAATGGAAATTGTTGCATGACCACAGCCATCATTCCAAATGTTGGTTTGTTAGACAAGAGTAGCTCTCACCCAATACTGAACCAATTAAGGCATAACAGCATGGGAAATTTAAATGGCAGGGTATACGGGCCCAGGTCCTTTCACAAGAAGATCTAGTGGCCAAAAAAATCATATATAATTTGGGTAAAACTCGAGTTTCCAGAGGGATCACCTGGAATTAAATCCATATCCTCTGGATAGTAGTAGTCCAATGGGATCATATCCAGGGGAATATATACTGAGATAACTTCTCTACATTTTATTTATTCATTTCACCTTAATCCGAAAACAGCACTTCGGCCTTCATATCGGACTTTTAACAATTAGATAACAATAGAAACAATTACAAACATCCAAGCCTTAGATGGAGAAAAACCCACCTGGGTGGGAATCAAACCCATGACCTCTGGGTTGGCAGGCATGGACATTATCCAACTGCCGCCATGGCCAGCAAAATAGAAAATCTGTTTTTGTGGTGAAAGGAAAAAATTTTTTTATTTTATTTTCTGCTAATAACTATTGCGATGGCACTCTGAAGTTCTGTTGAAAGTAAACAATTGTTTTAATGATACAATTTTAGTTGGTGAATCAGTCTGTAGCGAATACTGGGAAGACGTCATGGGCTGCTTCAGGAGCATCCCACTTGGATCCCCTTCGTACTGTCCGTGGTGGTAATATAACTGTCCGCAAGGGCCGAAATGGAAGAATTAGTCTTTCCACTAAGCGTAACGTGGAGATGATGTGGAAGCCGTTGGCAAAGTCATCATGGGACTGGGGAAAGGGTAGTATCGCACCCTATCACGACCTTGATGATCCTGGTGAAAATATGAGTAATGTGCCATCATTAGGCCTCAGGGAACCTTTAGCGGGTAAGTTATACAACTATTATGTGCATTTTTAAGTTTTAAGATCTATTTGTAGTTGGACAACTGTTAGATTCATGAGTGTGCTCTCTGTATTTTCACATAATTTTGCTATGATTCGCATCATAAAAGTTCTTGAAGGTGTTGATGTGAAAAGTTAATAATAACCATGTTCATTTTCTAAGTTCCAAATTGTTGGATTATCCATTTTTTTTAATTATGTAGATTAAAGTGTTTGCATATTCTGTTATATGCATTTGTATGCAATGAGAAAACCATTAAGGTGAGCTTCTGTATGTTTCAGCTTATCTGCAAGCTTTAGCTACTATACTGTTGAATATTATGCATTTAAGTTTACCATTTTAAATATACAAGGAACATAGTTACGGTTGTGAATGAATGTAATGGTAGCATATGAGTCCAATGGCATAAAGATGAATAAGAATGCCAATCATGGTTGAGTTCAGGTATTCACTGAAGTGTTAAAATCGTAGGAATCTAATTAATCAATTGAAGTTATATAATTGTGATACCAATTTTTATGGCAGGTGAAGGAGAGGTTTTTGTGGGACCACAGTTGATAGATAAAAGTTCTCCTGGCATATTTTGCAGGTGATGGGTGTCAAAAATTATTGGTTTATATTTTCTTGTTTGATATTTGTGGAAATCACATCAGCAAAAATAGCCTCACTATTTAGGAGGTGATACAAAAAAGAAAAAGGTGTGAGTGACTGCAAATAACTAAAAGGAGAAATTGGAATGGACATGATAAAAGGTTGTTGGTGAAACATTTAATCAACATGCATTAATATAGCTATGTTGTTGCAATAAAAGCTTTAGTGTGCATGACATGTATTTACATAAGTAAAATGGCAATTGCGAGATTTAATAAATTCACTCAAGTGAAACTTATGTTGGAGCTGGAGAAGAGAGAAATGCTGAATGCAGTAAATTAGCTAAATGAGAAATAATCTCTAATTAAAATTCTAAACAATGCATTAAAGCCATGGAGTGTGTTCATTAAGATAATCATTGATGAAATGAGAGTCTGGAGATGTTCTAGAGATGCTTGAAACTGAGTATGCCCAAATTATATTATAATGACTTATTTTATGCCATTGGGCCATTAAATGAACTGATACTGTTAGAAAATTAACACAATTGAAAACAAAGCATGTAACTAAGAAATGCTCATGGAACAAATGTGTACAATAATTGGAAAATTGGCTTACGGAATCTGTGATGTTGCCAGTAAGTGATTTTGGCAAAGAGTATTTTAATCAACAAAATTTTCTAGAGGAAGAGAGAGAGAGAGATTGAATTCACTCAAATCCTTATGGATAGTGGAACGAACTGGTGCTATTTGGGAGTAGGTTTTAAAAGGTGCCAAGATCTCAAGGTGAAGAAGTGGCAAGTCCTTGAGAAAGATATCAATCAAGTTATTTCACAAACCAAGGGATAATTGAAAAAATGAGAGGTAAGATTGTATCCTAATATCTTGAAGCGTACATTGCCAGAGGGTAATGGTCAAGTGAAACGAAATACATACAAGTTACCTAATTACCTGCAAATTGTCTCTCCAGAAGTGGGATTGTGCTCATCTCTGTTCATTCCTTAAAATGGTAAACCGTGAGCCACAGTGAAAAATAATAATTTAGATGCCTTCTTGGGACTGAAATATATTTTGCAATCAGGAGGAAGAACACAAACTTACCCAATGATTAAATTGGAAAGCGGTCCTTTCTAAGATGAATATTTCATGAAAGACTAATTTCAAGCTAGCTTACCTTTGGGGCTAATGATTATTTGCACTCCCAGGGAGATGTTAGAGGAGAGGCAGTTGAACCATCATCACATTGGCAATCAGAAAGGCAGAGAATGGACATTTTGTAACTAGGGAACTACTAAATTGAGTTGTGAAGGCCTACAATAGAGTTTAATATCCATGACAGGGAAGTAGTAAAATGAAAAATTGATCTGGGCAGTTTTTCCTTATCAATGCTGCTGTAGCATGGAATTAAAAATCTTTATTACAATTCCTGAGCCAATTGTTCGTTGAGGATAAATGATGCAGTAAATGGTGTGTAATGGCCCCAAAAGCATCATGTTGTGGTGGCATTGATATGTATCTTGTGACCAGTTATTTTCATGAAAAAATTACAGTATGAAATAATTTTTGGGCATGACTTTCCATTGAGTTAAAGTGATGTTGAATTATGCAACTGGGGAAATATTCTTTGGGATCAAAGCAGAAAGAGAATAGCACCATGGTCTGGCAAGCACACTATGAACAAAAGTACTCCATCCTCATAAACAAGTGTGAATAATGAAACACAAGAAAAATGAAAAACAGGATCAATTCCTGCAGGGTGTTTCATGCCTTCCCTAAAGTTAGAGTGGGGGCCATGTGTCAAAACTAAATAGTAAAACAAATTTTCACTTGTCAAGATTCAGTTTGATTCCAATGGGAAGAATGCCATATGGCCAATGTACATCAAAATGGCAAGTGGAGAGTGCAGATTGTGTGTTGATTACCAAAGCTGAATGATGGAACACGCAGTGATGAATGGCTCTTTTTGAAGAAAGAGAGAAAATGGTAATCAGTCCCTTGGAAACGCAGCTATTGGTGGGATAAAGAGGAAGAAGAATCTCATAAATTCATGGCATATTCTCCACTCAAAGGACTTTCAACTCAAAGTGATGTCAAATGGGAAAATAATTGCATCACTTGCGTTTAGCCTCTGATGAACCAAGTTCCAGTGGAATACAGGGTCGCACCCAAAAGTGGTAGGACTGATTTTCTCTGGCGCGAACGGAGTGGTGGAGGGGGGTCTGCCTGGCAGGGTAAGGTGGAGGGGGCTCTTAGCAACAGACCGACACCAACCTCAGTTGCCTGCGGGCTGTCGTTGAGGAGGACGCCGTTTTTAGTGAAGCAAGTTTTTTGTCCGCGTCAAAAAACAAAATGAATCAGAACAACGTTGTTCTGTGAAGTTTTGTGCGAAACTCGGGAAGACAGTGACTGAGACCCTCGATATGATCAAGCAGGCTTATGGGGACACTGACTTAAGCCGTCCACAGTGGCACAAGTTGTTTAAAGAGGGTAGGGAGCTCGTTGAAGACGACCATCGCTCCGGACGGCCGTCAACGGCAAGAACCGACACGAATGTGGACAGAGTGAGGACACTGCTGAACACAGACCGACGCTTAACAAGTGAAGAAATTGCAGACCAGTTGGGTCTCTCTGCATCCAACGTCCAACGCATTATTTCACAGGATTTGGCCATGCGTAAGGTGTGCGCCAAGATGGTGCCAAAAATTCTGAGTGTCGACCAACAGGCAACGCGTGTGCACATTTCCGAAGAAGTGTTAGCCAATTTGCACCGAGATGAAAATTGTTTGGACAATGTGATAACTGGTGATGAAACATGGGTTTTTCAATCTGACCCCGAAACGAAAAGGCAATCCACGGAATGGCACACTTCCGCGTCCCCACGACCAAAAAAGGCAGGCATCAGCAAATTAAAACGATGTTGATTGTGTTTTTCGACTGTCATGGAGTGGTTCACAAGGAGTTTGTCCCACCAGGGGAGACTGTGAATGCAAACTTTTACGTGCAGGTGCTCACCCGCCTCCGAGAACTCGTGAAAAGAGTCCGACCGGCCATCGCAAACTGGGTGCTTCATCATGACAACGTGCCGTGCCATGGCGCGCTCGTCGTCAGACAGCTCCTGGCCAAATACGGTGTTGCCACGTTGCCGCACCCGCCCTATTCTCCCGCTCTGGCACCACCGGACTTCTTCTTCTTCCCCCTGATGAAAAGACAGCTCAAGGGATGACGTTTTGACTCGATAAAGGCCGTTCAAGAGGCTTCGACGAGGGTCATCAACGGCATCCCCAAAAAAAATTTCCAGCGGGCATACAGGGAATGGGAGGAACGTTATACTAATTGTGTAGCAGCTCAAGGAGCATACTTTGAAGATTATTAAGTCGATGTAAGTATAACGTCAATAAAATTCTTGTAAAAAAATCAGTCCTACCACTTTTGGTGCGCCCCTGTAAACTTGAACAAGTATACTTAGGGGCATTGTTTCAAGATTATGTGCTGTTTTGGTTGAAATTTTCACCATCCATAATGCATTCAAAAATGCTTTATTCTTCTTTGGAAAATTGAAAAAGATTAATGTTACAAATAAAAATATCTTAACCTTAGTAAAAATAAGTGCCTTATTCTCACAATGACTGGATTAGATGGTCAAACTATAAAGAAGAGAGATAGGAGTAGTAGTTTTTTCAGGAGGTTACCGGCAGCTGGGATCATCTGAGCCATTAGGGATGGGGGGAAAGTAGGAAGGGGAGAGAGAAACCCGGTGTCGGCATTACCCTACTCTTATGAAAGGCATTAAGTGGTTCACAGTTTAACATCCCATCTGATGGATGGCTTACTAACTTGAAGCACCTCATGTAAGGGTGAGGATATCACTGAAAAAGATCTGCTGTCTCTAGGATTTGAACCTGGTTACTGTAGGTGGGAAGCCATTATATTAGCCACTGCACCATCTCGGTCCCCGTGAGATAGAGGAAATGATCTGGTCTAAATCTAGATGTCGAGTATGTCAAACACTAGGGTTGTGTGGTATCACGCTGGCTGGCTGATGCTGATGTGGAAACTGCACTCTTGATTGACCTCATCTTGATGGACTTTTAGAGAGAACCTTTAATGGTACGAGATCTGGGATGTGTCTACCTCTGGCACATTCAGGAATGGGTAAGCAAGTGGAATGTTTGAACTCATGCCACTTGGGAGGCCCTTGGATCTTTTTCCAAGATAAAGACAATTTCAAATACAACTATTTAATTTGTCAGCTGAATACTCTGCTTAGCAGAGTAAGAGTAATTCACCTCAAAGAAAGGGGTATTAGCAATAATTCCACGTAACAATTACATGTTACACCAGTGTACAAATTTGGTATACAGATATTCAAATTAAGAAGTGAACGTTGAAACATGACTCCCCAAGTATCATCAAAGATAGTCCTACCTTTCGCATTACTTTTTAGCTACCAGAAAAAAAGTGTGACAATTTTTTGATGAATCAACTGCCTCGTAGTCTAAAGCCAGTTATTTTCCATTGAAGGGCATATACTTATCCAGCCAAGGATGCATTTTGTGCATTCATTTCATCCAAGGGGAAAATAGAAATATGCCAAAGTATTCTCTCTTTGTGCTTTATTCCAATACAGTAAAATTGTGGCTTATTAATATTTAGAGTAGCTGTGGAGTTAACAAGTAATGCATTTAGTGAGTTAAATTGTATTGGTGAGTGTTTATATTTTAGTGAGATAAAATCTAAAGTGAAACAGTTTAGGAGATATGAAGTTCTCTTGGCATTTACTTGGGCAGCACTGCATGTACATAAGGGTTGATTAGTCTAGTACCCAGTACATCAGCCATGTGTAAGTAATGGCAGTGATGGATAAAACTAGGCAAATAGAAAAACCTGTGTAAATTAATGTTTATTTGTTCACTTAAAACATTCTTGATTTTTTGAGGGTGAATGGTAAATAAATGAATATCAGATAATAAGAAAGTGTATGCTGTATTAGTTCCTGTATGAATTACCATTAAATATTGCAAAAACAAAATTATGTAGAAAAGAGTTTAATTTTTGTGGAACAGTGATTTTATATTATTTATTCCACCTAAAGGGATTGAGATTAACTGCAGGTTAAGCCTGTATGAAGGTGAGCTGAAAAGTTCTTGGCCTGATGAGAAAAAGGGCAATTAACATTTTCAAAAAAAGTTTTATTTTTCAACATAAATCCCCGTTGATATTAATAAATTTCATCCAACAATGTTCCAGCACTTATCCTGTCTTTATGGTGTTCTTCTGGAAGCGCTGCACAAAGTACTTGCCTACAGTTACAATTGCTTCTTCATTTGATGAAAAACGTTGACCAACAAGGAAACTTTTCAGTGTTCAGAAGAGATGGAAGTCCAAGGGAGTCCCAATCTGGGGGATAGGATGGATGTCCCAGCACTTCTGCAAATCCCTCAATTTTCCCATGTGGGCAGATGCATTTTGTTCTGATGGAAAACAGTTCTTTTCCCCTGCAAGCTGTGTGTGCTTTCACTAATTTTTGTGCCCAGTTTTATTATAAGATTAGAACAATGCTCCCCAGTTGTTGTTTTACCTTTTTCATGATAGTTGATCTACAGAATTCCTTTCGCATCCCAAAAAACTGACATCATGACATATCCCGCTGATGGCACCATCTTCGCCTTCTTCAGGGTTGATGAGCCAGCCTCTATCCACTGCATGGATTGTTGTTCTAATTCTGGTGTGTAATGGCGAATCAGTGTTTCATCCATTGTCACATATCAATCCAGAATATAACTTGTTTTTTGTAAAGTGCCCTAATCACAGTTTGGAAAGTGCCATCTGAATGCATTTGTGATCCACAGTAAGCACGTGAGGCCCCCATCTTGCACAAAGTTATGTCCTGTACAATTCTTTGTGCAAAATGTAACCAATATGTTCTTTTGATATCTCTATACTAATAGCAAGTTCATGTATCTTTGTACACTGACCTTCCAAAATCATATCATGCAGCATTTTGATGGTTTCCAGTGTGGTTGCACTTTTCAGACGACCTTCAATTATATCTTCTTGGAGGTTTTCACGTCCATATTTAAATTTATCACGCCTGAAATGTCTCTTTTTATCCATATTTAAACTTGGCCGCCCATTTGTTCAGGATGAAAATTGAAGGAGATGAATCCCACGTACACATTTACAGTCCTCGAATGACTTTGTCGGCTTTAAAACCTTTCATGAAAAATTTTATCACTACACTTTCCATTTCTGAAAACACATGGACCGCAAACTGATTCAAATGACTCCCTGCAGTGAACTGCTGGATGGAATGGCTTGCAATTTGACACGGCATCTGCTCATAGTGGTGTCATCATGAGAGAAAAAAATCATGCGAGTCCCATCTATCCCTTGCCATCTATGGGCAAGGAGCCTGAGAAATTTTCAGGTCACCCTTGTGTAATAATCATTACTTTCAATATTGAATTAATTCCCTTCACTTAACTGAGATTTAACTTTATTTCAGGGGATTATGCGAATGCAGAGTTAGTGCCATCACATTCATTACTCCTGCGGCGCACAGTGAATAATGATCAAATGCATGCTTCACGCCCTCCACCTCTCCCTCCTCTTCCTCCCTCCGTGCATTCATATAGAGGGGCAGCAGCGGGACTGGGCCCATCTTCTGAAAGAGGTCCCATGGGTCTACAGGCCTTGAGCATGAGCCACCCGTGGGCTAAAGGAAACACTTCACCTAGGCATTATGACCTCAGGGGTCATCCACCCAGACCACCCATTGTACCTTCTAAGGTAGGTTCACCTAATTAATGTGTACTTCTTATGTGATCACACAATCCTCACTAATCTGGACTGATTATGTTCGGCAATTGTCGGCATCAGGCAAAATCTAGACCATCTGGGAATTTGACGTATGTTAACCTTTTGCACTCGGATGTCGAGTGTGACTCGACACGGGTAGCAGAGGCAGCAACTCGTATGTCAAGCCACATTCGACATGGAGTTTCATCGTGAGGGGAATTGGGATTTTTGTCCATATTTTCCAATAACTTCACTTCTACTCATCTGCATGAAAGGACAAGTAAAGTAAAGCTTAATTAATAGCATGGCTTGTTTTATAAATGAATAGTATCGACCCATAATGTTGTCGTCGACATCCATCTCCAAAGGATGCCACCACCTACGCAGATATTTGTTATCTCTTTGCTGTGTTGTAAGTTTATTTTCATTTGCATTGTTTACCCTTCATAACTTGAAAGTCGGCTAAATGTAAAGCAATGTCTTTGAGAGATGATCTGGTTCTGAAAAAAAGATCGCCAGAATGTAAAGTTACCTCAGTCAGGTGTTCCGTAGTTCATTGCTTTCTAGTTTGGACTCTTTCATTTCCTTTTCTTCCTAGTGTCAGCTGTCTCATCAAACATTCTTTTGTATCTATTGCATAATCAGGAATATTGAGTAGGAGGGTGTAAGTTCATATATATTACAAAGAATGCCAACAAAGAAAAAATGAAAGACCGATCTAGCATGTGAAATTTATTAGGAAACTAGTTCATGATCTCGTCGGAGAATTCCGAGATGTGTCAAATTATCATGTGGAAAAAAATACCAGCAGCACCATGCATGGACAGGTCATGGAGAAGTGAGTAGAAAGGATGGGAAGATGGGGTTTAGTTTTTAAAGTGAAAATTCCCTACCATTGAACTTGAACAATTCTTACCAGACTCTCCAAAAGGATTTTTGGTGGGAACAAAAGTTTCCTCTCATCTAGGCTAAGCTAGTATTTTTCAATTTGGTACATAATGTGGTCAGTGACTCTAAAATTCCACTGGAATTTGAAGAAGATGGCAGACTTTTGTGGATGAATGGTTAACATCATTTGTCATCAGCTGTTGATGCGTGAATGGTGTCGTGTCAGTAATTGTTTTTGTAATGGATCATATTGCAATTCAAATAAAATGTGATATTTCCATTGTATTTTGAGATATTTTAATGTGATTTTTGTATAGACTTGGAGAAGAATATTTCACTTTCGAACTAATTTGAAAAGTTTTGGGAACTTGATTAAGAGACAAATGTTCTCTTGATGATGCATTTATTCCATGCAGTGTTTTAGGTGGTTGGTATATATATCAAATGTAAACTTTAGATTAGTTGTTCTTTTGTGAGAAAAATATTTTGTGAAAAAGTTAATATTAACTGAGAATAAATGAAAAGCATATAACGATCTTATACATTTCTCTATCTTTAGCCATCTGTTAAAGAACTTTCAATTGACTTTCTCCTTGGGCAAAAAAAGGGAGCTTGCTGCTGGAATTGTCCATACAGAGGCTCCAAATATCGAGTTTAAGTATCATTTGTAATTTCAAGTAACTGCCATTTGCTGAGGTCCATCGGCGAGTGAGGGACCACACATTTGTCAACGTATTGTGATAGGCATGTAAAATACCTGTCTAAATAGATCTCAATGCTTTATATGAAGCCAATTGAAAAAGCTATTCTGATTAAATATTAAAGATCAGGGTTTTACTGCACTTTTAAGAAATAATACAATTAATAATAATTTGTCAATGTTGAATATAGTCTGTAAACACCTTATTTGAAAATAAATGTGGTTTTACTGCTTGGATTAAAGCATCTTATTGATTTTTCCGTTTCTTCACATCTCAGAGGCAAGGCATGTCGCTGCTGCTATCGGAGAGGGAGGAGTGGGGTGGGGGAGGAGGGGAAGCACCTGCAGTTGGATCCTCTTATCAGGGAATTTCTACAATAGCATCGAAGCGAAATTCTCACGCACAAGGTTCTGGTGATCACCTGCCTAGGTACATGCCATTGGCGATCATGCCATATTGTTGCATGCCTACCCTTGTTAGATCCGCAAATTAACATGGAGTAGTAATATTTTTCAATGTACCCCATATAAGGTTGGATGCAATCATTGATATGTAAATTACAGATTCAGATATAATGTGGCAGAACTGTCCTTTAATAACAGAGATAAAAACTCTTGCAAAATTCCACTTAATAAAGATTTCTTTTTGACTAGTTTCCATGCATTACATAATTTTTGTAGATGTAGTACATCAAAACTAGTTAAAAATAAATCTTTATAAAGTGAAAAATTGTAATAGTTTTTCATCTCTGTTATTAATCATTGACATGTTTAATTCATAATGGGTAAAAATCGGGGTATGTATTTTATATTATAATTATGTTGTGAATGCATGCAAAATGTTAGGGTTTTTACACTTAATAAGCAGTTAGGGACCATGATCTCGAGTAAATCACTTGAAAAGTTATGCACAACAGTATTTTTTGAGCATCTCATTAGCAGGAGAAAACATAGGAATAAGGAAAAAATAGTTACATCTACACAAGCCTTGTTAGCATATGTATGATTGATGGTATACACGGATGTTTTAATAATATTTATCAGAGTTTCCATAAAGCATAGAATAGATCATCAAAAATGGGCCTAAGGATTTTAAAGGATTGTTGTAAATTTTCCACACATTAACTTTGGAATGTATTCACAGTGGACAATTTGGTCTTTGCCTTTATTGTCACTGTGGTTATTTTCCTTAATCTGAGCATTAATCATCATTACATCTACATAAATACCCTGCGAGCCACCAAAAAGGTGTGTGGCAGGGGGTGTAGCACCATGAGGGAAGGGTAAGGGTTGAGGAGGTTGGGAGTTAGGTGAGGAAAGGTGGGGGGAACCTGTTCGAAAAAAAATACAATATATAAAAATATATACACATGTATACATATCCTCGCGCAGTCCCTAACCTGTACGTTAATACTTATTGTAATGAACTAAGTCCTGGGGAATTTCGGCTACAAGCATTCTGGTCCCTTATCGTTCTTGGAAAAAATGACATTTTAAACCTGTCAGTGTTGCAGTCTATCTCTCTAGTCTTATATTCGTGATCCCTTCGACGGTAATACGTTGGGGTTCGTATTATATCCTTGATGTCATCGGAAAAGGGCCCATCTTTAAATGTTTTGAATAAGTTTAATCTAAATTGTAAACGCCGCTGTGTAAGAGAATCCCAACCTAAATTGTTGTTTCTTAATAATGCCTATAGCATTCATGATATCCCTTGTGGTGTCCAATTACTTATTGTGGTATCAAACTTCATGATTCAAACTTCATCAACCTCTGATTGATATGAAAGAAATAAATTATTTTAGTGCAAATAAAATTGAAATTGGTAATAGGTATTTGTCAAGACCCAACTTAGTTTTGTTTACTTTTTCTACCTTATAAAGATGTAGGTTTATAACTGCTTCATAATATTCCATAAATGGTAACATTAACCTAAAAATGATTGCATTTTTAATAATACAATGTAATAATCTTCATCTGCCATGCGAGCAAAGAATAATGCATTGTAGATGTCCAGATATACTATAAATGGGTGTCTGAATTACAAAAAAAATATTCTTTATTAGTCATTTTTCTCATAAGTGACATAACAGAAGCTTACTTCAACTATCATCTACAAATCCCAAATATTCTCCACATCAATCTGCTAAGAATTGACTTTTAATAATCAAACCACTTTACTTTTCCACATAAACTTTTTAATTTTTACAACCCAGGTTTCGTTATAGCATAACATCATCAGGTATAAGTAAAGTGGTTTGATTATTAAAAGTCAGTATGAAGATTTTCCACCAAGTTACGCCAGAAACTGTTTTATTTTACTGCTAAGAATTATTATGGTGCGATTTTGACAGTACCTTTGGAGTCGAGGCATATGACCTGCCATGGGCAGTGTCTTTTACCCAGTCATTAGAACCTTAATCTTGTGTACTATGTTTTTTTATAATATTACAAAGTACACTGGCAGCTACACCTAGGGCGTGTGGCAGGGGGTGATATGGAGTAATGCCAGGCATTGAATCCAAATGTACATTTTATCATGATTGTACCATTGAATGGTTTTTTTTATCATTTCAAGAATGGCTAGAGAAATATAAATTTAGCATTTTATTTTTTAAATATATTGCATAACATTTTTGCCCCTAGGTAGATTATTATTTTAATGTGTGCCTAATGTGAGTCTAATTTTTTTATTATGTTATTCTCTTGTACATTTGAATAGTGGGAAAGGTTATATGGAGGATGAGGCGATGCGAATAGAGGAGGAGGATGAAGCTGAGGATGAGGCCGAAGAGGAGGAGTATGCACTCATGGGCATAAATGCGAGGAAAGCCGGAAGAATAAGCCGAGAACTAAAAGCAAGACTTGACATTCCACCTGCAGCTGCCTCTGGACAATTAGCACCTTTCCAAAGGCCTGCCAAGTATGCATAGTTCAGGATAATAATAATAGGCAATATAATTATGAATTACTCATGCTGACGTTATTTAAACAGACCAACTCATTGTGCACAAGTTTGGCAAGTATGTGCACCGGTGTGTGTTGCAAGCACTTAAAGAGGTCTTCATTTTAATTGCAAGTAAAAATTGTCAACTTTTATGTGCACACTACGAAGTAATCGTAATATGTAGTGAATTTCATGAAATCATAATTCATTGTTGATAGTTTTCAACTAACAAAAAAGCAGAAACCGTTGCACCAGGTACTTCACCTTCAAATGTGTTGAATAATCTGCCGAAACATTAATAAATGACAATATTGATTTTTTGCAATCTTTTGTTTGAACTTCACTTTAAAACATAACTTGCTATTGATAATTTTTAGTCAGCAGAGCAAACACGTAGTGTGGGTATTTGAGTGTCTACATTACCCGTTCAAATGATTAATATTTGAATAATTAACTCCTAGTCTAAAGATATCCAGTTCACAAACTGAATTTGTACTGTTGTCTGCTAAGTATTGTTGAAAACCAGGTAATATTTCTATGAGTTAAAGTGTGTTTAATTATCCCCATCCCTATGTGTTTAACACAATTTGACATAAAATTTAAATATGAGGTTAAAGTTTATGATACCATTCAATCAGGCATTCAATCCTCTATCAGCCCATTTAGAAACAAGTTCTTACTGTTAATTTAAGCTCCTGTGATCCCCAAGTTTCATAATTAATGGTTTCCAACATCAGCGGGATGATTTGAAAATACCCTGAGTTCATTGGTAGAGGCATGAAAATTCAGTAAATACCTCACGACCAAGTTTGATGCCCCATACTTTGAAGTCCAACCAGCTGTTAAATTGCACAAAATATCCAATTTTGCATGTGCTCAACTTTCTTGAATTTCTTTCTTTGAATTGATGATTTCTTATGCTTCTTGTATTATCTTAGTAAGTCATTAGTTAGAGACATTTTCCCATGGACTTAGATTAAGATTTCTCATATTTAATCCCTCTGTTCCACAGTTCTCAGCACCAAAGAGCACCTGCTGCTGTTCCAAATGATGCGACAGCTTCCCAGCAACGGTACAAAGTGAGAGTGTCCAATTTACAACCCACTGTGACTCAGGAAGATATTAGGGTAGGTCTATTATTAGGTAATCTACCGGTTAAGGTAGGTTTTTGGATGGACACAACTATCAAATAAATATTATGTAACTCCAAATAAAACCCAATCCAGCCAACCTACTCTACATCAGGTCCCTCTTCATCTCTGTGTGCTTCTTTCCTCCCTTCATCCTGTCCAACATCCCTATCCTGTGCCTGCCCTTTCCTTGTTTGCCTAACATTCTCCCCTCTATTACCTTATTCAACATTCTACTACTGCTCAATATGCCTTTCATCCATTTTTCCTGCCTCCATAGGATTTCTCCCAACAAACCCCTCACCTCACCCATCATCACCAGTATTTCCTCATTTGTTTTCCTTTCCGTCCATTTCACCTTCTCCATTCTTCTCCACACCCACATTTCAAAAGCCTCCAATCTATGTCTATTCTCCTGCTTCAGTGACCACGTTTCCACTACGCTCCATATCATAGTTTTTACGAGTCTTTTCTTAACCTCCCTACACAACATCCCCGTCATCAACTCCCTCCTCCTTGAGAAAGCCTCCTTGCCTAGTGCAATTCTTCTCCTTACATCCCTACTATTTGACCGTATTGGTCCAAAACACTGCCGAGATATGTAAACTGTTCTACCTGCTCTATTTTTTCTCCTCCTATTTTAATGTTTAGCCTAGCCTTTTTCTTTCTGGAATATCGCATAACCTTTGTTTTATTAATTTGAGTCTCATTCCATATCTATCGCACTGAACCTCCAATTCACTCAGCAATACTTGCAACCCCTTGGCTGACTGAGCAACTAATGCTTGGTCATCAGAAAACCTAACCGATTTTACGAATTCCCCTCCGACTTTCATTCCTACCTCCAGTTCTTCCCATGCCTCTTTAATCATTTCCTCCACATATGATTAAAGAGGCATGAGAAGAACTGGAGGTAGGAATGAAAGTTGGAGGAGAATTTGTAAGTAATATCCTAATAGCCTAGGGGATCAGGATGGTGTGGTGGCTAATGCACTTGCCTTCCCACCCATAGGGCCCAGGTTCAAATCCTGGTGGTGGCTGGATGTTTCACTGGTATCCCAACCTACTTGAGGGGCCGCTATATGGAGAGCACTTAAAGTGAGTGTGCCGTCCATCAAAGGGGATGTTCAATTGTGAACTTCTTGGCACCTTTCGTTAAGAGTAGGCTAATGCCAACGCCAGGTTTCTTTCCATCCTTCTCCCATACCCTGAAACTTCCTAGCATATTGTATTGCTGCCATATCTTTATCTAATATCAGTTGACTGAAAGGAATAAAAAAGTGAACATTTTTGTGTATTTCCGTTAAATAGGAGCTTTTCGAAGACATAGGTCCATTGGCTTGTCCTCCTCGACTCCTCCCACCCCCCTCTGGTGAAGCCATAGTCTGCTTTCGAGAGCGCTCTGATGCCGCAAGAGCTGTGGACGTGTACCACCTCAGGCAGCTGGATGGTCAACCCATGCGCTGCTCCCTCGTCTCCACCACCACCAGCACTACCAGCACCACCAGCAGCAGCACCAACAACAGGTGTGTTTTGACATTCATATTTTCACCGTACTCTCTAGTGATTGATGAATTGTGATCAAATATGTCACCCGCAATAAGTGATCTTTGATTGTTGTATTCATTTTATATTTTTATTGTAAAATATTAGCACTAAGACATTAAGAAAATTGTATATTGCTCACAGGATGGTAAAGATTAAAAAGGTAATTAATTACTTATTATTTTCAATGCTGCAAATATTTTTTTCATCTTGTTATTTTACAATGGCAAAATATAAGACATGTCACACAAAGCAAATAAATATATGCAAACATGCAATGAATACAAATTACCCAAAGCCGTACTCTTGGGGGCACTAGTTAGGGGACACGGGGGAGGGTGCAAAGAATAAGGATAACAAAACTGCACACACTCTCTCACTCCGGTATTTGCAGTGCTAATTGACCGTTGCAAGTCACAAACACACACGCACTCAGGGTTTACGGGGGAAAAAACCCCTTGCCAGGGACCACACACTCAGACAAGGCACACAAAACCACACTCACTCCTTCACTCCGGTATATGCAGTACAAATTGACCATCGCAAGTCGCAAACACACACGCACTCAGGGTTTACGGGGAATTTAACCCAACGGCAGGGACCCTTCACTCAGACAGACGTAAAGATAGAAATAGTAAAGGAACGGCACGCACTCTCTCACTTCGGTATTTGCAGTGCAAATTGACCGTTGCAAGTCACAAACACACACGCACTCAGGGTTTACGGGGAATTTAACCCAACGGCAGGGACCCTTCACTCAGACAGACGTAAAGATAGAAAAAGTAAAGGAACGGCACGCACTCCCTCACTCCGGTATTTGCAGAGCAAATTGACCGTTTGTGAGTCGCAAACACACACGCACTCAGGGTTTACGGGGAATTTAACCCAACAGCAGGGACCCTTCACACAGACTAGGAATACGGAAAGGGAAGTACACTGTGATGCAGTGTACGTGGAAAAAAAATAAAATAAAAAAATAAAAAAAATAGTGCTGAAAAACCTGACACCAGGTGTTTCGCCTGCCAAGCAGGCCTCTTCAGAGAAGAATAATGAAAAATCGTCGGAGCCGAGATATAAGTAACGATGAGTAGGGGGGGGGAAACCGGGGAGGAGAGAGGGAGGGGAAGGGTTGGTGATATAATTGGGAAAGAATGGGAAGGGGGATACAATGTATGGGTGCAAGGTTAGATACAATGTATGGGTGATTTGAGGCTCGGGGCGGGGGTTGGGGGGGAAATTGAGTGGGTTTTGACTGGACCGTTTATGACCGTAGGTGAAGGGAAGGTCATGACTCAGGAAGGGAAAGGGAAAAAAGAGACGAAGATATCGGACCGTTGTCACTGTTTATGAGTTTTCCTTCCGATTTTTGTATGTAAAGACTTTCATAACAGTCGATTAAATGATTGGGCACATGTTTTATTAGCTGTAGGTCTTCAATTGTGATGTTGTGTGAGTTATCGTGCATGTGTTGGGCGACTGACGATTTGTTAATGTTTCCCAGCCTGTAACAAGCAGTGTGTTCTTTGAAGCGTGTGCGAATGTTTCTGCGTGTTTGTCCGATATAAGAAAGATCACAATGTGGGCAGGAGATTTGGTAGATTCCGGATTTGTCTAAGGTCTCAATAGGATCTTTAGGATTTTTGAAAAGGTGTTTCAGTTTGGTTTGACTGACAAACGTGGGTGTGTATTTAATTTTTTTGAAGATAGCAGGTAGGCCTTTTGTTAGTTGTGGGTGGTGAGGTAGTTTGACGAATTTCTTGTCATCTAGTTTATTCAGTTTAGTGTTATTTTGGAGATGTTTTTCGTTCCTGTGTTTTTTTAAGATGTTATCAATGAGCTGTTCAGAGTAGCCATTCACGACAGCAGTGTGTTTTATGTGTTTTAATTCTGTTTGGAAATTCGCTTTGGACAGAGGTACGTTGAGGAGCCTATGTACTAGGGAGTGGAAGGCGGCGAATTTGTGTGTGGTATGATCGAACGAAGATTCGTGTATGTAATTGTTGGTGTGGGTTTCTTTCCTGTAGATGTTGAATGAGAGGTGATTGGAAGGGGTTCTGGTTATTTTAAGATCAAGAAAGGGGAGGGACCTATCTGTTTCAGATTCGACTGTGAACTTGATTGAGGGGTATTGATTGTTGAGTTGTTGTTGGAATGCTTCTATAGAGGATGCGTTACTGTCGAAGACTGCGAATATGTCATCGACATATCTGAACCAAACTTTTGGGAAATATGTGAATTTTTCTTTACATTGCTCTTCAAAGCCGGACATAAATAGGTTCGCTAGAAATGGAGAAAGAGAATTTCCCATTGTGGTGCCGAAGTCCTGTTTGTAAAAGGACTTGTTGAAGGAGAAAAAGTTGTTACTCATAACAAGATTGGTTAGGAGGATGTATTCTCTGATTTTTTCCGGGGGGATGTTCTTGGACTGGAGCCAATTCTCCAACAAGGTTATGGTAACCGGGATTGGAACACTTGGAAAGAGTGACTCAACATCAAAGGACACGAGAATTTCATGGTCTGTAAGGGTGATGTTTTTAATTTTTTCTATGAAATCCAAGGTGTTTCTGATATTGGATGAACTTTGAAACCCTATTTGAGAGAATTCTTCCGTAAGCCATTTCGATATTTCATATGTGGGAGCATTGATGGCGGACACAATGGGACGCATGGGGCAGTCTTTCTTATGAATTTTTGGGAGTCCGTATAGGCGAGGGAGGTGTGGGTTCGGAACATTAAGTCTAAATTTAAGTTTTTTGTCGATTAGGTGCTTGCAGTTAGTTAATGCCGACTTATAGCCTGTGATCATTTTGTTAAGGGGGTTTCCTAAGATTTTGGTATAGGGTCCGTTGTCAATGAGAGATTGCATTTTTTGAAGATAGGTATGTTTGTCAAGGATCACACAGGAGTTTCCTTTGTCCGATTTTAAGTAGAAGCAGTTTTTGTTGCGTAGTGAACGAATGAGAGGAAAGAAGTTTCTCAGATGGTGTTTACTGTTTCTGGGGCCTTGCGTGAGGTTTGATCTGATTTTGTTAGCACAGCAACTCCGGATTTGATTCTTGGTTCCCATATCTAGATATTTAATAGAAGATTCTATTTGTGCAATGAGATCATTCAAGGGTGGTTTTGGAGGCTTAACACTAAAATTCAGGCCCCGGTTAAGTAAAAGTAACTCTTCTTGGGAGAAGCTGATCTCGGACAGATTAACTACAAAAGGATATTGCTTAGCATTGGCGGTGTGAGGATGGTTGCTTCTGTCCTTTAGGGAGGCTAATTTCATATAAAGTGCGTATTGTTTTTTCCGTAACTTATGGTTGCTGACTGAATGGACTTTCCTATCAAATTCTAACCACTCGGGATATTCAGTTGCATTGAGACCTACCGTTAGTTTGAGATGAATATTGTAGGCCTCAATTTCTAATTTTGATCTTTTGGCGTAAAGGAATTGGATTTCAGACTTCAAAATACGGTTTTTTATCATGGAGTCATAGCGGGAAAATTGATTTTTTTCCAAAGGTGGTCGAAGAAATGAAACGAGGGAGAAATCCGTTACTTTGGCAGTTTTTAAGGAAGTTAATATCTGCACCGATTTTAAGGATGTTGGTCTTAAGCCGGTGATATCGATTACGTTCGTTTGACTTGGAGGCCATCATTAATAAAGCAAAAGGGAACGTACTACGGCCGAACGAATGCAATGAATACAAATTACCCAAAGCCGTACTCTTGGGGGCACTAGTTAGGGGACACGGGGGAGGGTGCAAAGAATAAGGATAACAAAACTGCACACACTCTCTCTCTCCGGTATTTGCAGTGCAAATTGACTGTTGCAAGTCACAAACACACACGCACTCAGGGTTTACGGGGGAAAAAAACCCCTCGCCAGGGACCACACACTCAGACAAGGCACACAAAACCACACTCACTCCTTCACTCCGGTATATGCAGTACAAATTGACCATCGCAAGTCGCAAACACACACGCACTCAGGGTTTACGGGGAATTTAACCCAACGGCAGGGACCCTTCACTCAGACAGACGTAAAGATAGAAAAAGTAAAGGAACGGCACGCACTCCCTCACTCCGGTATTTGCAGAGCAAATTGACCGTTTGTGAGTCGCAAACACACACGCACTCAGGGTTTATGGGGAATTTAACCCAACGGCAGGGACCCTTCACACAGACTAGGAATACGGAAAGGGAAGTACACTGTGATGCAGTGTACGTGGAAAAAAAATAAAATAAAAAAATTAAAAAAAATAGTGCCGAAAAACCTGACACCAGGTGTTTCGCCTGCCAAGCAGGCCTCTTCAGAGAAGAATAATGAAAAAAAAACTTTTCCCCCGTAAACCCTGAGTGCTTGTGTGTTTGTGACTTGCAACGGTCAATTTGCACTGCAAATACCGGAGTGAGGGAGTGTGTGCAGTTTTGTTATCCTTATTCTTTGCACCCTCCCCCGTGTCCCCTAACTAGTGCCCCCAAGAGTATGGCTTTGGGTAATTTGTATTCATTGCATTCATTCGGCCGTAGTACGTTCCCTTTTGCTTTATATGCAAACATACCTGTTTCTTTGAGAAATGATCATAATGAAATTAAAGCGTGTTATACCTTGACGAAAAATATTCATTCATATCATAAAAACAATTCTTGATTAAAAAATATTTTAATCTGTAATTAGGCATCTGACACAAGGTGTTACATTAAATATCTGCTAGTAAAGGATTATAAATGTCAATGCCAGCATAAAGGGGTCCTTTTTGAAACGAAGACGTGCAATGCTGTATCAGATGCACCTCCTTAATTTCTTTGTCTTGTGGCACAATCATGGAGACAATCTCTCTATACTAAAGAAATAGTTTTTTCACAGCCTAAATTGTTTGATTTTGAAGATATTTGCAAGAAACTTCAAAATTGACCTCCTTGCATATTTGATCCTAATGATTTGCTCTAAGTAATTCTCATAAGTGTAAAAGAATGGCATTAACACCATCCAAGTATCAAGCTTGGCATTAAGTAATATTGAAGTTGTATATGAGTGGGTAGGATTTATGGAAAAGTTTTCGTATGGAAGAGTTTGTGTATAAGTTATCTCCTGCTACTTTTACTTTGTCAGCATATTGAAGGAGATATCAGTGAATCATTGGATGACCCTGTCTGACAATAAGTACCATATTTGTGTATAGTAGTTGTTTTCGCTAAAATTCATGATGAAAAAATACCCATTGACTTAAATTAGAGCCATTAAAAAAAATTCTTATTCTCAGGTCTATGTAATTGATCATGGAAGTAGACGTTTAAAACATTATTTTTCAGAAAATTTAAAAGTAGTTTCCTTAATTTTATTTTGAATACTATTATTTATATTTGTCGATCCAATTCCTATTCTCTTATAATTATAATTTGACTTACTACCTTGATCAAAAAGTTCCCGGAATAACCACCGTGTGGCGCTCCCATCGTTCCGATTTGAGTTCTGTTTTTTTTTTGTTAAATTGGTACATCTGTTGTTGATATTCCCTTTAAATGTTAGTGTCATAACTTGACATTTGCAAAAGTTACGTAGCCAAGAGTACATCTATCTCTGTGTGTGTTGGTGATTTTTTACAATTGCAGAAATGGATTTCAATTTGCAACAACGAACTTGTATTAAATTTTGCGTAAAAAACGGATTTAGTGGCGCACGGACGTTGGAAATGTTGGAGAAGTGTTTCGGCAACGATTCTCTAAAAAAAAGGTCGTTTACCAGTGGCACGAGCGGTTCAGAAGTGGTCGTGAGTCAATCGAAGATGATGAACGCAGTGGCAGACCATCGACATCGAAAGTCGGTGAAAAAATTGATAAAGTAAAAGAAATGTTGGTCAATAACCGCAAATTAACCATCAGAGAAATGGCGGAGGACTTGAACATTGCCTATGGATCCGCCCAAGACATTGTGGTTAATGATTTGGGTTTCCGTCGTGTAGCAGCAAAGTTGGTGCCAAAAGACCTCAATTTCATGCAAAAAAGAGACCGTGTTGACGTCGCAAAAGACATGATTTGCGAGGCTGAATCCGATCCCACATTCATCAAAAGGATCATTACTGGAGACGAGACGTGGGTTTATGAGTACGACACGCAATCCAGACATCAGGCAAGTGAATGGCGTTCACCAAATGAGCCGAGACCAAAAAAGCCACGTCGTTTTCAGTCAAAAAAGAAGGCAATGCTGACGGTTTTCATGGATTACAACGGTGTAGTGCATCATGAATTTTTGCCAGAAGGCCAGACAGTAAACAAAGAGTATTATTTGGGCGTTATGAGACGTTTGCGTGAAGCAATTCGCCGAAAGAGACCAGAAATCGTCGCACAGTGCGTCGAGACCGTCGCACAGTGCTATCATTATTCGTTATTTTTTGACGAAAAATGCAACAAATACCATCCAACAGCCACCGAATTCACCTGATTTGGCTCCCTGTGACTTCTTTCTGTTCAATCAAGTTAAAAAACCATTACGGGGAACGCGTTTTAGCAGCCGAGAGGAAGTAATGGAAAAATCGCAGGAAGCACTGATGGACATACCGAAAACCGAATATAAAAAATGTTTCGAGGATTGGATCAAGCGCTGGCATAAGTGTGTTGCAGTCGATGGGGATTACTTTGAAGGGGACAATATAGATTTAGATGAATAAACTTGTATTTTTAATTTTCTGAATAAATTCCGGGAACTTTTTGATCAAGGTAGTATAAATATATGTTTACTTATACTTCGACAATAGAATTTAATACTCAACTGTTGTTTGAAGGATAACTTAAATATAGAGGCATTCATTTGACCATCACTGCAAACTGCAACTCATCTAATGAGAAGCAGAAAGATGCTGGTTCCACTTTTTATAGCTAATTGCACAGATGGTGATTGTAAAGTATTAATGAAAGTGCTTTTGAAAGAGCAGAGATCTCACAATGCAATTATTTGCATTACATGTGGCTCGAGAGAACCAGTGAACCAATCCCTAGCGATTAAGGAAAATTAGGATTGTAATTGCAATCGTATGGAAATAGGTAATGACATGATCCAACATTTATTATTTCACTCATGCAAGAGTGCCACAAGATGTGATTTTCATTCTTCCAAATTAAAATCAAGCTGACAGTGGAAACCCTTTAAGAATCTGTCAAACTCTTCAGACAAGGGATCTTGTAGGACTAGCGTCAGAGGCTGGTTGAGGAATGGAAGCATGTATATTCTTCCTTGGTCGAAACATTACGCACCATAGAGTGAGTGATCCATCTCAATATTATTGAAATTTATTGGCAAGACGCAATTTATTAACAGTTGTGAGTGATTGCAATGAAAACCTGAAAAGTAAAATTTATGCTGATAAAGGATATCTTAAATGCTTGTATCCCTTATTATAACATTACTCGAATGAAAGTAGAATACTATGTATTTTCTACAAAAAGTTTTCATTTTGTACAAATAGTTTCAACACACTCGTCTAACTCATCCTCAGGTGCCGGAGGATGAAGCCTATGCACTGAAACTAGTTGCACCAAATAAAAATGTTTTGTAAAAAATGCTTAGTAATCTTCTTCCATTCGAAAGTGAATTTCCCACGTAGTCAAGCCCGATACCATTAAGTGTATTACATTGCAATACTCTGGCTACCCATATAAATATCCAACATATGTATTCTAGGTTGTCTGTTCATACCTGTGATTCTTCAGCATTTTCTTCAAAAATTACTTTTTCAAAAAAAAGTTGAGATATTTGGGAGGTTGGCTTTAATTTGGGGTCAGCCTCTATTCAGGTAGATACAGTAATACTGCATATAATAATATCTCATTCCAAGTTAACTTTGCCTAATTACCTGTGAAAACATTGTATTCCATTAAGTAGTCGTTAAACTTGAATAAATGCCATAGTCAATTTATATGCAAACTGATTCTGCCATTTTCACTTGCAATCAAATTATATTTATTAACCATATCAAAAATAAAATTTTAGACCAGAGCATAGCTCTAGTCGCACAAATCGAGCCTACCAACCGAGAGGTCGCGGGTTCAATTCTTGCATGGGTGGATTTTCCTCCATCCAGGGCTTGGCTGTATGCAATTGTCTCCAATGTAATGTAATGTAAGGGTTGGGTGGAAGAAGGGACTATAAGTTTCAACCTTGCCCAAATTAAGTCGTTAATAAATAAATAGTAACATAGCTAAGAACTTTTAAAATGTTTTTTAGCATCACATTAAGAAATGCATTAATAAAAATAAAAGAAAATTGTAAACCAATCATGAACAAAGTACTTATAAGAATTCTTGAAGAAGAAGCCTTGAAACAAACAAATTGTTTATTTAGTGTTTACGAGGGGCCACATGTCGTTACAAAATATTTTCTACTGTACGTAAGATAATGTCATAAACTGCAGGAGCATTTATAATGCTGATGGCAAATGAACCAGCAATATATCCAGGCAGTAAAACGTCTGGACAACTTTTAACCTTACCTATGACCTCCTCTAGAGTTGGGGGTAGACAAAGAAACTTTGCACTTTCACATAAAGAATCTTTGTGTGGAAGTGCAAAGTTTTTTTGTCTACACTCATCGTGAAGGAATTCCACAAAGATAAGCCTCTGTGGCCAATTTTGTAGATGTGTCAACAAGGAAATTACATTTTGATTTATTTCCTGTGTGTTGCATCATTTAGATTTTAATATTTTCAATCTCAAATATCTCAGGATGTGACTGAGTGGACACTTTTCAAAAACATTGCTTTGATGAAGTTTTCTTTCCTTTGATATCAATATTGCGATCATTCTTTTTTCTAATTTCAGCAATAATGTGAAGTCTTCTGGAGGATCAACCAATCCCCTTCATGCTACCAGCTCACGGCCGTCCATGCCCACATCTTCATCAACCCTCAAACTTCCATCAGGAGGCAAGACGCCTGTAATGCCAGACATAGCAACAATTCACAAAGCACTGTTCAATAAGGCGTGAGCAATTTCACTGAGGTGAGTTCAACGTTCATCAATTGAGTGCACATCTAAGTAATTCCCTGCTACCCGGGTGCAACTGCCAAAACCAGAATTTACTTAAAACCCTAATTTATCAAATTGGAAACCCAGATTTTTTGTAAAATCTCTCACCTACCCTGGGAGATGATTTTATAACATCGTGTTTTTTCTCGGTTGTCATTCAATGTTTGTATTTTGTTTGCTTGAGAAGCTGTTGCTTTTTGAAAAAACATTCACACTAGACGGAGCTTTCTTTTTGTTCTGGTGACGTCAATCTTTCTAGCAAAGGTAAACATCCCGACACATGACGCCTCATTGTATTGCTACTCTCAAAGTTTGGATCATTCTCACAAAATTATTAAGTGTAGAAGTCATTTAGTCGAGCCCTTCAGCTATAAATTTGCTTGTTGGGATTACTTTTGCTGGCTGCTTAGACCCTTTGTCATTTGCACTTCCATATGCATCTTGGTTCAAGGAATCTTCTTCATCAACTTCTCAGGGAAGCCACGCTGGTTCAGAATACAAAAATGTTAAAAATAAGCAAACATTTCAAGAATTGTTTAATGATTCAGCAATTAAAAGTTTTAGTCTGTCATGCAAAAATATTTCCAAGGCAGAACACTTTTCTTAAAACCATTTTTTTAGGCTTCAGTTTCATGCTTCAAATAGAGGTCCTTAGTGATTGGCTTGATTGCTTGACCTATTCTCTTGGAACCTTTTACCCCATGTAGTACCAAATGAAATGGTAACATTATTTGAAGTTATGTTTTAAAGAAAATCTGTGGAAAAGTCCAAATTTGTTTTCTCGTAATGACAAACTTCCACCACATCTCCCCTGAATCTGTTGAATGTATTTTAAAGAAAGTTGTGTTTCGTAAGACACTACTGTTCATGCATGTCAAACTTGCAAATGGTGAAAATAAGAACATACTAGTGATACATAATGTTCATCTGTACTAATTTTTTCTCGATAGAAATGATTGAATTACTGCCCACATTCCTGTTACAATCGTTGCTATGGATAGTGCTGTCTTGCAATAAAGTTGTGTCTTGTGTTTGACAAAATTTTTATGTTGATTGTAATCATAGTTAATTTTCATTTCAGGTTGATGGAGAGGCACATGTTCATCAAAAGTGAATGGGACTTAGGGCAAGAATGACTATTGTTTTCTGCTTGAGACTCTTATCATGTTGGGTGGGCAATAATAGCTGATGAAAGACAATGGTCCTATACAAACTGAGCATAGTGGTTTTTGTTTCACAAGTGACAGTGTTAAAATTCATGAAGAATATTACTCCTTATGGAACTCCATAATTACATTGATCAGTCAGTGCTGCAGCTAAATTGTAGCTGTTAACATTATAAATAAAGGAATTTATCATTTAGAGCATTGTTGTTTACTGTAATGTGTCTAGAATTATTTTTTATGTAGAGCTATAGTTCCCAATCATAATTTGTATCTCTAATGAAAAGAGGGAATGAATCATTCGGTTGTATTGTCTTACTTAGTTTAATGTGTTGTGTGCAGTTTTATGTTATTATATGATGCAGCATGTGAACTGCTTATGGACATAATACAAATGCTCTAATGGGTAGTCTTTGGAAGGTTGAGTGTATTCAGGATTCCTCTCCAGATTTCTCTTCTGAATGTTTCTTAATTGAAAATGGTTTTGTATCGGCAGTTGTAATCATATTTTAATACTAAGTTACCTCATTGTGGATGATTTTGAAAAATGGTACTTTACACTGCTTGCATGTTATTCTATTTTTATTCTGCAGTTATTATTCTATTTTTACTGAGTTTTAAATATCATGGTTTTTCTTTGTTATTTAATAATTTATTTTACTGTTTCACATGATTGCTTTAATTTTTCTGGACAAAACTCGTCAAATGGTTTTTATTCTCACTTTGATCAAGTTCGATTTTTAGAATCATAATGACTAACAAAATGAAAGGGGAAGGCATAATTAGAGCATTAATTTCTTGTCACTGCATGAGGATAAGGGTGGATTTTCCAAGTAAACTAGTCTTCTGGAGATTTCCGCTGAAACTCCATGTACAAATTTTGGTTGTGTGTACATTTTGAGTGGGTCGCAGCAGTCCAGGGGGTAGAGCTTTGGACTACTGACCGGAGGGTCCAGGTTCAATTCCCAGGCAAGGTACTCCGGGCAACTGCAGCTCCATCCAAGCTGTGTGATTTTTTGGTTACCAGATCTTCCTGGGAAACCATAACCGGCACAGGGAAAAGAGCTGGCCCCCCTACCCTGATATGTGAATTTCACGTGCCGTCGGGCTTAATACTGGGTGAACTCTACCATCACCTACCAAACCGACCTTTGGAAATAATGTGTTTATGGTTTTATGGTACATTTTGAGTGATGCACCAATTTCCTACTATGTATGTTCAACTAGTATATTGAATCACAGGTACTTTCCTCTTATATATCAATGAAAATCCTTGGATAGAGCATAAGAAAGTTACCAGAGTTATTTTCTTAATATACAATGAAAATTAGTCACTAAATACCAATGCAACAAATAATTAGTTAATTGCACAAATAAAAAAACCTATGAAAATTAATTAAAAATATCCTCAATAAATTTTATTACCATTATATGTATTGAAATTGTGAAAAGCCGGAATTCTATTTGCTGCAAACCTGTCTTCTGATTTTACTTTTTCGTACAGATAAAGATGTACATGTATCTAAACTTGGTTTTGTGTCACGTACTTGCAGCTTTTAAAATAGACATAAAATGTATTATACATTTATATCTACATTGGTGAAATACACAAAAAACCTGCCACATGTCGAACAAATATTCTTTCACATGGACTTAGATAAAAGGAATAGGAACACGTATAAAAGACAAACACAGGTGGGGAAGGCAGAATCAAGCAGATCACATATGTAAAAATATTTCCTAAACCGGAACTTGAACCATGGATCTTTCTACTTGCTGGGCCGATGTTCTAACCACTTAAGCTATCAAGGAAACATAATTTACCCTGAAATCTGCAGGGTGTTGTGTAACCAAGTGCCCCAAATCTTTGACCAAGAGATTTCCTGACCATATTTAATAATGGTGCCAGCATTAGGGAGGTTTCACCCACCAAAGGAGAAGTGGACAAGAGGAAAGGACAGTAGGGAAAGCAGTCATACAACATCATAAAGGATAGGAACAGTATGTTTCATGGTATACACAGCCAGAAGGAGGAGACGAGCCACATTGGCCAAATAAACATTCAAACACAAAAAACCCACCATATGGGACCTTCCCCACCTCTCCTGTGTTTGTCTTTTATAAGTGTTCCTATCCCTTTTCCTGATATCCATGTGAATGAATATTTGTTCGCCACATGGTGGGTTTTTCATGTTGGATATGTATAGAGAAAGGAAAGTTGGAAAGGATAGAGTTTATTGTATATACACTTAGTTTGGGCTGAATGTCATCACACAACAGAAAAGGGCATCATGCCAACCTGTGGATTAGCGTTTTAAATCTATACCATTTGTAATGATTAAAACCAAAAAAATCATTTTATTTTAAACCATAGGCCTCATCAAAATTCATACTGTAAGACTGACTAGTAGGGGTCAGGGTGTTATGTTACCAACCTTCATTTAGTAAATTTTGTAAACATTTTAGTGAGCTGCTTTTTCATGATCATCTCAAAACTCAGAAATTCATTTCTGTCTCATCCTTGTTTTCTATTTGTGGAATATAAAAATTTTCGCTTTCTCTCTGAAGAAAATGGAATGGAATTATGTTATTGTTAACACTTCATACAAAGAAACTAGAATGATTACAATTTAAAAACTTCATAAATGTTTATTGATATTAGAATCCTAGAAATTTGTCACCACTGCTGCTAAAATAATATATACAGGTGCCTTCACTGGCATTATCACTTTCTCTGCGCATACGAGGGTAAAGTGAAAAGTTCTTAGCCTGAGACTGATAGACTGCGATTTTTGGCTAAAAATTTATTTAATTTCTCTGCATAGTATCCGTTGACTAAGGCACAGTTGGTCCAGCATTTCTTCAATGTCAATATTCCTTCCAGGAAGTGAGAGTTTGGAAGGCTGTGAAAATATCCATCTGCCATCTGCCTGGCTTCCTCAACTTCTTCATTGCACGTGAAGAGCTTGTTAGAAACAAATTTCTTCAAGTTTGGGAACAGATGGAGGTTTGAGGGTGCTAAGTCGGGAGAGTATGACCGAGCAAATTGTACCACAAATCCCATAGTTTTCCCATTGCGAACGCACCTTTGTGAGTAGAAGTGTTGTCCTGGCAAAAGATGACTTTTTTCTTCTTCAAGCCAGGCCTCTTCTCGTGAATTTTGGGATCTAGCTGGTCAAGAAGGTTGGAGGAATAGTCGCCTGTAATTGTGTGCTTTTTCAAGGTAACCAATCAACAGAAGAGATCAACAAGGAATTCTCTGACCACACGAAATTCAAGTTTTTCCATTTTAATGGAAGATGTATACTACAACAGAACTTGTAACCAAACTGCTTGAGAGAACAAGTTGAACCTTGTTAGAACCAATGACATGTGCAGCCAGGCAGAAATCATAAATTTTCGCTGATTGAAACACCATCTCTGTGCAAGGCCAAGAACTTTTCACCTTACCCTCGTAATGGTGCCTTCACTTCAATCTAGGGCATTGCCTATTCAACATTTTTCAAAAAATCTTTGTAATAGTTCCCTTTTTATTTTCACCCACCCATAAACACTAGAAATCGATGACCGTTTCATTCTTCCCATCGGTGTGGCATCGTAAGTTGGTGACTCTTATCTACTTCATCTACTATTGCACAGGTCCCTTCAATGGTTTATTGACCAAAACCTCTGGAGGCTGCAATTGAGAAGTCAATTCACCAGGATTCATTGTGAGACATTCAGTGGCAAGGATTTTTGCTGACTATTTTTTGGGCCCTAACCTGGTTGCCCACTAATAAGGCTAAGCTAAACATTAAAATAGGAGGGGAAAAAATAGAGCAGGTAGAACAGTTTACATATCTCGGAAGTGTTTTGGACCAATAAGGTCAAGGTAGTAGGGATGTAAGGAGAAGAATTGCGCTAGGCAAGGAGGCTTTCTCAAGGAGGAGGGAGTTGATGGGGACGTTTACTAGGGAGGTTAAGAAAAGACCCGTAAAAACTCTGATATGGAGCGTAGCTATGTATGGCGCAGAAACGTGGTCGCTAAAGCAGGAGGATAGACATAGATTGGAGGCTTTTGAAATGTGGGTGTGGAGAAGAATGGAGAAGGTGAAATGGAGGGAAAGGAAACCAAAAGAGGAAGTACTGGAGATGGTGGGCAAGGAGAGGGGTTTGTTGGGAGAAATCCTATGGAGGCAGGAAAAATGGATGAAAGGCGTATTGAGCGGTAGTGGAATGTTGAAGAAGGTAATGGAGGGGAGAGTGTTGAGCAAGCGAGGAAAGGGTAGGAACAGGATAGGGATGTTCGACGGGATGAAGGGAGGAAAGAAGTACGCAGAGATGAAGAAGCATCTGATGTAGAGTAGGTAGCTGGATTGGGTTTTGTTTGGAGTCAGAATATTTATTTGATAGTTGTGTCCATCCAAAAACCTATCTTAACCGGTAGATTACCTAATAATCTAGTCTGTGTGAAAGCCGATATGGACACTAAATAGAAAGGAATGTATTATGCATTGAGTGGCACTATCACACTACTAACGGTTGAGTGCCTGTAGGCACCAAGAGTAGAGGGACGACATCCTAACCCAACCCAATACATGTAAGTTTTGCAGCAGCACCACTTGTGAGATGAAACAAAATGTAGTACATTGTGTACATATAAGTAATATTATTATTGGTATTCTACCCTATAAGGTAGGCCTTGGATGCATGCAATCTGTACAGTTAGTTTCTTCAATTCCACATAATTCTTCCTCCGTTCATTCCATTCAACATACCTATGCTATTCCTGCCCTTTCTTTGCTTGCCTAACGTTCTCCCTTCTATCACTAGGTTCAACATCCCATTGCCAATGAAATGCTCTGCATCCATCTTTCCTGCCTCCTCTAGGTTTCTCCAAACAATCCCCTCTCCTCCTCCACTACTTCACTTCATTTGTCTTCCTTTCTGTGCCCTTCATCCTCTCCATCCTTCTCCACCCCTACATTTCAAAAGCCTCAAATCTATGCCTATCATCCTGCTTCATGACCATGTATCCACACCATATGAGTGTAATCCCAGAAGTATCCGACCCAACAAAGAAAACACGAATATTTTGGAAACAAATGTATGTATTTTTCAACATAATCTCCTTTCAGCTCTATACACTATTCCCAGCGATGTTCAGTAAGTTCCATACCCTTTTTATAATAAGATCTGTCTTGCTCCTCAAAACAGCCATTAACTGCCAAGATCACTTCTTCACAGTTGGAAAATCTTTGACCACCAAGCCATTTTTTCAAGTTTGCGAACAGAAAAGAATCCAAGGGGGCTAAATCTGATGAATAAGGTGTATGAGGTAGCAATTCAAACTTCAATTCATGAATTTTGGCCATAGCAATAACCGATTTGTGAGCTGGTGCATTAACTTGATGAAACAACACTTTCTTTTTAGCCAAATTTGGCCCCTTTTGCTTGATTTCTTCACTCAAACGTTGCATAAGGTCGCATAATACTCACCGCTGAGTGTTTCTCCTTTTTCAAGATAGTCAATGAAAATTATTCCACGCACATCCCAAAAAACCGACGCCATGGCCTTGCCTGCAGATGAAATGTCTTCAGCTTCTTTGGAGCAGGTTCTCCCTTTGGAATCCATTGCTTTCATTGCTCTTTTGTTTAGGGTGTGAAGTAATGGATCCATCCATGCTTATGAAATGATACAAAAATTCTGCTTTTTTGCTATGAAATTTTGCTGAACACTCAATTGAAATATATTCACGGACACTGGTTTTGCTCAAGTGTGAGCAGACACAGCACCCATCTTGCACACAGTTTTCTCATGTCCAAATTTTCCATTAATATGCAATGCACCGTACCTTTTGAAATTCCTACTGTCTGCTAGCTTGTGCACTTTCAGTCGCCGATCATCCAGTATCACTTTGTAGATTTTCTTCACCATTTCTAGAGTCGTTACCTCATTTGGTCGGCCAATGCAATGCTTGTCTTGGCAGCTCGTACGGCCTCGTTTAAACTCTGCTACCTAATATTTTACTGTTGTAAACAAAGGAGCAGACTAATCCAGAACAGAATCCAGTTCAGCTTTTATGTTGGTAGGGCTGAGGCCTTTCAAATAAAATTATTGTATCACATAACGATGACCAATTTTCTCCATTTTCATAATTTCACTGAAAATGTTCGCTATTGATGGCTGCCAAACAAATACTAAACAACTTCTTCAAACTTGAAACATATGCTTTATAAACTGTGGACGTTCTAATACAGTGATATTTTAGAACATGATAAGTGATGTGAAAAATGGAAAATAACTTTTTTAATTGATTAATAGGAATTTGACTTGAGATAAATTCATAGAAACTGTTGGATATGTCACTGCAGTAACATTTACAGAGTCATCTGCCAGTGATCAGTCATCACAGCCATGGGGAATGATTTTTACACTATGAAATTTTTGCATTTGAATTACTTGAGATAGTGTTAAAATATTAGGTAGCAGAGTTTAAACGAGGCCGTACGAGCTGCCAAGACAAGCATTGCATTGGCCGACCAAATGAGGTAACGACTCTAGAAATGGTGAAGAAAATCTACAAAGTGATACTGGATGATCGGCGACTGAAAGTGCACAAGCTAGCAGACAGTAGGAATTTCAAAAGGTACGGTGCATTGCATATTAATGGAAAATTTGGACATGAGAAAACTGTGTGCAAGATGGGTGCTGTGTCTGCTCACACTTGAGCAAAACCAGTGTCCGTGAATATATTTCAATTGAGTGTTCAGCAAAATTTCATAGCAAAAAAGCAGAATTTTTGTATCATTTCATAAGCATGGATGGATCCATTACTTCACACCCTAAACAAAAGAGCAATGAAAGCAATGGATTCCAAAGGGAGAACCTGCTCCAAAGAAGCTGAAGACATTTCATCTGCAGGCAAGGCCATGGCGTCGGTTTTTTGGGATGTGCGTGGAATAATTTTCATTGTTTTTATTATATCTTATTTTTCAATCAATGGCTTATTTCAAATTGGCTTAGTTTGCTTGGATGTAAGTGTAGTATTTTTTATCATATTAGCCCTTAACTTCAGAGGCTAATATGGAACTGATATATCCTTTATAATTTTCAACATCGCTTCTATGTTCATGTATTCATTCATTTTGTACCAGTTTGTCATATTGTTCCATTTCTGTCATAAACTAATCCTATTCCAGTGGCTCATTTAGTTTCTTAATGCTGAACGTGGATCATTTTTGTGAATGTTTCAAGGGGTAATTATTAATTTGAAACCTGTATTTCACCATGTTCTATGTCATGTACTTGACCAACAGAATAATAGTTATTGCTATTATCCCCACTTGGTGATAGTCTAGATTATATATTTTGTTTTGACTTGCAATGAGCTTGAGGCATTCCTCTTGTCTATGAAGATGCTGTAAATTTGATTTAATGTCAGCTTGTCTTCTTTGGATGGAAATACTAGAAATTGCCTCTTGGCTGACTTTGCATCCACATTTACAATGAGGAATGGAAAACCTGAGCAAGGAAATGATATGCAATTAGTGAAATAATGAAGCACCATGGCATCTGACTTGGTGTGTGTGGGCTACTTTAAGTTAGCAAACGTTATTTGAACTAGATATACAATTGAAATAATGCAATAACTTGGAAACCAATGGAAACGTAGTAAAAAGGAATTTAAGAATTAAAGCACAATTAGTATTTTGAGTATACTGGGAAAAAATCTGGAAAAGTACTTTGAATGAATAAAGAAAGTAACAGCACTTCACACGTACACAGGCATGCAAGGGTTAGTATGCAATGCCTTTTTTTAATTGGAAAAGGCAACAATGGGCAAAAAGAGGAGTTGTTGAAGGATTTGGAAGAACACACAACTGATCTGATATGGGGCATTTCTAGATCTAAAATGATTCTTCCAGGAGTGACAGTTCTGAAATAACACATGATGTGGAACAACGATGCGCAATGGTATCAGAGTTGTTCAATGTATTTATCGCTAAGTACATTAGAAATTAATGCATACTTAAGGTTGTGTCTGAATTGGATAATGTAGATGTATCTATTCAACATGCCAACCATGAATTATTGCTGCCCAAGAGATCAACAGGGACCCATTGAACCATAAATAGCGACACAAGTAAAACTTTCATTGAGGATGATCTACTCTAAAATATAAGCAATTGATAAAAAAATTAATAAGGAAACCGTAAAGAATGAAACCATAGTGACGCCAAGCAATGAAATTACTGAGCAAGTGAATGGTTTTGAAATTTTAGTAGAATGATCATGAGAGATGGAATGATTCCGTAGGGTGCAAATGCCAGTGGAAAGGTTGTAAGAATGCTGAATATATGAAGAAATGAATTCTCATCAAAACAGCAAAGACGGCAGCGTATGAAAACGTACTAAACATAAACACAGTACTCGACTCTAAGGTCGGTTTGTTAGGTGATGGTGGAGTTCACTCAGTACTAAGCCTGACGACGTGTGAAATTCACACATGAGGGTTGGGGGCCAGTTCCTTTCCCTGAGCCAGTTACAGTTTCCCAGGAAGATCTGCTACCCGAAAAATCACATCGCTTGGGTGGAGCTGCAGGTGGCAGTGTCCCGACTTCCCAGGATTATTCAATGGAAGTGAAGACAATGACGGGAGAAGCATTTATGTAGAATAAATACCGTAGGTATTGGATACTAATGGGATGTTGGTGATTGCAAAAAGACAGGAGGTTGATGAATTACACTCTTTAGAGACAATAATAAAGAATGTGCGATATTTCGGTTTGTCCTGGTAGGCCAGTTTCAGGAACTAGGTAATGCAGTCTCACTACTTTTTTGTTTCAACGCGTAACATTTAAAAATGTTCAAATGAAAACTTTCCATCTCTTTTAACTGTTAAAAAATATACTATCAGTAATACAAAATACTTTTTGTTTTTTAAAATTAAGGCGATTAAAACCCCACCTGGATAACAGGCGAACCGCGAAAAAAAAATTGAAAACGCAATCGGCGTCGAGAACACATACGCCAATTTCAGTTCGGTAGTTTCTGAATCAACGATACGCGTTTGACGCCATTTTGTTGCTGTCTTTCCGGCTTTTGATATTCGATATTTGTCGTGAAATGATCTTGTTGGAGATATTGTTGTGATAACTCAAGTTTTTATAGCACTAAAATTAATTAGCAATCATGGGCAGAAAAAAGAAGAAGCAGTCAAAACCATGGTGCTGGTATCCTTTTTCTCTCATGGTAGATGGTAATCATATATTGATATTTTGTTTGAACTGTGATTTTAATTTTGTATGCTAAGAAATCGCGTTTATGTTCGAAAATTCTGGACAGAATACAGAGCTTTCCTAAACTAGGTAAGGTATTGCAATAGAGAATTCGACGACGAAAAGATACTTATTCAACACCAAAAAGCCAAGCATTTTAAATGTCATATTTGCCATAAGAAGCTGTACACTGGGCCCGGATTGTCAATTCATTGCATGCAGGTCTGTTTGTTATCTTCTATATGTATCGAATAATATTACGTTGAATGTTTCATAAGGTTTTTCACCGATGTGTTGACATAATCAATGTGCTTTCTTTAGGTTCACAAGGAGGCCATCGACAAAGTACCTAATTCCCTTCCAAATCGTTCGAATATAGAAATAGAGATATACGGTATGGAAGGAATTCCTGAAGAGGATCTCAAGGAGCATGAAAGGCAGAAACATGGTAATTGTCGTAAGAATGCGCTGCAATTTGTCATTTGAGGATGGATATAAATAAGCATGATTTTGTCTTACAATAACGTTTTTTTAAAGTCAAGTTCTCTCTATTTAATGAATTAGTAAAACACTCTAGTTAAAATTTCAGTTACATTTAACAAGGCCATTAGAATTCGAGAGATAAGTAGTTAATTATTAAATTGAACACGTCTGATGTTTATTATCGGCGCCAAGTTTACCATGAGTTAATGCTAAGTGTAATTAATCCTTTCCAATTTTGTTCTCTGGATATTATAATATTACATTAATCATTTTACCATCTATTAAACTCGTAGCTGGAGTGGGCTGGTTTTCCAAAATAACTCCCATGGCATAACCTTTTAATTGCCTTCACATTGGTTTTCAGCACTTGGCCAACTATCTCACAGAGGAATTGAATGTAAATAGTAATTAAGCAGAATACACGAAGCAGTTTTCAGGACTTTTCACTCGGGTTACTGACCTGAGTGAATATCTGTCTACAGTATATATGCAAAAGTGCAGTGCAATTCGTTGTTACTCTTTCCAATTAATTTATGTTCATAAAAAGTGACTGGGGTCATTTTCACAGTGGATGTAAAATACCTGAAATCGCATCTCACTTATAGTTTTTTGAATTAATTTCACAACAAACTATTGCTCTAAAGAGTGGTTCATTCCAACGTGATTTTGGGTTCTTCCCCTGTCATTGCTAACCATTTGCATTTGTTATATTCTGGAGATTGGAAAGTGACTGAGCGAAATATCTTTTCAAGGATCACTTTAGCTTCTGGATTCTCCATTTATTGTTTGTCATTTACAAAATTGCGAGAGAATTTAAATTCATCCTCCACCCTCATCACATCTTACCTTCAGCACTTTTACTCCCAAGTGTGACTTGCCATCATGATAGGCATTTCACTTTTAGTCAATGGAGTTTGATCGCATTGAGGATGGAAGTGGAAATGAGTACAGTGTCTTCTTATGGATAAATAGCCATGTTCTGTTCAGCATGTTATGGTTTTTTAGTGACATCAACCTATGATTTTCTCTTGAATTACTTGACAAGCATATAGGGCCATTTCAATCCATTTATTTTAAAAATAATTAGTTGTGTTGATGCTTTGGAGAAAATTATTGCATATCAGGATCTATTTATTTAGTTTTCTTGGCTTGATTCTCATAAGGCAGCTGTATCTCTCACATGGAAAATGGAATTCTATGCTCATATAGCCGTTTAGTGTGCTACTTCCTAAATTTATATTGGAAATATTGTGACCCTGTTTGAGGAATGATGTTTGATTTTAAACATCTTAAAAAACTGTAACTATAAGTTCACATTTGATTGTCTAGATTTTAATAAATGCTTTGCTAGAATTGAAATTACAAAGCATGGCTATTGAAGGTAGGGAATCTCATTGCAGTTTAATTGATTTAATTTCTCTGGCCAGTTCTTGTTGACGCCTCTAAATTGGATTTCCTCAACATTTTACTTTCTGTTTGTAATGCGTGTGATGCTACTTTCAATTACATTGTAAATATCCTAGTGCATGATGATAACCTATTTATTCATGACTTTCACCAGGTTAATAGTGGATTTATTTGAACAAAACAATAATAGTTGTACTTATAGTTTTATGAATTAATATTTCTAACAAGTGCATTTACTTTTAAAATACTACAATGATCGATGAAAACTTTATAAATGCCAAATTTTTTAAAAAAGCATCGATATGGTCTCATGCAATAATCCAGTTTTCTCTTATTATTATGTCTCATAAGTTGCCAAAGGAGATTTTGTGGCCAAATTTTCAGAACAAAATATTTAAGTTCAATATGTTCTTATTATAAAATGTTGCTTTATGCAATTTTCCAACTTTTGATGATACATCAAGAGCTGCATGTCTCATGGTCTAGAGATAGAAATACAACTGACTAAAAACTAAGAAACAAGTAGTTTTGAAATCATTCAAACCCCTGTGAAGATTAGAATAAGCGAGCCTTTGAAAAAATTAACATTTGCACTCCAAAGACTGATTTTTGTTCAGCTTTGAAGTGAAATTCATTAAACGTTTGAAAGAAGGTGCATTGTAAGGGCTTTAAGATAGTAATTTAATTCTATAGCCATGAAAATTGGGGAATCTGGATGGTGCAGTGGCTAATGCACTAGCTTCCTACTGTGAGAGCCTGGGATCAAATGCCAGAGGTAGCAGGATTTTCCAGTAATATTCCAATCCCTACTGGAATTGCTTTGTGGAGATCACTTCTGATGGGGTATGTTCGATGAAATGTTAAACTATGGAACTCTTGGCATCTTTTGTAAAGACCAACCTAATGCCAATGTCAGGGCCCTCTTCACCCTTTCTCTCCTTTTCTTGAGAATCATACCTCCAACAAATTATTCACCTATCTCTAATGGTGCAAATAAACTCGAACCTTAGGTTGCCTTCCTTAATTATGACTACTACCATGATAGCTCCTCGGATATCCAACTCTCAGATTTCGCCTTCAGTCTTTTATAAATATCATCGTTCAGTGACAATTTTCAAAATTATATAAAATGTCCAATATATTATCCCCCAAAATTCTTTTGTGACAATTATTTTCAATCAGAGAAACCTACAAATAAAAAATTGAAGATAGTCTGGTGGCACATTAATGGTAGTTTGATTTGAGAATAGTAGTACTGATTTGAGATAGAAATGGTGTGTGCCCAAAAGAAAAAAAGCATTGCTTTTTGTGGTTAGGGTATACAATTCATAATTAAATGGATCAAACTATTGATTGATATGGTATGGTTCTAACAGATAATGATAATCTAAAAATAATATTTAAAAAGTTTGAAAATCTTGATTTTTTTGTGGAAAAGGCCTGTATGTTCATTGAAGAAGTTTCTTATGATTTTAGTGAAGTTATATAATTATCTCTTCACATAAATAATGTTTATTGACATTGTTTTCTCTTAACAATTCTAGTTTGTTCTTGCTTGACCTTTTTTTATGGTTGTGTATGTATTTTGTGCAAAAAAAGCATTGTCTGTTCAAATCTATTAATCTGATGAGAGTAAAGGAAATGGAAAAGCTATAGAAATCCATCGACAAGAGGGATTCTTGAAGGATAAGTGAATACTTACACACAATAAATTGAACTAGTCCCCCATCATGAGCCCTGTTTAATTTTCATTTATTGCTCTTTGATATTAGTGAACTTTTATTTATGACAATAACTGCTGTCATTTGCCAATTTTCAACATTTTACTCTTGGTATTCAGAAAGGATGGATAAAGGAGCTGTGCTGAATAATTGCTTTGCTAGGTCACTGAATGGAGTCATGTCCCGAGCCTATATTCACTATTCCTGGCCTTATTCCTATCCTATTTCAATGGCTTACCAGTGCTATGTATAATATGACTCCATTAAGTGCTTGCTTCCCCCCGGCCATTAGGTTACGGAGAGTCCTTTACTTTGAACCAAAAGTATTGTACTAAAACTAAGGTTGTTAAATTGGGATAGTTAAGTACTAAGAATTAAAGTGGTTTGTATTTACAGTTGTAGCTTTCCTTCTCTCTAATGTTCTAAGAGTAGCCGTGGATTGATGCTGCAAGCGTCCTTTGTCTATTTTAATTTGTTTATTTTATTTCTATGAAAGGACGTCCCCATAGTCCAAGTTCAGGTGAAGAAGATTCAGCTCCTAAGAAGCCACGTCCCCTCCTCGAGATCACAACTTCCATGCCACCATCACTGCAACCTGTCCAGTCTCATATTCCTCCTGCCGCTTCATCCTCCTCTCCAGGTAACTACATATCATTTCAGAGAGTATATGTAGGTGGCAACTTTATTTGTAAAGTAAATTTCTATAATTTATTGCAAATTATTTCTTCTAGCTAATTATTCATAATCTTTACATTTCTGTTATGTACTGTAAGGTTTTAATAGTTGAAAGTTCAGGTATTTTTTTTCAAAACAATTTATTCCACTTGGTAAAAAGACCACATGCTGTCTTGTTATGATCAGGCGAGATAAAAAGTGATCAAGTTCATTAAATATCTCAATTGAACCTCTTTTGACATTGCAGCAGCAAGCAACATGGTAGCTTTCTATTTTTAGATAAAAAATTATTTCCAGTTTAATTGCTTTTATACAATTGATGATTTTCTGAACCCGATTGTCATTATATTCTGCCAAGCTGATATTGTATTTGCTGGCCTCCTGTATTTTGATAGGTCTTATATATGTATTTTCATATCTTCAGGACCAATAAACCTATTATTATTCAATTCACAAAATAGTGAACGTAATTATAACAATTCCAACTACAGCATCCTTCAATTGAATAATAAATATTATGTACAAGTAAAAATGTAGGTTGGGGTAGTCCAGGGGGTAGAGCGTTGGACTACTGACCAGAGGGCCCGGGTTCGATTCCCAGGCAAGCCTCTCTTAGCACCCTCAGCTCCACACAAGCTATGTGATTTTTCGGGTACCAAATCCTCCTAGGAAACCATAACCGGCATGGTGTATTAAGGAACTGGCCCCCTACCTTGATGTGTGAATTTCACACGCTATCAGGGTAGGGGTGAACTCTACCATCAACTAGCAAACCGACCTTCGGGTTGATTACTGTGTTTGTGGTTTTTATAAGTAAATATTATGGTGTGAAAATAGGTAGTGTTGTCCATTTGGGGTAAAAATAAGATAAAGTATTGAATGTAATGAACCCATGGAGTTCGAACCCTAACACATAAGATGCGGATGATTTTTTACCATAATTTTGGTAAAGAAGGTGCATTTTATATGCCATTAAATATGGCATGTTGTCTTTAATAAGTGTACATGAGCTCTTTCTAATAAGTACATAATTAAATTTTTGAATTTAGGTTAGTGCTTGTCTTGTTGGTCAGGAATTTTCCTAGAGATAAAAAGATTGATTGTACTTTTTTTTTCAGGGATACCTCCCCATCACATGGCTCCAGGAACACCCATGATGCACCATCCTCCACACTTACCACCTCACTTGATGGGTGGTCCACACCCGCATCCTCCAATGGGAGGTGGGGCCCCCCCACAGCACCACCCACACCACCCAGGTGGCCCCCCTCCTCCCCCTCCCTTCATGCCCCCTGGGTGAGTATAAGGATGTTCGGCCTTGGATTTCAGTGATCAGGATATGAGGGCATGCCCAACCAAATTAAAAATTTGACATTTATTATGAGGAGAGGAAAAGGTCAAAGTTATAACCCTCACGTGAACATGGGGATATGGTAGTCCAGTGGGTAGGGTGCTAGGCTACTGACGGGGGATCTTGGGTTCAATTCTAGATGATACCTCTTGAGAACACTCACCTTCATTCTAGTTGTATTGATGTTTTTGGTACTATGTCTATTTGGGGAACCACGGCAGCCCTGGGAAAGGAACTGGTCCCCCTTGCCCATAGAGTGAATTTCACATCCTGTTGGGCTTAGCTCAAGGTGATTTCTACCCTCACCTTTAGGTTGGTCACTGGTTGGTTTGCTATTTTGACTGGTGTCAACCCGGTGATCTCAGGTGACTGCATATGAACTACTGACTTGTTTCCTCATGTGAGTTCCAGGGAATGTTACCCAGTATATAATCAAGTGGTAGTGTCTGCCATCATGTGCATCTGCCAAAGGAATCCTATGGAAATGTTGAGTTAGAGCTATTAGTCTCGCAAACTGCCCAATTGGTTCCAAGCAGATACCAAGGGTTAGTCTCAAGATAGATTGGATGGAAGGTGATTTAGTTGAATGGGTGGTGCTTACATGCTCGAAGAATGCAAATGGACTAATGCATATGTTTCGCATCTTCAATTTCGTTTATTTTCTTTATTTTACTCGAGAAATGGAACAAGCAAAAATGCCATATTTACTAGTTGATATTTGTGAGAAAAAAATAAAACACTTCCTTAATCTACTACAAATGATATTGATCTACACTCTCATAAGACAAAAGTTCAACCAGGCATTGCCAATTCCCTTTGCTCCAAGCATTGATCCATCTGCAAGAGACAGGTATACATTTGCACAGACTGGGAAAAATGTCTTCATTTGCAATTTTTGCATGTCCTGGAATCAGTATACATCTAATATCCTGTTTGTTCATTTCCCTGCACACTCTCAGGTTGCATGCTGCTTAGTATAACTTTTTAGGTTTCTAGTAGATTTATGTTCACTCAATACCTGAGACATTCCTTTAAAGGGTCCATTGAATGTAGCTGTTTTTAGGATGTACAGCCATTTGGGAAATTCAGTGTGACAACATTAGTTTAAAGTAATTGATTTATACTTAGGACAATGATGAGCACAGGCAGCTGGAAAACAGCAAGGGATGAATGGAGAAAGGACACAGTACTTTTTAATGAGACAAAGGAGAGAAAGTTGGGACAAGGGATGGCGAATACAAAGATGGATCTTTCATGTATGGTGCTTGAACAAACTTAAAGTAATTGGAGATTTGTTACACTTTGAGAAAGATGATGCAAAATAAACAGCAGAAATAGTTTATTAGTAAAAATAAACTTTGATGACTGTAGCCATGTGGCCTGATGTTATCACTTGGGCAGGAATATCAGCTGAATGTTGTGTGTCCACAATAGCCAAATGCACTCTGTGCTCCAACACTAATTAAGTCCTGATTTTGTACTGTTCAGTGAATCCTTTATGTTTTTGCCTGCTGTCTTATTATCTATCGACTGTTGCATTTCATGTATATTTTTGTTATGGTTATAGGATGCATATGATGGGACCGATGGGCCCAATGGCACCGCCTCCTGGTACAGCTCCCATGGCTACTCCTCCATTGGCCAATGCCCAGCCACCCCCTCCTTCCAAACCACTTTTCCCAGCTGCAGCTGCCGTTGCTGCTGCTGTGAGTATCAGATCCAATCATTTGTTTTTATTTTAGTCTTATGTAATGAAGGGAGGAGAATATCAGTGTTCATCAATGCCCACACAATGTGGTAGTTAAACCAGGGAAGATTCAAGAGAGATAGAAGGAATATATGCAGGAACCGTATGGTAAAGACATTTGGGCAGAAAGTTAGACATATAAAGGGAATATGTCATAGGTGAGAATAGCCTGGGTGGAGGCATTGTTGATGGAGAGATCAAAAGGGACGTTAGAGAATTAAAATTAAAGAAGACAGTGGGAGTAGAAAACATTCCTATGGGACTACTTAAAGGTGAAGGAAAATGCGGAAGAGTTTTTATGTATTAATGTGTTGCATTTATGAGGGAGGAATTTCACTGGAAGATTTTGTCAGATCAGCATTAGTTTCCATCACAATATAGAAAAGACAGCCTATATGTTTACTATAGAGCAATAAGTGTCAACTCACACATAGCTCAGATAGTACTTAATTTCTCATTAATAAGAGGATGGCAAGTAAAATCTAATGGGGTGATTAGTTTGGTATCAGAGAGGGAAGAGGCACGCATGATGCCATAGCAGTTATGTAGTCTATAGTAGAAAGGAACATACAGGGTTCGTCCGGAAGATAAGTGTACTGATTTTTTCTGGATTTTTGACAAAAGGGGAGTTGTCCACTACGAATTTGCACCTGAATGACAAACTGTAAATGCTGCATTTTACGTCCAAGTGCTCGACAGGCTTCGAAAACGAGTCGCCCGCATCCGGCCAGCGATCAAAAACATCTGGCGGCTGCATCACGACAATACGACAATGCACCGTCTCACACCGCGCTTGTCGTGTCGGACTTCTTGGCCAAGCACGGTGTGGCATTGCTGCCGCACCCGCCCTACAGCCCGGACTTGGCACCACCGGACTTCTTTCTGTTCCCGAAGATAAAGAGGAATTTGAAAGGAACGCGATACGGGACTTTAAACACCGTCAAAGAGGCCGTGACGACGTGTCTTCGAGAGGTTCCCGATGATGCCTTCGCGGGAGCGTTCCAGGAATGGGAACGCCGCTGGAACAAGTGTATCGACTCACACGGGTCCTATTTTGAGGAATATTAGCTTAAGATATGTAAAAGTGTAATAAATTTTTTTTCTGAGCTCAGTACACTTATTTTCCGGACGAACCCTGTAAGATGCAGTCAGGATGTTCTTTATTTTCGTAGATTTCGAGGAGGCGTTTTATAGTGTAAGTTGGGTAGAACTAATGAATGTATTCTGGAAAATAGGTTGAAGGGATAGCAACTTATCCATAACCTGTACACGTCTCTGGCTGCTCACATGTAAGTGGCAGATGGAGAGTCAGGATGGGTGGTATTAGGAAAGGGGGTAAGATGGGTGTCAATTATTACCTATTTTTTTCAATGTGTACGAGTAAGAAATGGTGAAAAAAAGCAAAAGAAAAACTGGTGATAGGAATTAAAGTTGGAGGGAAATCTCTAAATTCAATTAGGTTTTCAGATGAAGCTTTAGTTAGCTATTCAGCTAAGGAGTTGCAATAACTGCTGAGCTCATTAGGAAGTCAGTGTGATAGGATTAGATGAAAGTAAATTGAAACAAAACAACGGATGTGGTTTTTGAGATAGATGAAAGAGTAATAAAATATTAATAATAAGGGATCATAAACTACAACAGGTGGAACAATTAACCTATCTTGGCCATGTTTTAGATCAAGATGGTCAAAGTAGCGGGGACATAAGGAGTAGGATTGGGTTAAGCAAGGAATCGTTCACAGAGAGGAGGGAATTGATGCCAGGGGCATTGAGGAAGGGTATTGAGAGAAGAGTAGTAGAAGCTTAAGTGAAGAGCTTGGTTTTGCATGGGTTGGAAACATGGTTGTTGAAGCAAGCTGGAATAGATAAGAGGCTTTTGAAATGGGAGGATGGAAAGAGTGAAATGGACACATAGCAAAACAAATGAGGAAGTGCTAGGTAATGTTCGGGGAGGAGAGGGAACTTCTGGGAGAAATCGAAAGGTGGCAGGAAAAATAAATGCAGAGAGTTTGGACTAGCTATGGAATGTTGAGGTCTATGATAATGGGGGAACATTGCACAAGAGAGGAAGGGGAAGGATGGGGGTGTAGGGTGGAATGAAGAGAGGAATGAGTTTTGCAGAATTGAAGGAGAATTTATTGTAGTGTCTGATGTCAGATTGTATTTTGTTAGGAGAGCCAAAGAGATGCTATGTTGTTCCATGGTATAGGTAGGTGTGACGTAGGTTGCATATAGCAAGCAGTTTTTTTTTTAAGTTTTTAAAGAATGTTTTGTGGAAATTATAATTAACAATAAGAATTGATCCATGGTTGTATCTAATTTCTTAAGTTTAAAAACAAGTTTTCGGGTGAGTTTCTTAGTTTGGGTAAAAAAATGACTATGGTATCCAGTTAAATGTACTTCTTTTTGTAAATTCATAAATGCTATAATATGGTTGAAACCAAATTGTTGTTAATCAATACATGGATAAAGAGATACCTAATAATAGATAGAGGATCCATGTATTGAATAAGAAGGAAAAAAGATGTGGATGCCTGTTGGATAACATACCTGTAGAATGAATATGTAACAGTGATATTTAAGCTATTAACATAATCATTTTTATCAATAACTAAGAGTAGCAGTGTAATGTGCTATGCTAGTTAGGTCATTATTTATGCTGAATCCATGTCAATTTTGGGAAATTTAAATGTTCCATTTTGTAATCAATTAAAATCACATTATGATGATGCCACAGAGCTTTTTTAATTAAGAAGTTTATGTGATAGAGGAAAATGGAATATTTATGGAAATGGAATTTGTAAAATTTATGGAGAATGTAAATCTTATAAACTTAAAAAAAAAAAAAAAATGCTCCAGTGTAGATCATTTGTGTATTCCTGAAGCTTAAGCTACTTATGCTGAAAAGTTATAATTTTTATGCCTGGTTTTATAATGCCCCATTAATCCAGTTGTTAGTTAATGTAAATATTAATTTAATGTGAAGGGAACTGACAAAACCATATTTATTAGCAAATAAGATCACTCATTAGTGAACGTGAGCATTGTAACCTTCGTATCATCATCTGTCAGTTAATGTACTGTTTAATAGTCGGTTTTGAATGCAACTAGCAGTCATAACACTGAGTTTTGACGTTAACCGTAAGTGAACGTTAGCCTTCATTTTAATGATATATTATCAAACCCGGCCTGAATGTGTTCATTGTTTCCTTTATTATGTTAGTTTTTTCTTGTAATTTGTTCTGAGGTTCTTGTATGCTGAAGTTGCACATCTGTGCAGTTTGTTGTACTTTTCCCTGTTCATTCCCACAGGCTGGTGCTTCAAATAACCAATCTACTCCAGTGGGTGCAGATTTTAAACCTCTGACTGGGTCCTCCGCTGGATCCCAAATTGGTCCTGTGAAACCCACCTTCCCTGCATACAGGTAAGGCAGAATGCTGCCAAGACATTTGCCCTTAAGTAAAGTGTCTCCGTGCAAGTAAGTGATGTTGCTTTTTGGAGGTCAAAGGGATTCCTGAAGAGTTGTTTTTCTTCTTTGAGTGATTTTACATGATTTGTTTTGAATGCCCACTGGTTTAATTCACCATGGTGCCAAGTGACCTGGGCAGGTGGTTAGAATTATATCCTAATTATTCTTTTTTTATTTTCCATGATTAATTGTCAAACTGTTGCAATTTGATTACACTTTGTAAGCAATAAACGAATGTTTTGTTTTTAGTTAGTGGAAAATGTTTGGGCAAAATCTTGTACAAAAATGACTCCCAAATTAATACTTATTATGCATATCAATAAATATTTATTACAAAAGTCAAAATAATCTTTTCTGTCTAACTTCCAGACTTTTAAATCTTGGACAATAAGCCATTTAAAATTAATACACCACCTTCCATATTTAAATGTATGCAGTGTGACCTTAAATTTACTCTGGACTTTAAAATTGAAATCTGGGGAAAACTTTGTTAGTTTATTTTGATGTTTTATAAGTTATATGAGTTATATACCCACTCAAAATAACGAATAGGAAAATCACAGGTTTGTTTCTCTTAAGAGATGCAAGAAATCAAAATCTTCCTGCTGCAAAATTTGAAAAACTACTCATTCAGGAATAAAAGACTTGTAATGATTTTTATTAAAAAATCAACTGCCATTAGTCCAAAGTCCTTGTGTTCTTCACCACTTCAGATGATGTACATACCGTTTATAGTTTACTACCCAGTGAGCACAAGGGAAGACGAAGATTCTTTTACTTCACTGTTCATCATTTAAATAAATCACACTGTCAAAACTTTGAATTATATCTGTAATGTGAATTATGATACCATTTCCAATGGCGAAATGTCAGTTTATTCAAGGTATTCTACTAATTGAAGGTAGGCTTTGGACATGGCTATTTGGTACTCCTAATAGTAAGGAATTTTTTTTGGATTTCCCCTGATGAGAGCTCGTCCCTACCCACCCTCACCATATTTAAGTTCAAAGCATTTTTCCACCTCTCTGTCCATTTAATTTTCTCCATTCTCCACTGTGCACCCACATTTCAAAAGCTTCCAATCAACACTCACTCTCCAGCCTCAGAGATGAGGTGTCACATCAATACAATGTACCACTCAATGTTAAAGTCTTTGCTAGAATTTTCTGTTTTTTTTCCAATTTCATTCAATGTTCTATTTTCTTCGATTTTATTCTTCTTTTACAGGTTGCTTTCACCAATGCATTGCTTCTAAAAATGTATCCACTTCCATTTCCTTAAAAATATTGCCCAAATACATGAACTGTCCTATCTTTTTTAGATTATTCCTCCTACTTTAGCATTTGGACTTTTCTCCTCAAGAATTTTGTTCGTTTTGTTTTCTTGTATACTTATTATATATTATTTGATGTTAATTGTGAAATTAAAAATTCAATAATGGAAGAATGGTTTTTAGAATTTAACTGTTTAATGATTTATAATACTTTTGTTATTTAGTAGTAATACATGCTCTTTTGTCCATGCGGAGCTGCTCTGTGAATCCTATGTTAAATATGGCCAATAATTTGCCAATGAAGAATTTTTTGCAATGTAATAACTTTGCTTCAATTTGTTAAATGTTAATGAATCAATAATCTTTTAATTTATTCATGATGTGATTCTTTAGAAAAAATCAGGCTTCCTACCCTTAATAATGAGTGAATTTCATTCATTCGATTTCAAATCATCTTTCCATACAAAATGGGTTTTTTTGATTTCTAATTTTCAGTGATGCTATCCAAAAGTTCCTGAAATTCATCTATGCCTAAAGTTATGTCATACTTGGCCGTTAAATACTCCAATTACCATCAAACTAGTCCTCTTAACTCCCAGTACTTCTTTCAACTATTAGATGCCATCAGGGGGGCCTTTTGTAAGCTTTTTTAGCATTGTTGGCAATTTCACCTTAAATATCTTCATTTGTCTCAAATCTCCTCAGTTTTCAATTTGCTTTTCATTTTGGGATCAAATAGGAGTTGCATTGGGTTAAATGGGGTGGGTATGGTGGATAAGGAACAGTCGTCATGTTGTTTTCAGCAGAATCTTTGCACTAACACTTGTTCACAGGCAATACAAATTGTGGGAACTTTTGGGTAAAACTTTGTATTTAGTTATATAAATAATTAAATGAGATTTTTTAATTGTCGAATTTTTAGTGTTCTGTATGGTTATGTGGTAGAGTTTCACTTCCAGCTTGGTATGTATGAATTCCTGTGTGTGTACAATTGTTTTTGTACACTTTCGTTCAATATTAATGATGGATATTAGTTTTTTATTGGTAAATTATTTTACTTCAGCAGTGCTAATTCCTCTATAACATCTAGTGCTTCATCAACCAATGAAACGTCAACAGTGTCCACTGCACCATCGAACTCCAAACCTGCTCTTATTAATACCACTAGTGCTTCAAGTAGGATTATACACCCTCAGGAAGACATATCATTGGTATGTAGAATATAAAAATTTAATTTTGAATTAGTTATTTTGAAATCATATAAGTACCATCAACAACTACTGTGAGATCTCAATGTAGCAAGAGCTCAGAATCCTTGAAAATTCATTGCAGATTATAGCCTGTTATTTGTCCTGATGATCATTTTATAATCACATATTTTATTACATAATTCATACATAATTATGGTTTGATGACGACGAAAGCCAAAATTAATTTTTTCTTTCCTTGGTAACCTAAAAATTTAGGGACATGATTATTTTTCAAGTAAATATGTACATATGATTTAATATAAGTGATTATTAGTTATTAGGTGTGTATTTCTGACATTTTATTTATGACGTTAATTACATAATTCAGGGATGCTAGTCTTGAGGAATATTTCAACTGTGCCAAGAAAGAAATATTCCTTTTCTGTATGAATTGAAGTCTCAATACTGACTTGATGAAGGTTAATGTAAGAATTAATTGCTTAATGGCAACGTTGTTTGACCTCTTTCTGTTGCATTAATTGGGGGAGCAGAGAAATAGATATATGAAGTGTGAGTGTGAATCATTATGGAGTAGTGATTGCTATCATATGTTTGTTCTCTCTTTAAATATCAAAGGAGGAACGCCGTGCTATGATGCCCCGCTACCAGCCCCCTGCAACTCTCCGGGCTCCTCCTTCTACTACGCTCACGACACCTGTTAGCTCAGTTGTGTCATCTGCACCTTCAGTTGGAATTGCAGTCCCTGTCTCAACTGCGGTCTCCACTGCAAACAATGCAGTTGCTGCTGCGGCATCCGCTGCTGCTGCTGCCACCATCGCTATGGCAGCTGGCGTTGGTCCTCCTCATCCCCAGGTGAGTAAATACCCTAAAATAAATTTATTCAGTAAATTACAGTGAAGAAATCTCCTGTTGTGCTGTTACGTTAAAGATTCTATCCTGTGTTTTAAATAATTATTTCATTGGGAATGAATCTCTTCATCTGTTAATGAGTCTAAATATGCTCTTTCTAATTGTATTAACTGTTTATTTTTTTCTTGATTGAAACTCCTTGGCTACCATTAAAAAAAATTGCATTAAAAAATTAAAGCATTGTATCAAATGCTGAGTGTAGTAGTTATTTATGTCTAAAGAGGATATGCAGAATCTTTATAATGTGAATTTAATGGTTGCTGTAGTGGTTAGCTCATTGCGATGTATAATCTAGCTATTTTGCAGAACTTGGCTTCTTTCTCTCGACAGTAATTTCTAATTCCAAAACCACACTGTCCTACCTCTCACATTTCTCCCTTTGTCTATCACTGTATTTTTTGGTAATTTGGTATGTATTTTAAGTAATAGAATTTCAATTTGCAAAGCACATGTAAAATGAAAAGTTCTTATTGGCATTGATCTTGGAAGTGCATTGCATACTTTATATAACAATATTAGCTCATTGGATAATAATGGGACTGAAAAAGCATGATAAGGCAAAGTATAATAATTTAATTGTACTTATGATGTCTATATTGAAATTAATATTTTTTCTCTTGTTAAAATATGTTAATCACGGTTAATAATCTTGGCCATTTGAATTTTGAGTGTTCAACTTCATGACTTGCACTATTACATTTTTAAGGTGATGGGTGTAGCAGCGCAGACGCGTCACTTGTCTCCATATCCAGCAGCGACTGCTGCCTCTGTGGCAGCTGCAGCAGCAATGCTTCATGGAGGGGGTGCTATGATGAGACCTCCACCTATGGGATTGCCTCCAGGTGATGAACTTATTTATACTCCAAGATTGGTGGCCGTTGAAATCTCCTGTTTTTCCATGACAAGTGTTGGCACGCAATCGGTGATCAGGTCTATTTAAATGTATTAATCTGGGATTTTCCCAAGAATCCATTAGCTCAGTGCTCTACGGTTCTTTAAATAATTACCTTTTGGAACATCCCAAAAGTGATTGTGATATTTTCAAGCACCAAAGAGACTACATGGAAATGCCGTTAAACTAACTAAGGTTAAACATAACAGTTTCAGGCTTAACTTCATAGAATTCCTGGATGATGGTGTGTTGCATCAAAGTCATGGTCGTGTGAAATATTAATCTAAATATGGAAGTGCAAAGTTTCTTTTTCTACTCTCATAACTAAGGTTAGTTGAAATAATACACAAATTAATGTAGTAGATTGAAAATGTAAGCCTAACAATTTTGAAATAATGTCATTTTATTATCTAGAATGCGGACATTTAAAAAACATTCAGGGGGACAGTATTTATTATAAGCTACTGCATTTGATAAAATTATTAAAAAGAAAAATAATGTGGACAAAGTATTTGTGAAATTAGGGGGAGAGGTGACGGTATGTGGTGACAATAAGGCCAGAGGAGGGGAATTTCAGTAATTGTGAGTAGTCTCGGTTTACATGGAATTAGTAAATCACTTGGACACTAATTGCCATATTGTATATTTGTATGGCAGTAATGCTTGCCTGCAAATAGCATGTGAGGAAACATCAATTTTATTGACCCTCTGATTCACATGGTAGGAATAGAATTGTATAACTTGCAGTTATTATCCCAGCTGGTGATTAATACACTTCTTGTAGTCATAGTAATGTTAGGCTCAAGGGAGGAAGGATGGGAATTGGTAATTTTATCATTTGCAGACAAGAAACCTTCCTCTTCCACCAAGGGTAAGACTTATTAAATGCACAAAAAATTGCTTTGGGGATATAGAAAAAGACAGTCCTGATGACACTATTTTACCTAGTTTATAGACAGAAAAACTAGACCAACTAGTTTTTCTGTCCAAAAATCTCATTATCATATTATCTCAAGATTCAAATAAATTTAGTGTCTGTGTTAAGATTTAGAGCAGTATGAGTTCAATCAGCATGGACAGAATTTTTCAGAGGCCTTGCAATTCCTTGTAGGGTGTCGTGTGGGGAGCCATCCATCGAATGGAATGTGTAACTGTGGACCCCTATGTGCCTTTCATTTAGAATAGGCTAATGCGAATGCCAGGTTTCTCTCCACCCTTAGTTATCCCATTACCTGAAAAACCTGCATTACCAAATTACTCAATTATCCCTAATGGTGCAAATGGCATCATGATTGTCGGCTCCCTGAATACTGACTATGGATTTTTTATTTTCAAAATAGATTTTTTTTAGGATTACTGCTAAAGGTTTTATTAATAAAGCTTTATTCATATGTAGTTTGAGTGTTCCCAGTTTATTACAATGACTCTTTGTTGATATTCTCTTGGAGTTAGTTCTCTCATATTGGTGCGTGATGGCCCTGCTTTTTGGCACCGATATATATACGAGGTGTGTTAAAAAATTAGCAGGAATTTTTTCATTTCGTCGGCTTGGAGAGTCCAATTGTCAAACTTTTTTCATTATGTTGGTATACATACCCCTGAAGTATGATACAACTTTCAGCTGTTTTCATTGCGGACTTTGTGTGTGACAGCCACTAAGGTTAGACGTGTTTTATAAGCTCGGAGATTTTCGTTTGCTAAAAGAAATGGATCAAAGAATTTGCCTCAAATTTTGCGTAAAAAATTAAATAAAGTGTAACAAAGTGTGTGCAATGTTAACAAAGGCCTATGGTGAGTCTGCTATGAGTAAATGAAGAGTTTACGAGTGGCATAAGCATTTCCAAGAAGGCCGTGAAGACCTTGAAGATGACGAATGCCCTGTACGCCCCAGCACATCAAAAATTGATGAAGACGTGGAAAAAGTTAAAGAATTGGTTATGAACGATTACAGAATGACAATTAGAGAGGTCACTGATGATGTTGGCATATCGATTGGATCATGTCATGACGTTTTTTCCAATTTTTTGGATATGAAACACGTGGCAGCAAAATTCGTTCCAAAATGGCTTTTGCACCATGATAATGCACCAGCTCACACTTCATTGCTTGCTCGTGAATTTTTGACCAAAAACAATACTATAACAATGCCCCAGCCTCCATATTCTCCAGATATGGCTCCGTGTGACTTTTTCCTATTTCCAAAAATTAAGGGAACCTTGAAGGGCCATCGTTTCGCCTTCGCTCATCCACAGGGCTAAGGAGGTAGCCGACAAGGAGAGCTTACTGGCTGAAATCAAACATCTGAAGAAGACATTCCTTCAGAACAAATACGGTCTAATATCTAATATCTAATAAATCTACCTGGCCCTCAGAAGGGCCGAAGAGGAAGGCAGAAGACGAGCAGAGGGGACGGATGAGAAACCACTCGCCACAGCCTGCCTGCCATATTTCTCCACTGTATCGGGAAAAATATCCAGAATACTTAGGAGATTCAACATCGCCACTATTCACATACCTCCAGCCAAAATAAGGCACCAGCTGGTCAACGTGAAGGACCCGATTGGACTCCCGGGGTTTACCAAATTCTGTATGAGTGCAGCGAGGTCCGTGTTAGAGAAACAGGCCGCACGATTGAAACCCGCATGAAGGAACATAAAAGATACCTGAGGCTGGCACAGCTAGAAACATCTGCCATCGCCAAACACAGCGTCGGGCGAGACCACGCCATCAACTGGGACAAGGTGAAATTACTTTGCAGCTCGCGTGGCTACTGGGATCGGCTGGTGAAGGAGGCCATCGAGATCCGCCTTCAAAAGAAAAATTTCAATAGGGATTCAGGTTTTTATCTGAGCAACACCTGGAAACTTATTCTGAAATGCATCGGGGAAACAAGGCAGAACGCTCAGCCAATCATTAGGCCCTGATGATGGTGAGTCGGCGGACCAATCAGATGACTGAGCCGTGAAGGCGGGTATATACCTGTATACTGGACACCTTTTGTTTGAAACGGCACTCAGCAGCCCTGAAGATGATGACCAAGTCGGGAATTGAAATGTCGGCAGCTATAGAGACATTAACCAGGTGGAAGACCCGAGAAGAATTCACCCTACTTTGAAGGTGACAACATCAATGTATAAGAATAAATAAATATTATTGTCCAAAAAATTAAAATTTCCATTAATTTTTTAACACACCTCGTATTTATACATATATACACTTATAAATACATACATATATGCATTGTTACACCAAAATATTTTGACGTAATGAACTAGAGACCTTGATGAATGGGTGCTCCCAATAGGAAAAAGTCCCCAGCAAGGGGTACACTAAACAGTGTACTTGTTAATTAGGTGTTATTAATGGAAAATGAAAACTGCCTACAGGGTTGCTTCCAGGAGCTCCGCTGGGTCACCCATATGGATCTGCCCCTGGTCACCCACCACCACCGCATCACCATCCAGGGGCAGCATTCCATCATCCAGGGCCAGGGGGGGTGCCACCTCACCCCCCTCACCCCCATCACCATCCAGGGCCACCTCCTTCTATGCTGGCCCCCATGATGCATCCACGCTTCAGGTGACATGCTCTTTTATTTCAGCAAACAAGCATTTGTTACTTGTGGCATATTCAGTCAAATTCAATGCAGTGGACTCCTGTTAGGATGTTTTTTATGGATCTGGAATTCTGAACTTACCAGTCATTAAAACTTGCAAACCCTTTTTGTGAAAGTTGCAGTTGTAATTTGGTTATCTTACTTACACTGTATGCTGTAACCAGTTATTCAATGTTCAATAGATCATTGGCAATAACAAATTGCAAAACATTTCATTTTTGTAAATTTTTTTATAGAAAAACTTTCTTATATAAATAATTTCTCAATAAATATGTTATAGATGCTTCATGAATCAATTCCTGATAACCTTGTAGCATGTTCCATGTATTTATGCATTTCAGTTGGAATAAATTCTGTACAGCAATTAACTGAGTCATGTAGCTGTCCTTAACTTATATTTCTGAAGGGCTACTGCTCTAGAACCATGATAATAATAATTCTATTTGCAGATATTATTATTATTAGGTAATCTACCGGTTAAGGTAGGTTTTTGGATGGACACAACTATCAAATAAATATTTTGTAACTCCAAACAAAACCCAATCCAGCAACCTACTCTACATCAAGTTGCAGATGTATAATTTAAGAATTTTCTATTAATTTCTCGGATAAGGTTAAACTTTCTTCAGTTAAAATTTGCATTTAACAACAATTACTCCCTAGTTAATCCTCCTTGATTTGCTTCTAATGACACAAATATTTGTACTTTTGATTAGTATTTTGATTTCATGACCACCAATATTTTAAAACAAACATTGCTAAAATGTGTGTTGAGGTGGCATCATGGAAAATAAAATAGGGCTCTCATATGTTCATGTCTCTTACTTTTTAACTACATGCTATTACTATGCAAGCAATACTAGTTTTACAACTCTTTACTAATGGATTATCCTTTGAAGTAATTTTGATTTCTTTATATTAGAAAGTATATTTCTACATACTTTTACATGATTTTACACTGTTAGGTCTTTTTATTTTTAATTATTGGTGGACATATTTTGATTTTGGTCTTTAATCAAAAATGCGACAGAGGTAATTAAAACATTTTAAACTTAATTATTGACATGGGTTGCAACCGGCACCTGAATAAACAGATGTGCTGACTGGAAAAACATGATATTAGGTAATTAGTCATGAGAGTCGTAATTCCCCTTGAGAGTCCACTGTTGGCATGATTTGGGACTGGTACCTGAAGAAACAGAGAGGCTATCAAAGAACACTCTAACGTGAGTCCACTGTAGTAGAAAATTCAAATTATGTACTCCTAAAATCATTTTGATATTGGAATTACTTTAAATAAATATTATGCTATTAATGTCTCAAAATTACTTTTTACAAATTTGTTGAAATTTTATTGCCTCTTTAAGAGGTTATAGTGAGATTTTCATGTTATTTTTTCCTAAGTTCTTTCAACTCTATAGTTGCTCATACATTCTACTTAAATCCAATTAGAAATGGCTTTTAAATGTAAGTCAAAATGCCATTGCCAATGAGTTCTTAATAAAGGAAGTGGATTTAAAAGTATTTTGAGCAGTAATATATCAGTATTTGTATAAATTTAATTTAAATTTATTTAATTTAAATTGTTAATTTCTATGTAAGAAGTTTTACTTTGAAATTTGATGTGTGCGGGTGTTTTTAATTGCCTTAGTTAGATGTTTTTGCATAATATATTGATGGTGATTATATTTTCCATTTGGTTTCAATATAGTGATATATTTTTATTAATAACGCACCAGAGTAAATTCTTAAAAACTATTTCTTCCCTGACTTCAACTTTAATACACTTACCAGGCTCAGAGATTGCAAAAGACTGATTTTCTTGAAATTGGATATATATGCATGTGTGTTTATATATATATATATATTTATATATACATCTTGATGCAAATCATTAATTTTGTTACGTTGCTATTAAGTGGCATATTGACAACAAATGTTAGATTGAAGACATAATTCAAAAATCAAATGAAAAGTATCCAACAGAAATGAAAAAAAAACTGATTAGAAACTGAGACTTACTATATGACCCATATTAAAAGAATTCTTAAACTGATAATGACAATGAAAATAAAGAGGTGCAACAAATTTATCAAAAATTAAAACTCAACGAAGTTGAAACTAAATTAGTTGTGGATTGAACCGGCACCCTAGAGCCAATAGCCAAGTTACCTATGATGGTAACAGAGGGTGGACACTTTTTTCCACATTTAAAGATAATTTATCTTGTAAACTATTGGTCATAATGTGCTCAGATGGGGAAATTTTGTATTTGGGGACATCATTACCAAATTTTGGTGAAATTGGTCATCTATGAACCTTGTCCTCCCACAGGGAAATACCGAATTTTTTATCAATCGTCCCCTCTAAAATATTTTATTGAAGGCATGCTGTTATTTTTAAAACTAATCTGCTTAAACTGTTATTGACTGATGAATCCTAGTTTAAATTTACTCGGCATGATTCATAAATTCCACCAGCCGGTCAATCATAAAACATGGCAGAGTATTGTGTGCATATGTATGTTGTTGTCTTCTTCCTTTTTAATGTACATTATAGCTGTTACATTCGTTTCAGATGATCGGGATGGTTGCTCGACCCCACGGCAGCGGCGGCGGCCGCGGCAGCTGCAATCTCTGCCACGGCATCCTTGGGCCCCCCATTGGCGCACCCACCACACCACCCATCCCTGTCCTCCCATCTATCCACCCTACTAGCACCCCCACAGGGCCCTCCTTCCCACCCAGCACCACCCCAGCCCACACCTACCATCCCGGGCCTGTGGCTCCTGTGGAGGTGAGGACTGGCCCCCAAGTGGACATCCATCCATGGCCCTGGCAAAACACCTGAACATCCTAGACTAATCTCTGGACTTTTATGTATTTTCCATTCATGATAATTGCATCCGAGGCTGTTTTTCTCGAGTGGGCATTGTTGAAAGTTAGTTCCGGATGATAATTTGGGGAACTTGATACTTCACGTCAGAGATTTGGCAGATGTAGTTGTGGTTTCAATGAAACTTAAGACAGAGATGTCTTTTTCCTAAAGTTGAAGAATGTATGGCATGTTCTCATCATTATGCGAGTATGCACCATTTCTTTTGGTCTTAATTTGTGCATTCCTTCCATCTGGGTGTACTTGGTCCTAAATCATGCTGCTCTCAAATCAATAGGCTCTTAAAATTGATCTACCTACCTAAGTGATTGGCAGAGTAATGTTGTTTATCGTCAAAATCATTTTTATTTGATAATGTGTTACTGAATCTGGACTCCTTTTATGATTTTGCCATTGGAATTACAGTTGCAGCCTATTAGAGTACTTTCCTTTCTGTGATAAATGGTGACTATGAAATATGCTGATATTGTAGCCTTCTATGTTTCTTTCCGCATGGGTGGTAGATATTAAAAGCTATTTCTCTAAAGGAAATAATTTGTAAATTTATTCATTATCTCTCTTGAGTGGTAATTTTCAAATCTACTGGAAGCCATGGATGAAGTAACTTTCTGAAATGACATCGTGAGATCTTAAATAAGTATATTTGCATGTCACGTTTTATTTCTGAAAGATAAGTACTTTTTTTATGGTGTACTGCCTTCTTGTTTTATATTTATGGTATTCTGAGGACAATCACATGTATTTTTTCCTTTTTTAAAGAGAAAACAATCTTTAATTTTTTATTGTCCAGATTCACTGTCAAAATTACATAAATCAGTTTGTTATTTATTCAATACTGTTCCCTGTATTAAGTGTCGCAACAGATTTAAGAAAACTTAGCATTACCTGCCAATACTTTTAATTGATTTTAATAGCACTTGTGATTAGAAATGAGGCTCACGCATGATCTATCAAGGCTACAAATTAAATTCCTAACTGATTGGTTGATTAGTGCCGGGGCATTGCAGGGTGGGGGGCTTCACATCGTGTCGTTCAAGGCATGAAATGTCCAAAATTCCATAAATCGTCCTTTCCGAGGAATCGAGCAACCCTACCAGTTAATTGAAATAAAAGGTGAAAATACGGATCAAACTAAGCTTTCCTGGAACATGAATTGTTAACCATCTATTTCCAAGGTATTAGTGAGTTAAATCTAAGGTTTCCTTATGATTGATTAGATTCTGTCTCTGTTTGGGGATATTATATTCAGTGATTTATTTGTCTTTTTTGTGTACATCATTACTGCTAGTTTGGCATTTTTCAATCTGGATCACATAATTCCTCTGCCACGGAAGAGTTTTAGTGCAAGCATAGGATATTTGTGAGCAATAGTGTATTGGATAAGTAAATATGTGAGGTGATTAAATGTATCCTGTCTGTGAATTTGTTAGCTGCATACTTGTGAAACAAGAAATTGGCAGTTCTTCACTAGTGTAAATGGAATGTCATAATTTTTTCACAGGCCATATTAATGCTTAATTTTCAATGTGGCATGATTTCAAATGCCAATTACAGAGTTGTTACAATGTTCGTATGTATTTAGGTTTAACTTTGGTTAGGTAGGTTTGACTACTGATTGATTTTATTTCCATTTAGTGATGAATGAATATTGATTTAGGAATGTGATTTGTTTTTTTAAAGATTTTTTGTTCTTGGTTTACTGTACGGCATGGTTGCAGGATTATTGGCCATAGCAATTGGTTTTTTAATTAACGTGCCACCCTGGCTGCACTCAATGATTATTTCTAAAGTTAAAAGTGAAATTTTTCCATAATTCCTTTGGTGTAAATCATTTTTTGTGCTCCCATTTAGTTATCTTTTTCTTTTCAAAGAAAATGATAGGAATGGGGAATGTTGAAAATTTTGAAGTTTGGGATGATTCCAGTCTATCCTATGGCATATGCTTAGCAAAAACTCTTTTATCTTTGCCTCCTTCATATACCCAGGCAATTTTACATTATTCTTCCTTTGTTTACTGTTGAGTTTTTCAAATTTGGTGATATTTGGAATTGATTCATTGGTGTTAATGGTAGTGAGTGTTATATCTTTGATGTCGTCATTAGCTTTCCCTGGTTATGTTCAGAAATGTTAGGCCACATTGTACCATTTTTTGCACTGGATGTTTTTTTAAAGCCTTTATCCTGCTTATGTTAAGAGTTTTTTGTAAATTTGTAATATTTCCATTGGAAACTCCCATATTTTTATTGGATATTTATAGTAATCCAGTAGATTCTCTTTGCAATATTATTTCCAAACATTATTTGATATATCTAAATTCATGGCTCATTTGAGGCTTACCACTAAAAAATTTCTTGTATTAAGAGGATTACTGTTGATGTCCTAGGTTTTGTATGGATTTATCAGTATTACCTTCCATTGCCAAAATGAGATGATATTTTCCCCTAGGAATTTTATGGTCATTTGTAATTTAATTTATAATTGTAAATTTAAAATCAGCATAGTCTTGAATTTGACTAAACATGAATTAAGGTTTGCCCCTTGAATTTCTCTGTGCTTTTTACAAAAGGGATGTTTCCCCTTGCCTGCCTACATGTAAAATCTAATGGTAATTAATCAATGAGCATTAGTTTGTGATGAAAATCTCATTAGTGTCGACTCTGTGGTAACTGGTAGCAATTTTTTTCAGCGCCTTAATAACTTTATCCATTTAATTGATTTTTGGGTAAATAGTTATTAGTTGCCTTTGTTGCAACTATCCTAATACATAATGAGGATATTGCTTTGTTTTAAATCTTTGAATTATTGAAATAATATTTCTCTGGGTTAGGAAAAAAAATCCAAAGAGAATTCTTTTGAACTCCTCCATTATCTTCAAGTTATGACTTCTATGAAAATTTCCTAACAAGTTTTGTTGGGGTATAGATGGTTTAATATTGGATATGGATAGGAGTGGCTGCCTACAAGATCTAATGAAAAGAATCATACAAAGGTGTTTCTTACAGGAAATGTGAAAAAATGAGCATCATTTATTATTTCTCAACTTTTTCTGGGATGAAGTGAAGGTGAACATTAGTCTGTCAACATTGTCATTTCCTTTGGTGGGCTAGTGCTAGTGCTTCAGATTGTTTTGTGAATATTATTTTCATGCTTCTATTTTTTTTTTAAATTCTCAGTTTTGTGGAGAATGGCAGTTTTAATTGGACTGTGTATTCTTGTAAATTGTGAAATTTTATCCTCTCAAAACTGCATTTAATCTTGTGGAACTTGAAAGAACCAGAAAAGTTCAGTTACTTGGGAAGTATGAGAGATGAAACCTGCTTTAATTTAGCCCTCATGTGATCTTGCCTTCTAAATGGATCAAACCCATGAAGAAGCAAAAGATGTACTTTGAAGATGATGTGGTTAACAAAGGGGGAGCCTGAATAGAATTATGATTCGGGGATTAACACCATTTGGAATGTCCAATGTTTGATTCCTGTGATTTGCATCCCATGGGCTTTCCGGATCTTCAACCATAAGAAGTTTTGAATCCCTCAGCCATTCCTGTCCATGAACTGTCTTTATCTGAATCAAAGTGGAGTATTTAGAAATCACTGTAAGAAGTACCGGCTGCTGCTGCTGCCGCCCTCAACCAAAGGTGACCTGACTCCCTGTTGGTGGTGACTGCCCCCTCATGAATCAGGTATTCCATGTAAACCATCATTATTGTGACTATTGAACATTTTGGCTGCATTGTCAGTGACAGACCATTAGTTTTTTGTTTAAACTGAGTAATACTTGATTAAATGAAATCATAGCTCATTAGTATTTTTGCCATAATAAGTTAATCTTGGAATGCTATAATTCCAAATTGGCATTTGCATGGTTGAAATGATATTATTTTTGGGGCCCTCAATTGGCAAATTCTATCGAATTGTCAGAAAATTTTGCTGAAATTTAATAACTGTCAATATATTATTTATTATTTTTGTAAACATTTGACAGTAGCCTCTTTGATCTGATCTTATTTTCCTTATTGCTGTATGCTAAGTTTGATGGCTGTATCTTATGTGGTTTCAGAAACGTAATCTCCTTCACATGAACACGAGGCTAGCCATTGACATTCAAAAATGACAAGTGACACAAATGCCATCTGGCACCATGTACACCGTAGTGGTGAAATTTCCATGCCATTCAACATTCTCGAAGGGTTAATGTTGTAAATTTTGATTGTAAATTAGTATTGCCTCATTTTATGGATGGTCAATGAAAGAAGGTAGGAGCAAGGGAGTACTGTTTCCACTAACTTATTTTCAAAACTAGTGTTACAACTTTCACATTTCAATCATTCTGTTTGTAATACATTTTCGTGTTTCTTTTTAATTTCCACCAAAATATTTTTACATGCATGAAATTTGTGCCAGAGGAATTGGCATGTAAGCTGACTTGGAAATGCCATGTTGATTCCTATTATTTTAATAGATGTGTTTTGACATTGTCATTTTACTTTCAATTTATTTTAAAATTGTATTATTCAATTATTAGGAAAAATAGAGAAACTAACAGGGTGAATATCATATGTTGAAATTGGTGATCAAGATCTGCATATAAGTTTTTACTACAATCGTTATAAACTACTGAGTGTTATCTCAATATAAATCCATCTTTTAGATGGAAGTAATATCACATGCAAAACCTCTTATGAGATTTTCCTCTGGCTTGGTTAACCAGTCTTGAGTCATTTTAAATCCAATGTCATGAAGCCCCTTTGAAATTTGAAAAAAAAATAATAATAATAATTATTGTTCAACAGTTGTTTGGTCACGCCTTTATAAAAGGATGACAAAACTTAATGAAATCAAATTTTCTATGTTTATTTCTTCATATCCTAAATATTTTGTAAAAATGGGCCAATTTTTTGGTGTACCTGTCCATATATTTGCAGTAGACAGTTAAGGTTAATTCGCATTTGACATCATTAGAAAAACACTCATCACATATCCATTTTAAATCACTAGTCTGATTTGGTTCTCAAGTATTTGGATGTCAGTTGGAATCCCTATACATGAAATGAGTGTCACAGTTAAAACGTAAAGGTATCATCATGCAGGCTAATGGAGACATTTTTTAATTTTATTAACAAAATATTTTCATTTACAAAAATGTTGCCAATTTATAGTGGAACGCACAAAAAAATAAAAAATGTAATTAAATTAGTAAAGAGCATGATTGAATAATTATTGAGCCTACTTTTCCAATTCATGAAAAATATCAATTTCATTTTTGTGTGTGTTTTAATACATGCTTTCTTTACTTATCAATATCTCTTTTGTATGTTTGAACCTCTGAAGAGAATTAATTAAGTTGTTTCGTTTAATGGCTCCTGAAATAATTTGACAAAACAATATTATGTGCATTCTGGCAGTAGGATTAGTAGTTGTTGACTCAAAGTGAGCATGTGACCCTGGGAAGGGATGTCTCTTATTGCACGAGTATGTGGGTCATTCAATAGAACTTTATTCCATAAAAATAGAAAAACAAATTATTTTGGTAGATTTTTTTTTCAACATTATCTCCCCTTAGCTTGATACACTTTTCTCAGAATTTCTCAAACTTCTGAAGCTTTCCAAAATGTAAATTTTTGGAAGGTCTTAAAATAGGAATCTGTGTTGTGATGACCTCATTGACATGAGCCATTTTTTGCTGTTTGCCCTTTTTTCATGTTTGGAAGTTTAAATAAGGTACTGGGGATCAATTCAGGTGGATTTTGTGATAATTTGAAAAGTTTCTCCATTGAAACATCTCAGGTGTACACCCCTGCATTGTTTTGATGGAAGAGAATTTATTTCTTTGCCAAATGAGGACATTTTTTTCTTGACTTAGTTCAACCGGTGAAGTAAGTACAGTCTCCTTTCACCTTTTGATCTGTTGCAAATAATAGATGCAGATGATTCTACATTCATCCCAAAAAACTAGCCACAACTTCATCAGCTGTCTGATTTCACAGTTTTTGCCTTCTTTGGAGCTAGTTCACCTTTCGAAACCCAATGTTTCCACTTTAATGTTATCTTTGTAGTGTAGTAGTTTCATGTCAATGATTCATCCGCAGTTATGCATTGATGCAGAAGTTCTTTGGGAATGTGACAGAAAAGCACCAAACAGCACATCTGTCTTGCAGAGTTTTTTTCGCTCTAAATTTTTTGCTCAAAATTGAAAACACTTGAAACCTTGTGCCTGTGGCCTCAACTATTTCGCAAACTCTGATTCCTGAATTACTCAAAACCATATTTTGTTAATCATTTTGGGGAAATTTACTTCCACAAGATGTCCCGAAAGGTGTTCCATCATTTGAGGATGTACAGCCACGTTTAAAGTCATTAGCCCAATTATAAACAGCTGCAAACAGGAGCAGATGTGCCAAATGTGCTCTGATCTCTTTCAGTCTTAAGCCTTTTAAATGGAAGTGTTTAATAACTTCACAAAATTCATTTATTTTCATTATTCTAAATGAGCATAAGTTTGTTGCTTCAATAGACTTTGCAAATGAAATTGATAAATGGATATAGCTGAAAGAGCAGTCTAGTGCGAGATGAGGCTTAATGCAAACCTTTCCTGATACTTTTAAATTTCCTAAGGAATTATTGAATGACCCACATGTGATCAGGGAATATCGAACAGTTTTGTTTCAATGAAAGCTTCCAACCTTTATTTTTCCAGATATTGTTTTTACTGATTTACTGAAGTAAAGGTCGCTTCACCTCGGCAATGTTTTCAAATTTTATTACATCTTTGTTGATATTAATAATGTCATATAAACTTAGTGTGTGTGAATATCATAATGGAAGAAATATAATGAACATGATGAAAGATACTAAATAATAGATGAAATGATTTTGGCCAGGTCAAATGATGTGAGATGCAATGATGCAATAAATTGTGTCAGTGTAATACCTATTTTAAAATATAATTAAGCTCACATTTTTAAACACTAAATTGGAGTAGGTTGTCACAAAAAGTTTTAAGAATGCATAGCCAGAAGGATAGGTGTTCAATCAATCTACATTTGCTGAATGTGTTATGCAATAATGACATTCTTATGTAGTATTGCTGGAAAGCAAAGTTTATAGCCTGAAAATTAAGAACTTAATACTTTTCTCTCCCCAGTTTTTATTCCTTTTACCTCCTGTGTAATGGTGTCATCTGCAGAATGACATTTGGAGATAAAGTGGCCACTTTCATCAGTAAAGCCTTAAATAAATTTTTTAACCTCCTAACTTTTTATCTCCAAGGTAGTAATCATTTCAAAGAATGTGTGGGAAGCATTTTATGTTACCAGGAAAATCAAGAATTTTGTGGAATATTTTATACTATTTGATAGGCACCCGAATGTGCAGGTATATAATGCAAAATGTTAAATATTATTTTTACTTTTTCTATTTGTTCCTTGCATGTTGAGGATATTAGCAAGAAGCACCTTATATAGTCGTGAGTTTTATTTTTGGTGCAGGAAGGTCAAGCTGTAATTATTTAATTGTCCAATTTCACATATCTGCAGCTTTCATTTTCTCACAGAAACAGCTTGAAGAAATAGGTCTATAATTATTTAGTTTTATATTGATTGTGAAAGACTATTTTAATGTCTATTGTTTATCATAAAGTACCGACTGAAATCTTCAAAATGGTATCTGTACGTTGCTGGGTTTAGACTATTTATAGCCTATAACTTCAGTGTTTTTATCAAATATACAATTGTTCCACTAAATCATGAGGAAAACGTGCATTTTGTAAATAAAAAAAAACCATAAACACAGTAATCAACCCGAAGGTCGGTTTAGTAGGTGATGGTAGAGCTCACCCATGTACCAAGCCCAACGGCGTGTGAATATTCACACATCAGGGTAGGGGGGCCAGTTCCTTTCCCTGTATTTAAATATGGTTAAAAAAATTAAATCTATTGGCTCCTGCTGCTTTGACACAATTCTTTATATTTTTGCATGACATTGAAGCATGATGATTTAAGCAGCATGATGGGCGTGGATTGGAGGTGTTTGAAATATGGGTGTGGAGAGAGATGAAGAAAGTGAAGTGGACAGAAAGGAACAAATGAGGAAGTCCTGGTAGGGTGGGGGGGGGAATTGTTGGGAGAAATCATTTAGGCAGGAAGATGGATTCAAATAATTTTGTTTGGCTATTGGAAGTTGAAGACTGTGATAGAAAGGAGAATGTTAGGCAAGCAAGGAAAGGTCTGGCATAGAATAGGCATGCTCTTCTGAATAAATGGGGGAAGGAAGTACACGGAGGTGAAAGGGACTTTGTTGTACAGTGGGATTATGGGTTGTATTTTGTTGGGAGAGATTACTAAATGTACCGAGTCCATCCGAAATCTACTTTGCAATGCGCACTTAGTGAAGGACTCTGTTAGAAGTTACTATTGTGGCATCTCCCGCTGTTTGGTGGAATTTACCATAACCAGTTGAATACTAATTTTGAAGTAAGACGAATACAGATTGGTTTTCCGCAGATTGATTTTAAATCCACGGCCAGGATTCATGCATGATGTAAACTTAATTGTGGTAGATACTGCTGATGTTGATTGTCAGAAGCAGCACACTTACCTTCTTTTCTTATTTATTAACCTTAACTTTTTACTGAGTAGAAATGGACTTGCATTGTTATACATGTGTTACTTCTTACTTTTCATTATCGATCCATGCCCATTTAAATAACCTAAGTAGAATACATGATTTTCCTTGAAATAGTACATGTCAGCTGTCATTCTCTTTGACAAGTTTACTCCAGCAGTACTCCTCAAATTTGGCGATCAAAGTCTGTGAATTGTTTTGTTAACTCCCTCTTGTAGTATAATGATTAAAAAAACTTATTTTTTAAACGGAGTAATTTCTTTATTACTTTTTAAATTTCATTGAACTCCAGGGTTCATCAAACTTATGAAAAGGTAAAGACAATAAATTTCATAGCCGAGAAAAATGTTATTAATGTGCCATAAAAAAGAGGTCATCTTACATGCCAAAAGATACAATATTGTTAGATGGTGTAATAATAATTGTTTAGCTAGTGAAATTAAAGCACGAGTGTTAAGTTAGGAATTTCTATTTGCCAATAAATAATAATAAACTCCACCATAGTTATAAAAATGAGGTAGTCCCAAAAAAACATGATATTTTTATTTTTGTGAAAATTGTATCCTTTACATTAACTGTTTTCTTTTCTTGTTATGAAACTATTTTGGAGCCAATAGCCTGTGTAAAAGTATCTTAATAGGATTTTTTTCTACTTTCACAGTTCACAGTATAAATATTTTTGTTGCATAAACCTTTTTGCAGAAAGTATACTTTTTTATGTTAAGGTACACGTAGTTTGCTTCATATTGATGTTACTGTAATTTTTATAATGCTTCATGTATATGCAGTAAAGGTACAGGTAGATGGATTTGGTAATTTTAGGGGTGAGTTTATTAGCCGAAGGTTCAAATTTCCAAATTTAATGAAAGGGGCTTGAGAAATAGGGAATCTGAAAAGTCTTTTATGTTGTTAACCTATTACTGTTTGAGAAAACAGGCTGTTGTTACCAAACTAGTTACAGGTTTTTCTAAGTGATTCATGGGTAACCCAAAATAATAATTAACCAACTTAAGTGCCTATTAACTTTTTTTAATAGTAATGAGTAAATTTGACTTAATTAAATGAGACTATGTCTCAAAAAGGCTGTATGTAGAAGTTGGATTTTAAAGGTTACAGTATTTAATGAATGAATGTAAGAAGCTACTATAATTTATTAATGTTACCGTGTAAAATTTATTAGCATATGTGATCCTTGAGAATTCATATAACGTTGTTGTGTTACTCTTATTTTACTTAGAATTTTGAGGCTAATTTTCATGTTTTATTCAGTATTTGGATAATATAGTTTCTCATTTTGCTATGGAATATAAATATGTTAATAAATTAAATGTGCATAATTATACCAAGTTAGCCCACATATAGCCATTCCACTGAGCATTTTAATTGAGTTTCCAATCTTAAGCATGGTTATGAAGAAAACTCTTGTTGAAATGATTGATGCTGAATGGTCTCAGATATTATAACTTTTTACTGAAATTCCTCTTCAAAATGACACCAATTAGATTGCTACAAAATGAAGTTTCTGTTGAGTTTTTTTTGAGGAAATTGCTTATGTAACCCATTAATTGAGATTGATCTACCTATTTGAAATGTGATGGCAATGTCAACACTGCTTAATTATCCTCTATGTTGAATTTATATTGGTATGTCCTCACAACGCTAGAAAAATACAATTTTTGCTTCTACTTTAATTTCAGATGTAACATAAATTTTAAGTTCCTTGCCTCAGCACATTCACTCATAATTGTGCCTTTTGCATTTTCTTATGAATATCGCCAAAATAATAGCATAATTTAAAAATGCACAAGTGAAATCAATGCTGTACTCTTTCTAATTATGACAATTTTTTACTCTTTTAGGCTCCTGCCAAAGTTTGAGCAAGTTCATGTGGGTGGAAGCAAGCTTCTAGAGATGCACAGAATAAAGATGGATTAGGAAGGGTTTCTTTTAGCTATCAGAGTTAATCAAGTAATTTTATGAATCACGTAAGTCAGGTCTTTTTGAATTCTTTCTCCTCTTTGCTACACTTTTCTGTGTGTAATTTGTCATAAAAGTTGTCTTTTTGCCTCCATTGTAATAAGCATCTGATGTTCCATGCCTTCTCATGCATATAAGTAACTATACCATGGTTATTTGCTCGTAATAATGTGCATTACAACTGCATAGTAATATTAATGCTTACCTTATGAAAATCCAAGTATATGCATCTTCAAGTGTTAAATAAAATGTAAGTGTTTGGAAGTATTTGTTCCTGCAGATGGACTCATTTCTACAGTTTGGGATGTGGAAAGTCCTTCACAGAGAATTCATGTTTCGGACCTATTATGCATTACTTGGTGTGCTTAATGGAAATTGCCATGATGGAAATTATAATGTTGTTTAATTTCTGCTAATTCAGCCAATTAAGTGATTTCATAAATTCTAGTTGGGTGTTTTTAAATAGAGCAATACATATTTCTTTCAATGAAATAATTTCACTAACTTAACTATAAACTATAGCTACTAACTATAAATCCAATGATGCGGAAAGGACATTGATACTTTTGGTGCCTTCTGTGCATCATCATTCTTGGGGATCACAAAACAAGGTCAAAAAAATTTCATGGTGTACATTTCTCCAAGTGCTCGTATCTCAGAATATTCTATCCTAAAATTCTAGTTCTATGAACAGGTATGATTCGCATATGGAATGCATGAATAGGAACCCACAAAACTGATTGATATGTGAGTGTTGCAATTAAATCATTCATAACCTTTCCAATGATCTCTATTCATCCACTGAACATCAAGCATTCTATTTATAAATTAATTACGAGAATACCAAAGCCTTGCACAACTTTAAAATTATTGTAGGTGGTAAAATTGTTTAAAAAATCATGATTTTTTGCATTAAAATCATTCATCTGTATAATTTTTTCATTTCATGAGGTCTACTAATTACATCAATGGTATTTGACTGGAAATTTTAAGGAATATAATCCACCTCTTGAAGGATCTTATTGAAACCCAACTGTCAGCTACACGTTACTAGCCAACTATTGCACTGGGGGCTGGTAAACACAAACAAATTATATGAACTTTCATGGACAAAGTTTTAAATAACAGATTAAAATGTACACAGATGTTTTCATTGAATGCGCATGTAATGCAGGAAATAAAGTAAGGCATAAATCTTAAGTTCCCTTCCCTTTTCAGCCTAGACGAACTAATTTCTAAGCAGAAAACCAAGAAATTAACAGGCTCACAAGGCATGGAAACATTTCCTGTGTTTGAAAACTCCCACACTCATGTGAAGAATTCTGCAATTAAATGTTACTTATTCTGACATATATTATAAATAATACCTCTATTAGCAGTGAAGTTCATAGAATACTCCTAATTGGCTGTAGTAGATATCATGAAGCAACATCTAAGATTTACAAGTCCATAAATCTCTGTTTTTGTAAATATTAAGTGTACGTACATGTTTTCTAACGTAAAGGATTTTCCACAAGCCCTAAGGTAAGAAAGCCTTGAGTTATGATGCACACCAATCCATTGGACTCCATCTAGCATAATAACTTTGATACAGTTTTTACTGTTGATGCCATAAAAATCTTGGAATCCTATCTTATTTTAAAACTAAAAATATAGGAAAAATGTTTAGTTTTGCATTGGCTCTCTTTCTCCAAGGACTCGGCAAGAGAAGATGACCAAGGTAGTGGAATGACTATTAATATAGTGCAACCAGAAATGATGATTTATCCATATTTACTTTTAGTGCCACTATTGATGTTGAGACTTTACAGAAAGGGATTATCACCAAATTACTAGAATTTTGTGTTAGTACTTTGATTCATAGTTTTCGTACTATGGCATTATATAAAGGTGCTTGGTTTATTCTTCTGAGTTCCTGAGTATTTGGTGCATTAATTTTTTTCATAGAATTAATCTGGGTTTAATACTTTCCCTCTTGATTTCATTACTACCCAATTCATGTTGGTTGCTACTCAGTAATTTAATTACGGTTATATATAAAGGATGTAAAGTACTTAGAGCTACAGAATTATTTGAATGACCTAATTAGTAGTTGAACTTGACATCTTTTATGTACTTAAATGTTTACTATTAATTAACAAAAATTAAATCACTTCAAAATGTGTTTAGAAAGTTTTTGGGGTGAGTAAAAAGTGACCCAAATGAGCTTATTTTTCAAACATTTCACTTAATCTGTACTCATGAGCTTATTATTAGAAATTGGAAACCCTAATTCTCATTTATTGATGGTTGAAGAAAAGTTTCAAAGTGTAAATTTCTGACATATATGCGAGTGGTTTTAGATTTATTAGTTTAACTTGAATTAAATTGTTGCGGTTTTGGAGAAATAGAAAATGTATTTATAAGTGTACCTATTGTCAGTTTTATCTATTTTTAATTGGAAAGAGAAATGATTTGAGCTTCTATTAAATGAATCTCACATGCACATGAACAAGTTGCCCTCAATCTTCCTAAGTGATAGATTCTTAAAAAACTGAAAAGTCTGCTTAATGGAATGGTAGGGCTCTCACTTTTTCCATCTACACAAAATTGCATTTTGAAATTGGTTTTTTGTGTTCAGAAATCATGAAAAAGTTTCTTAAGCAATTTGTTTGACATGGTAGATTAAACTCTTGAAATAAGTTCAATAACCAGGAAGAATCTTGTACCAATCATCAAGGAATCCTACACATAAATTTTGTCAGTATTATGCAAAGAGGCTATTAATATTGTGCCAGTGTATTTTCTGGTTCTTCTCTAGAATTTAACACTGCAATCTGGCAATGTTGGTTAAAGAAAAGTCAGGAGGCACAGTCAACTATTTTTATTAGATTATCATTCACAAATGCAAACAAATATCAGCATTCAATCTATAATAAATAGTTGCATTTTAAAGATGTTACCTCATTATTTCATATTTTTTCATTTCATTTTTATATATTACGGAAGAATATATGAAGATTTTTTCAGTATTTATTATTATATTGATGTTCAGTAAATGGTAAACATTAGCTTCATGTCTACCATCATGAAACAATGAAACCTCTTTCTAGTAAAAGGTGAGGTTCTTCTGATAGTAGTGACTGTTAGGGGAGGTGGCAAACAGCTCAAGTTATTCTTGCCATTTGGAGTAGGTGCGTGAATGGTTAGTGTGTGGACATTCTGGGAGATGGGTGAGATGAAGAAAAATCTTGCAACGGTTCTAGCCCTGAATTAACGAAAGATGCTAAGTTTAATGTGCAATTGTACTCCACTTTGAAGTGCTCCTCTGATGGCAATTCAGCAGAGATTGGTTTAACACTGAAAATTGTTGCCACAGTCAGGATTCTTACATGGCCGCCCAGATTGGTTGCACTAAGCACATCACCAATGTGATTCCAATGAGTTTCATAGGAAAAAACCTTCACATAATTAGTTTAACTGAGTTCCCCATTACATGCATTAAAATCTCATAAACTTACATTTGCATTATGTGGTTGAATTTGATGAGTTTTTAGCAAACCTTTTCAATTCATCATGGAGCAGATCCACAAAGTTTCACCAGAAATTATTAGACGGAGGTTTAATTACCAGTAAATCGAAAATGAAACAATACTAAATTTATGATGCAGTTAATTTTGTTGAAATATTTTTACACCTCTTAAACTGTTTTTTGTGAAATGTTAAAGCCAACATTCCTAACTTTAAGCCAGTGCTTTATAGTATGTAGGACTTTTTACTGAAGTAGATATTCTGGGATTTTTCGATATGGACCTTGAAAAGTTAGAATCCATAAGGGAAGATTGAGGGTTGCCTGTCACGCAAGTTATTTTATTGATATTGCCCATGGAATTGAGGTTTCAAGGTGAGTCTTTAGCTGAGGTAAAATTTGGCTTAAAAAGAAAGTAATATTATTATTAAAATTGATAATTAATTTCAAAGTAATGAAATTTCATTTTGGAATGAGCATCTTACTGCAATAATTATATTTAAAATGTCAAATTGTGCTGATAAAAATGTTGGTATAAATGGGGCTATTTGGTGTGCATCAATCAAGGGCTTTGTATCATCCTTTCCTTACCCCTCCTAAACCTGCTGACACTTCATTATTCAAGATTGTAAGGTATGCGGGGAATGGTGAAATAGCCGTTATTAGTTGGTGGTGGAATTTGCTGCAAGCCCACATAGGCACCAGTATTGGTATTTCACTACTCTGTATGCAAGATTTCGACTTAACCATTGCCTCAGCATTCTAAAACTGATCAGTAAAGGAAACTGTGCTTTCATTGAATCATTAACATTTCTAGTTGAAACTGGTGCCCAAGGGTTTGTAGTTGCTGACTTGTTGTGCTTCTCTTTTCCCCTAATGTAATACCATTATGTACTATAATATCACATCTCTCAAGGATGCAGCCTTTGGCATAGGAAGGCAAGTTTGCACGACACATTAATGTCTCCATAATATTGTTCCTGCATTGGTAGACTTGCACGACTCTGCTGATGCAGGGGTTTCTTGCGTGAAACCTGTAAATGAATATAGTGCAAGCTGTTTTCCTTTAGAGATCCTATTTTGTACTCACAGAGAGTGTTTAAACCATTGGGTTTAGAGAAAGATTGCAACATTTTTTATAGTTAGAAATGTTTTAGTTTCCATACAGATTCATTTTTCAATATTTTTGTTCGACATAACCAATGTGAATTGTATTGAAATTGGAGAGAATATATTTACGTCTCTCTAATTTGCAGCGATACACAGCAAGCAGCTACAGTCATTTCCATTAATGGAGCAGTGCCACTCCCATAAAAGCAACAGAATTTACCCTTGTACATGGATGCTTGTGTATGAGACTTAGATTTTGAGGGAATATCTGATAGAAATGTAGTAATCATGTTTTGAGGAATTTAAACGCCAAGGACATTTGCCAGACATTTCAATTGATGATAATACAAATTCATTATAAATGTGCACATATATTTTTACTTGTGGGTAATCAAAACTAATGAAGTGGCATAAATATAAATTAATATAATATCCAGGTTTTCCTTGTCAAGTGCCAACAAATTCACTCTAAAGTAATGGGGGAATTAAATACACGAGGGTCATCCGGAAAGTAGTACCCGTTCGTGAAATAAAGACACAAAAGTAAATATTAACAAACATAAAAAAATTTATTTGAAAGAGGACACTTTAAACTACTTCTCAACATAATCTCCAAGCAAATTAAGGCATTTGTCATAATGTGTGACAAGTTTCTGTATTCCTGCTGCATAGTCCTTCGCCGCCAGCTCATTGAGATACAGGGTCACTCCTTCTTTAAGTTCTTCATCGCTGTCAAATCTTTTTCCTGCCAAAAAGTCTTTAAGCTTTGTAAAGAGATGAAAATCTGAAGGGGCCAAGTCCGGGCTATACGGTGGATGGTCGAAAGTTTCCCATTTGAATTGCTGCAAAAGTTTTAACGCTTAAAAAAGTTAACGCTTGGTTTTGTGCTCATCTGTAAGCATGCGAGGGACCCATCTTGCACAAATTTTTGCATAATGCAGATGGTGTTTAACAATTTCATGAACAATTGTTCGAGAAACATTGGGAAAATGCTCACAGATGTCATCAATTGTGACGCGCCGATCGTTCCTCACGAATTCGTCAACTGAGCTCACCTGTTGGTCTGTAATGACAGACGGTCTCCCCGAACGCTCATCGTCGTGTGTGTTCCCCCTCCCCATGTTGAAGTTGCGACACCACCGCCGAACAGACGACTCGTCCATTACATTGTCTCCATACACCTCCTTTAATTGGTGATGAATATCACATGGGCGAACGTTTCTTGCATTGAGGAATTTAATCACTGCCCTCACTTCACAACTGGCAGCGTTCTCAATTTTTTTAAACATTGTAAACAATCACAGAAACAACACAGGTAATGCTAGCATCACGCAACTTGGCTCAGAGAAGGCAGACAAGCCACTGAAGCTATCTGACCTCGTCCAGCGGCTACTCGCGTCGTCAGCACTTCATGCGGCACGAACGGGTACTACTTTCCGGATGACCCTTGTATAACCCCCATTTTTCTATTTGTTTATTGGTTTCACAATTGTGGTTTTTTCAACCAATGGGTATTTCTAGAACATTATAACCATCATTGACAAGGGATTCTTGCACACCTTTTCATCATTGCATTGTTTTTTTTTTTGAGAACAGACAAGGAAATAATCACAAGAGAAAAACGTGCCTGTGGCATTAATCTAATTGAGAATTTTTTTTAGCATTCATTGGTTTCCTTACCTTTTTAAGCTAAATGTTTTTTTAGATGCATGCCTTGGTTTTATTGGAAACCTTGATAGTTTATTTTCTCTTCATCTTCTCCCATTGATTATACGTGGCAATTGTGGTGCCTTGAGAATTCTTCACCAAGAAATAAGTTAATTGTGACCATGAAAATCCGTTTTCTCTTTCACCAACATCATTCCTTTTTCTTCTGAAACAATGCACTGGTTCAGTAAAACAGTTGATTGCAGGATGCATGTGATATATAATACCTTAAAATTGAGTCCATGTTAGCCTAGATGAAAGGAGACGATTCCATTTTCTCCAAATGATGATTCCCTAAAACCAAAGAGCAAAGACATGGAGGAAGATGATTGAAGAGCTGTGGTGGATAATTCTTCGTTACTAGTAGGGCAGATAATGTGACAGCTCCGTCCATCTGCATTTGAATGTCATGACTGGTCACTAGCTCTAATTGGCAAATGCTTTATAGAGGAGTTCACAGGTAATCGCTCCACCAAAAGATATACTATAGTCAGGACTTCAATTGTACAGACATTTCTTAAAACATCTTAAAATCAAAAAGATCTCTTCTCTGAGCTAGAACCAGGTCTGTGCTAGTACTGGGATTAGGTATTCGTGCTGATCCGTATCTGTGCTGGTATTATTACTTCCTGTCTGGCCACTAAAATTTGATTTTACCCCTGAACTTCTCAATAGTTCAGTGGATTTAACAAAACTATGCAGTTGTTGGTGGACTATTGATGGGAGGGTAGATGTAAACTAAATTGCTAGCCTCCTGAGGTAGAGGAAGTGGGATGTGGAGCTGTTAATAGTTTGAATGATGACAACTTCATAGTATTGACTGGGATACCTTTATGAAAACAAAATTAATCGCACTCATTCCAAGGTCTGGTTTAGTCCATAGTCACATTGCTTCCAAGTGTATTCAGAGGCTGTCAGCAGGCGGTTCCCCTTGCCCTCTGTCCTGTAGGCATAGTATGGAGAGGTGCACAGCTGTGAATGATAAAAACACATGTCCCATCATCAAAAGGGCTAAAGTGAGGAAGTACTATATTTCAGGAAGCATAGTGAATACTGTCCTATATTGTGAAGAAGCTGGAGTTAAATAGTGTTGATTTTTGGGGTGCTCTGATGGTTCAAGTGAAAGTTGTGCCGTAAACTCATTGCGAAAAAACGATGTAATATCACTAACCTTAAATTCCAAATGTGATATTCCTGTTGATCAATGTGTTTAAGTGAAATGTTTTAAACATCAGGGTTGTGACCAAAGAATGTAACTGACTAGCTTGATATGGCAGTGATGAAATATGCATTTTATGAAACTTCACTAGTAAGGTTGGCCACTCCATCGGGAAGGAATAGGTCATGAGTTATCCAAAGTTGGGAAAATGTCAATTCAAAAAAACAATGAAATGGGAATAACGGATGCGACTCGTGCTCATTTTAGTTGTGAGGCCAGCATGGCAGAAAACCAAAACTCTAGTAGGACCAGTTTGGTGGTGCTGTTGTTGAGAAAAACTGAGGGAATGATTAAAAAAAATATCGGATTTTGAACTCTTCTGGAGAAAAATTAAGAAGAAAATGAGATGTTTGTTTGAGAAATAGGTCAATTTGCAATCTACTTAATGAGTGGCCACTCTGTGTATGCAAATTGCAAATTTTTTGAGATGAACATCACACACTTTTACAGTCAACATTTTTAAACACTATAGTGTCATGATCCATAAAAATAAACTTTCAGTACCTCAAGAAAAATGATAATGTTGGTTAGGAGAAATATAATATCCACAGTGATAATGAAAGAAAATCTCACCATGGCTTTTTGAGCTTGGTTTAAGTGAGGTTGTAAAATAATATCCTCCTGACTAATTTCAATGAAAGGGAGAGAATAGCATATGAAAAAGATGCACAATAGGGCAGAATTTAAGTTGGCCGGAAAAGACATTTGAAAAAGAAACACTTTTCAAAAATACTTTCCCTCTACCTGGAGGGGTGGTTATTAGCATGCATTGCTGTTTTCCAATATCCAACACATTCATTCTCTACTAGTGATGGGCCAATTCCAGAAATTTTACCAACTCTTATTCCAATCTAGATTCTCTAAATTTGATTCCCGATGCTGCCCATTCCCAAGTAAAATCTCGTCATCCCAAAAAATAAAATCACCGTTTACCATTTCATGTAATTGTTGATAATATGACACAATATTACACAAACACATTGTCCTGGATTTCTGGCAGGAATGCCATCTAAAATGAGTGGTTAGCATGTTAGTCTTCAGAATATAAAAATATATGCTATGATTTGATTCTATTATACTTTCAATATTCTTTCAACAATATGGAAAGCATTGTAATGTAGAATCTTGAATTACTAATATCCAATAACATTCTTTCATGCTCCTTTAATGCATTTTAAATTTTTATTAAGGAAACAAAGTATCATGTGTCAATCATAATCAAGTCTGTGATGTTTTTTTGTCTCGTGTATCTGCAGCTTGAATTAGGAGAAGCAAACTTTCTAGCATCCTTAATGCACAATGATTTATATTTTGTTTCCTAGTATTCCTCATAATTTCAGGGTGTCAACTTTGTAAGCGTCATGGTGGTGGATCTACTGTCAATGACAGATTGGCTTACAATATCAGCAACTTGGATGACAAATGATATCGCGTGTTGAACTAGTGTTGGATAAACTCAAATGGTATACTCAAAATAATAGGAAAAGATGCAATCTTGCATTGATGAAGTCTCTTTGAATATCCTCTAACCACAACTTATAACAAAACCAGTTCAGGGCGACAGATGGCAATGGAAACTAGGGTTAGATTCAAAATACATAGCTAAGGATATTAAACTGGGGACTTACAAAATCAAACCCAGGACTTGGATGAACTACACTTGGGTTTGGGACAACCTGACTACAGATTAAAAACAAATTTTCTTGGGGATTCCTCAAGTTGGCCAACATCCTACCATGCATACGCTGCACATTTCCCCCATTAAGTTCTCATTAGCATTCTATCGTACATAATATTATTATCTATGTACAAATAAAAAACACAAATTAATGTCCAGTAATGTTTATTTTTGTGGTGGGGTTGATTTGATAACTATTCTTATTTCTTAAGTGGGGCTATACAGAAGGGTGGGAAGCTGAGAGGCAGCTCCCTGTGTGCAGCATAGTATCTGCCTACAGCTGCGGCAAGCAGATATTTGAAGGCTGTGGTCTGTGCTGCAGCAGCAGCACAGACCACGACCTTGGCTGCCAGGTCACGCTAGTGTATGCGTGAACATTGTCCGCATGGGTTTTATTAGACCGCAGTTCACAGCTGCAGAGGGGTTTTAAATCCTGGCACTTCAGCAATTATCCAATATCTTACGGCTAGCATTTCACTTCACAGTAAATGTGATGTTTTTTTATTGTCATCATAACATGTTGTGAAAGTAAAAGCAATCATTAGAAGTACAAGTGAAATCACAAGGGTTGTGTTCTGTGTCTAGCTTCATGCTCGTTGACAAGCTTCATAGTCATTCTGATTATTGCGTTAAGATTGTTGAAGCTCTTGCGGTGTGGTTCTGCAACAAGCCTTGTACTTTCAGATCTATTGCACAAAGTGCTCTGACCTGAGGAGAGGTTGATGTGTGCTCGCCAATTACTTTGAAGTGAGAACAGAAGGGCAGTTTGATGTGCTGGCCCTTCCAAGCAATTTATGTGTGAATCGGAATGTGTCTCGGTGCTTCACTCTCCATTTCTAGCTCCTTGATTTGATGCTTTTTAAATTTTTTAGCAGGCTTATTTTGGGGTCTTGCCAATAATTCCCAATTTTTGGCCAAGAATCTGAGAATTGGATCAACCCATCGCTAGTCTTAACCATTGTAGCATTGCTTAAATTTTTAATTGAATCAAACAATTCCTTCTGATTTTTCCCAGTCATGAATATGTGTGCATCATTTGCAAAGAGGTTTAAATATGCTTATCACAGCACAAGTACATATCATTGATGTAAGTAAAAAAGTAATTTCAATACATGTTTACCATATATTCATGTGTTGCATGTATCAATAAAGGTGTACAGGTATGATTTTTGATTGAAGGCCCTTGGTGGTACTATTCCCAAAGCAATGAATTTGCCACATTGATATTAGAATTTACCTTTGGACACAATTCACAGTGAAATTAGAATTAACCATTGGACACATTCACAGCTCATGGATAAAATGCATTAAGTATACAGATTAACGTTTATTTATTCCAAAAAAGTAGCTCTTTGTAATGAGTTTAAAGGACATCCTACAATGGGCCTCTTGTCTAGAATCTGGAAAATTAAATCTCAGGTTTTATTGATTATTTAAAGTTATTTTTTAGTAGTTGGAATCAAATCTAAAGTCTTCCGTCTTGAAAAAAAGATAGTTATATTTTATCTTTCAGGACTAGAAGCAAAACCAACCATGTTCAATCAATCATCTGCCATATTCAGGATTCACATCATTCCCAAGACTATTGTTACAAGACCTATAGTCAAAGGCCTATTTTAGAACAGCCTTATTGGAAAATGCCTCGCATATCATGTTGCAGGATCTGTGAAAATTGTAAATCTCCTTTTAACTTGGATGTATGCTCATTATTTTTTGTGACCTTTTCACACTTTTAATTTTTCAAACCTGACTTGTCATATAGTTGCCCGTGTGTCTAGTTCAAGATGCTGAAAGATTAAACTACCCTACATTTTAAAAAACATTTGATCATGTTCTTATCCCTGTAGAGTGATTTCTTGATTTCCATAGTATGAAATGCAGAGGCATTGTGGATTAGTAGAAGGATAAGAGTTCCTCATGTTTTAGGCATTTTTAGGCATGTTTATTGATGATAATTAATATATTAGGATTATAGTAATAATAATCCAAGAACTATGCGGACCCAAATATTGTGCTTATTTTCTCAGTAGAGACAAGTCAAGTCCGTCCTGTATTTAATTACTTGTAGAATAGCATGTTATAATGACTCAAGGTGTTTGGAGATCAGTTTATAAATGTTTCATTGTACATATATTGACACTCTGTACTTGATCCTTACAAATAATTTCCACCTCATGTCAGTTTCACTTTCTTAAATTTTCTTTAATAAATCATTTAGTTAGATTTTTGACTAGTTGTATGCAGTTAAAACTATATCCAAATTACTTATGCATAATAAAATAGGACGTTGAGTAGGGATGTTAAGACAAGACTCGTAAAAACTCTGATATGGAGCGTAGCTATGTACGGCGCAGAAACGTGGTCGCTGAAGCAGGAGGATAGTCATAGATTGGAGGCTTTTGAAATGTGGGTGTGGAGAAGAATGGAGAAGGTGAAATGGACCGAAAGGAAAACAAATGAGGAAGTACTAGAAATGGTGGGGGAGGAGAGGGGTTTGTTGAGAGAAATCCTATGGAGGCAGGAAAAATGGATGAAAGGCGTATTGAGCGGTAGTGGAATGTTGAAGAGGGTAATAGAGGGGAGAATGTTGGGCAAGCGAGGTAAGGGTTGGAACAGGATAGGGATGTTGGACGGGATGAAGGGAGGAAGGAAGTACACAGAGATGAGGAGGGACCTGATGTAGAGTAGTTTGCTAGGTGGGGAGTCGCAAAATGTTTATTTGATAGTTGTGTCCATCCAAAAACCTACCTTAAACGGTAGATTACCTAAAAAAAATAAAATAATAAAATAAATTCAACATAAAATATTATCAAGGTCCTTGAGCATATTTACAAATAAGAGGATGAGGTGAAATATTAGTGAGAAAAAGGCCCCATTAGTCAAAATGGAAAGCACATGATTCTTTGAAGGACAGTGAGTAGACAGGTTTACTCAATCTCGGAAACATCTCTCATTGGATCCATCATGGGTCACAGTCATGAAATCTGCAATACATGAGAAAAAAGTATGCCCACAAATACATACCAACCATCAAAACCACAGTCATCAACCCTAAGGTTGTTTATAGACGAGGGTAGAGGCCACCCAATGGTGTCTGAATTTCAAGCATCAGGATAGGGAGACAGTTCCTTTTCATGTGCCACTTGCTGTTTCCTATCTGATACCCAAAAGATCATCCATCTTGGGTGAAGCTTGTGGTGACCAGAGGCCTTGCCTGGAATCAAACCTGGGCCCTTAAGTCAGTAGCCCAGCACTATCCCAGTGGACTAATACATTTATATGTAAAATTTAATTGGTGTGCAGTCTTTAAATAAATATATTAGGGTTTCCAACATAAATTTAGACTTAATATATTGTCTAGAGACAATATCTACTTTGGATTTATTTTAACTTGGTACTACATACACAGTTGTGAAAAATTGACACATTCTTTTTCCCCTAATTCAATCATTCTTTTTCAACCTCCAGTTAAATATCCCCTCATCCTGGACAACTCATATTCTTTGCTTTGGATAATAATAATGATAATGGAGAGTGTAATTATTTTGTGGAAATTTTTCCTTCATTAAGCATATTTTGTATTTGAATAAAATGTTTCAACTGGTTAATAACACTTCCTGTGTTGTATCCTGGTCATACAGATTGGTATATTTAGCTTTGGTAGAGATCTCTCTGGCTTTGATTTGAGAATAATTATCTGAAGACCAATCAGTTTCATTTAGCAAAAATTGGTGACTTTTGAAATATTGTCACAGGAAACTCATATTGAGTTTTATTTCTGTTATTTGTGCGCACAAAAACCTTGTAGTACCAGGAACGTGTATTGGTTGGTGAAATGGGGTAGGGGAAATTTCAAAGTAACAATTGATGCCAAATGGTCACCGGTATTGAATAAGTCTTTTCTATATATATGAGCTGCTCTTTTGAGTTTATCCCTGTCGATTGTATTTGAGGATGTTTCATGAGGTTTGTTATTCTTTCATTTTATCTTCAAAGCACATCCTTTGAATTTTGCAATAAGCATTGAGCGTTTGAAATGTTTTCAATGTAGTAATATTCAAAAACATTATTTTTCATTTAAGTGGATACCTATTGCCCTGCAATTGAGGTCTCATTATTTATTGGAGCTTGATAATTGAGTTTCCAACTTCGAATTCTTTACTTGAGTACTTAATAGTAGACTACTTGGTTAGTGGTTTTTGGATAAGTATATGGAATAGGTAGTGCATGATGTAGAATATTCTTTTTACATTATAAACTCCGTATTTAATAACTATATAACACCTTGTTCAAGTTAATCATGATAATGCCCTTGAAGGAACTAAATTTGTGACATTTACTAAATTTAGAGGGATCATTCATGTTAGAAATTTGTGCTCCCAGGTCTCTGATTTGATCTTTTGATCAGATTATTATTCCCTAACTCTCTAAATGAGGATTAGGCTAGTGATTTGAATTACTATTGTGGGGCTGCTTCAGTGTCTTGTGAGTAATGGAATCATATGAGGCTTTGCTGTTTACGTAGAGGAAGATTTACTGGTATTTATATGCAATATTGAACATTTTTCCAGCCTTATGGTGTGGTCTTTCTTGATTCAATAGCTCTCAAAGTCTACTTTTCACCATGCGGTCCGAAATATAATGACTGGTGAGTTGACACCACACATTCTCTCTTCTAACTGTTTTTGTAGTCAGGCAGTTGGTTGTTTTACCATATTCACTGCCATTTAAATTAGATACATCTTTTGTTAATTGCACTTATCACATGTTTGGAGTGGGTGTCTTCCATTTAGAAAGTTCTTTCTTGGCAAAAATAAGGTAGGTCATGTGACATACTGTCTCTTTCTTCAGTGGGAGCAGTCTTGTTTTTTATTTATTTTTCATAACAAGCACTTGTCTCATTAGTAATGTTTGCCATTAAATGTTACTAATCTAAGACTTCTGCAGCCATAAATGACACCTGTGCCCCATGTTTAAGCTTCAAAGGTTTGTATGTAATTTACATCCAGAATTGATTTCATTCATGTGAGCACTTGAGGAATGGGCCAAGCAAAATTTAACTCAAAGTATTGCCATGATGCAGTTTGAGAAATCAATTGAACTGCATGCTGATGCACTGAACTCTCCTGAAGTTACTCCTGTAATTGTAAGAGCATTGGGTTGAGTTTAGTGTGATTGGGGATTTTATCATTTGATTTTATTTTTGTTAATAGTTATTAGCGTACTTTGATTCATTCATTATATCTATTTATTTCATACGTATAACATAAACATGTAAGTTGTGCGGACCTGAAAGTTTGACGCTTGCTTTTGGTATAGATTTGACATTCTGTTGCAACATTTGGACATTTAGAGTGCTTAAGCTAGGTGAAACTTAAGGATTTTCTCATTAGGATGTATATGTTTGCAAAAATATGTACTAGATAGAGAATTCAAATGAAAAGGAAAAACTAGCATATGAATATCATTATTACAAGGTATACATTATTAAACATCATTTGATATAAGAAAGGGCCTTTCTTATGCATAAGTTTACATACTAACCAGTAGCAGATACATCAACCATTTTCCTTTACATAATTCTCTGGTGATTCGCTGAAAAATATTCGATATCTTGAACTGTGAGAGGGCACCATTGCTGCTCAAATTAGATGTAAGGGAATGTCATAAGACCAGAGAATGTTATTAATTGCCAAATTCAGGTGCCATGATGTGGGAATACCTGGATATATTCTGAATGATCTCTCTTTCGTTTTATTATTGGCATTTTTCTAATGCTCAACACTGCTTGTAGTAATTATGGTTAAACATTTTTAATTAGAGAAGATTTGTCCCACTTTTCACGTAGTATTTCTGTCCTTCACAATAATCCAGTTCAGTAAATTAATCTTTCCATCTTGCTTTTTATCTCAAGTATCTTCTCATTGGGTAAAGTTAAATACTCAGTGGTGTTATAATGAAACCTGAGATTGTCTTTACTCTCAGTAGAGTGCATGGAAATATAATTATCAAATTACCATTTTAAAAAAGTCATAGGTTCACCTAATCTTAAATCAGACTATCACCATTTATGCATCGTAACAGAAAACAGGTTATCACCAACTATATATCATTCTCATAAAATGCTTTTATGAGCTCATTGTACAAGGCCATCGTCAAACTGTGCAGTACTTTTGAATAAAATAATACCCTTTTAACAACTGAGTGGGATTTGCTTTCATTTTATTACTTCAGCCATCACCATGAACAGTGTCCTTGCCGATTGAATTTATATTTTATAACTGTGTGCACATGGCCCTGGTGGATTTCATTATTTTCACAATTCATGTTACTTAACTTCTGTGATGCATTGAATGATTCTAGTTGCTTGAGCTATTGGTTTGCTGATGTGGTTTTAATCCATTTGACGTCTGTCTCACCCCACAAAGTCCACAGTGATCGAAAGGATACTAATTTAACTAATGTGGAAAACTTGAATCCATTTGTGAAAAGGGAATAAGAATCCATATCCTGCGAGTATGGTTTAATATACTGTATAGTGCCCAACCTTGCTTGCAATGAGTGATCTCTACGCTCTGAAATATCAAACAAACTTTGAATTGCTTTACAGAAAGTGCAACATTCTTTTAATGATGATATCAAACCTCAGTCCACATTTAAAAAATTAAGTCAAATGAATGCATGCAAAGGCCATTTCTCATTCGTCATCGCATTTTTTAGATGGGAGTGTTAGTTTCTCTCCAGAGTCTTCTGATTTTTTTCTTAGATGTACTATGTATCTGCTGTTGTGCCATCACTCCTATTTTTCAGTAGTCATTTAATTTTAGCCTCTTCACTAACTTAAACTTCATTAAGGGGATTAAATAATTCTGGTAAATTTTATACAAGTACAGTGGATTTCTCTTTATTCATTGAAAATTGTTCACTCATATGGTGTGAGAGTGGTCTCAAAATCACTCATATGGGGAACATAGTTGTGTAATTATTGTTGGCCACTATATTTCTTAATATTATCTTCAGTCTGATCAGTCTTAATAACCAGGAATTAATATATTACATATCAGTGATGATAAATATATATTCAGTAAACATGGGGTAATATTGAATAGTTTTCATTTTTGGTTATGCAGTTATTATCGTTCCATACACAATAATCCATATTATCATTTTACAAATTTCCTCAATCAATTATTATGTAATCATTTAAACTAGATGCCTTGAGAATTTTGGACAGCTTGCTTCTCTTCAAATTTTTATCAGTGGTGTTTCTTTAACAGTAGTGCGAATTGACTCATTAAAATGTGAATAAAACTTGTTTTTATTAGAATAGTAAAATGATGGATTACATCTGGGCAGGATTTATATCTACCCTATACCTCTTCATAACTCAGGAAAGGAAATTTTGTTAATTGTCCGCTTGCAAATTGTTTTTTACTTCCTCTGTTAAAATAGCTCTGGTTTTTAAACCAACAATATATTTCTTTGAATTTTTGTTCATGGTTAATATGGTACCAATTCCTTGGTGTGATGCAAAGTAATAGGGATTAATTGCATTTGTCTAAATTGTGTTGATTGATTGATTCATTCAATTTTTCTTCACCTGGATTTTTATCTTCATCTCAAATACTCCTACAAAATGTCTCTATCTGTGATGAGTATATTTAGTTCGTGAATACTTTGAAAATTAGGTACGAGGTTTTCTGTTGGGCAGTATGCTGTGGGAACCGACATTATTTCTTTAATGATTTTAAAGTTTTACCCAATGAAATCATACCTTTCTGGACAGAGGCTTCTTCATCTGTAACACTTCCAATGTGAGGCGAAGTTAATGATAAACCGGAAAACATTGTCGCCCAAAGAAAAATACTTGCATAATATGGTAGAATTTGATTTCTTAGGCATGTTAATCAAATTGATTGTTTGGTTCTCTTCTATTATGTCCTAAGGAGTAAGTTACCATTTTTTCCAATGATGATTTTGTTTTCTTTACAAGTTACATGTGCTCCTTAAACTTTGAATCCAGGAGTTGTATCAGACATACATGTTATATTTTGTTGTCCAGGTTAAGTTTTTATGGCAGTGTGCTTAGTTGAAATTTACGCTAAGTTGATGTTTGTTATAGAAAAAAAGAATAAGCCAAAAGGTGTGCAAAAAGTGCTGATGCACAATAGGTATGTCTGGATATTTTTATCACTGAACACATGGATTGAACTTGATTATTGAGCATGACATTTCCTTTGTACTTGCAACTTGAATTCAGTTCTGGCCATCAGTGCCTGTCATTTTAATCAGGTAGTATTGAAGAAAGCATAACTTTCTAAGATGAAAATTTACTTCACTCTTATTATAGTCAAACTTTACTTAAACTAAACAGCGTGGTATATTACTCAAAATTGTCAAAGCTGCTTTTTCATGATGAAACATTTTTTAAAAGTCCTTAACAGTCTTGAAATGTGTGATTTTATGTAAAGCCTTTTTCATTTAATTGAGGGAGTACTCTTATTGAAGTGGAATTTCATGGCTCAGTCAGCCTTAATTCATCAGGCTGAATTTGATAAAAATCTTTGTACATGCTGTTGGCCCAGTGTATGTGCATGGTGATTGTATTCTCTGCAAGAATATTATTTAGATGTATTCCACATTTTACCTTGGAAAGAAAACATAAATCCTGCAGTCGCAGCCCATAGACATGTTGGTGCTGCTGGACGCGACAGTCCCATGCCATTAGAAGGCAAGGTGATTGCCCCGAAGGAAGGCAATCACAGCGCATTGCAGTGCAGTGGCGCATGTGCTGTTGAGGTCGCGTCCCCTGCCTCTGGGCAAGGCGATCAGGCAGGAGGGACACTATGGGGCATAATTTTTGTTCTTCCATCGACTGTAAATCCAGTGTTTATTCCTGTATCCTGCTGAAATTTGGGTTTAGATTGATCAATCCACTTGTTACAGATTTTCTTGGCTCAATGAATTCTGTCAAGTTTTTAAAAAAATTCAACGGTAATGTTTCCATTTGTATCTAAATTTGTGTATGAAATGTGCTATGCTTTCATGCTTTGCATTAATGAGACTTGAGATCATTAATTTTTTTACAAATTCATGGAAAAGCAATTTATTCAAATTTGTTCTTTTGTTACAAAAATATGGAAAAACAAAATAACTAGGGCTACATATCTGATGTGATGATACTGACTGTGTAAATAAATCTGAAAGAAATGATTTCTTTTATTTGATTTCCCCCAACCAGAGGCCAATCTAGAATTTACTTGTAAGTGCATAGTGGTATCAAAGTGTTTAAAAGTCTACACCTACACAAGGCAATTATTTAGTTACTTGCTCTTCAAAATGACTCCAAAAGAGAAAGGATTAAATATTTTCCAATCTATTAGTGGTTTGTTTTCCTGTGACATTTATGTCAGTGGGAGCATTTTGGTCATGTGGTATGACCTCTAATTAACAGATTCACAGCTTACACAGACAAATATGGTAAATGAAAGGATGGATGTTCCTGTGTGATTTATTGAAAGATAAGATGGTAAGTATATTTACAGGAATGAGGTGTAACAGAGTTACAGTTAATGATTACTGTTTAGATGATGCTTTGTACTTTTGATCATTACATTTCAGTAATGGTTTCTATTATATGTCGTCACGCTCTTGGTATTTTAAAAATTGGTTTTGGACAGTTTTTTACTTTTTTTTGAGGTTGACAACCCTTGATATGGACATTTCAAAACCAAAAACTGAACTTCTAGTAAAAATTCTACATTTTTAAAATCTGGATATTCAGCTTTTATTTATCAGAAAAATTTCTGATCATCAGCGTTAAAATGCTTTGACTTTGATAAAATATTTAATTTATCTGTAGTAACAGCTTTTCTTTCATTGAACATATGATCTCCCATTGAGCCTAGACTTATTTTTCAAGTTTTGTTGACTTTTGGAAATGCATCAGTGCTTTGGGAAGATCTGTAGTGTGGACGTCTCTCTGTTGTTACTCGTCTGTATTGATTTGTGAAGGAAGTAAAAATTGAGATTTGAGCAGTGATTAAATACTATGTAAAGAAAGTAACAAAAGCAAAGGAAATTCATGCTGACTTTCAGAACACACTGTGGGACTCTGCTGCTTCATGTTCAACTGTTGCCCAGTGGAAAAAGTCTTTTAAGTTTGGTGGAGACAGATGATCAGCTAAGTAGTTCGCCTAAATATATCACTATCCCAGAAAATATGGTGAAAGTACGAGAAATTGCTGAAGCTCTAGGGATGTCATCAAATGAGCAAATCACATTTTAACAGTGGCATTGGATATTAGAAAATCATCTGCTAGATGAGCTGATGTGACTCTTGATTTAGGATCACAAATGCATCGGAATGGAAATTTTCGAACAATGTTTGACCCGTTTTGAGAGCATCAAACAGGATTTTCTGCACCAATTTTTCACCACAGATGAAACTTGTGTCGGAGATAAAGTAGCAGTAAAATCAGTGGAAACATGTTGATTCACCACCAGCAAAGAAAGCAAAGGAAATACGGTCGGCCGAAAGGTGATAGCTTCAGTTTTCTGGGATTCGAAAAGGATTTTGCTGATAGATAAACTTCTCACTGTTAAAACAGTTTCTGAACAATACTATGCTAGCCTCGTGGGCCAACTACAGCAAAAGAAGCACGAAAAAAGGCCGGTTTGGCAAGGCAGAAAGTCTTCTTTCATGAAGACGATGCACGCCCACACGTGTTTTGTTGCCATGGCAAACATAGGTGAACTAAGATATGAATTGTTGCCACACCTGCCTGATTTGGCCCCATCAGATTTACGTCCTTCCACTAGCTCAAAATTTTTCCTGGTGGATGGAGACAAAAAATTAACAGCCGAAGTAGACGGGTATTTTGCAGGCCTGAAGGAATCTAATTTTCAAAATGGGATCAAAACATTGAAATATCGCTGGACCAAAGGTATTAGTGTACAGGGAGACATTTGAAATTAAAAAAGTTTCACGGAGGTAGGTCATTTATTTCTGTTCCATTCTGAGAACTTTTCTAATTCATAGTACATCAAACAAAATTGTCTGAAAGAAGGTTTATGAAACCCTAAATAACCTTATTCAGTTTTAATTGCAGTGATGAGCCTCTTGAAATTTTATGTATATCATCTTTTGCTGAAAACCTCTTAAAGGAAATCTGTGATTGATGGGACCATATCAATTAAATTAATATACATTTGATTATTGCAAGTGTGCAAGTTAAGGTACCTGTATTCTGAAAGTCATCAAAGTGGTTTTAGGGCCTAACAATTGTAGATGAAAATAGCAACAGCATAGTCCAGACTTGTTGAATCTGTTGTGAATATCTCATTGTTTATTTTCTGGAACCCATTATGTCTCAGTTTGGCTTCACAAAATGAAAAAACTACACATGTCAGTGGCTTAGATAGACCTACCCTGTCATCAATCAGGGGGCTACTTTCAATTGTGCATTGTGTGTGATAACCGATGAATACAATGTGATAGAATTGGGATTGAATGGCACAAAGGGTCCCTAGTTTGATGGGAATTTCCTGGCATGATGTGCTTATTTTTTTTCTGGTACAGGCCTATATGAACAGAATCGCAAGCCCCTGATGGACATTTCGGATAGGTCTGTGTTATTAGGTGGCATAGATAAAGAGGACCGAGTCCCCAGACCAATAAATATGCATATATTGAAAATAAACAGGTAAATAAATAAGCAGTGCATTAAAAAAATGAACTCGAAGTATATTTTGTCCTCAATCATCCCAATGGAAGCTGCAGTAGGAGCCAAGACCGAAAAAAGCACGCCAAGTTCAGTCGAATGTAAAAGATTTGCTTACAGTTTTCTTCGATTGCAGGGTCGTGGTGCATCATGAGTTGTTGCCACAGGGTAGAACAGTAAATAAGGAATATCACCTGCAAGTAATACACAATTTGCGTGAAGCAATCCGCCACAAATGCCTAGATTTTTGGAAGAACAAAAATTAGCGTTTGCACCATGATAATGCCCTTGGTCACACATCGTTACTTAACAACATACTAATGGTGCTGCAGCCACCATATTCCCCAGATCTGGCCCCCAGTGACTTTTTCTTGTTCCCAAAACTGAAGAGGACCATGAAATACAGATTCTTTGATCCATTTTTTGGAACATGCAAAAATTGAAGACAAGCCAAAACACGTCCAAGCAAAACAGCTGTCAACAATTAACTGAACATTCAAAATGGCCAAACTTTCAGGTATAAGTGAGAGATATAAGTATAATAACTCGTAACGCCACAAAAAAATCTAAAATCAAATATACGTAACCTGCAGAAATTAAAAAATTGGCGATACTTTCTTAACAGACCTTGTATATGATATACAGCCCTAGAAAGATAACTAAACTCAAGTTAGCCCCAGCGGTAAGTCATCTTTTATAGCGAAAGGAAAACCTTTTGAGATGATATCTCCTAAACTAGAACATTTTTTCTTGCAATTTGGCATAAACGCTAATCACAACTAACTCTATCTGTGGGAAATCGCTTACCCCATGCTCATTGCCTAGTTTATGATCCAGGGCCCACTATTTGACACAAGACACACCAAAAATCAGAGTGAAATAAACAATATGAGAACATTTTTTCCTGCAATTTGGCTGAGTGTTTGTGGTGAACTATCGGAGTGTTAGTTTTAGAGTTGAGTTTCATCAACAAATTCACAGGAGGATCTGAACTGCGGGAAATAAGGGTACATTTACCAATAAGGTATTCACAGCTGCCATCCATGGGTTTTACGACAATATAAAAAAAATGTACAAGGCAAACCGTAATTACAGCTGTATGAAATTAACGGGAAGAATTAAACCGAGCTGTACTCTTAAGAATGGGCAAAGGATGGGTAGGGGAAATTAGTTTCCTAAAAATGATATAGTATATCAAAAATAGTAGAAAATAAGTCTTTATTAATTGGAAAATTGTAAGAGTTTTAGTCTCTATTGTTATGGAAAGTTTCACATCACACCTGAATCTTTAATTTACCAAATATATTTAATTTTTTGGAATAAAGCTTGTGTATAATTTTTCTTGTCATGAAATGCATTACTGTTTCTGGCAAGGAATGAAAAATTGTCTTAACAAGAAAGATTCCAGAAAAAATCATGCTTATTGTTCAAGGCTCCATTCTAGTATTTGCTTTTAGTCCTGAAAACAACCATCTTGCTGGTATATGAATAGTTTCAGAGTTGAATGCAGTCAACATATTTTGCAGTGACACCTTCAGGAAAGAGAAAGAGGCCTAAAATTTTGCAGATTTGTGAATGTGTCGATACTTCATGTAATGCGAGTTGTAAAATCATTTAAGAAATATGAAATTATTAACGATGGCACAAAGGACTATTTATAATGTTAGGACTCAATTTCTGAAGAATAGGCTTCAAGTGATTCTTCCTTCACCTCTGGAGATGAATTTCTGGGTTTTGAGATTAGTGATGGAAAGGTGCCACCTGGATACAATGTTCCCTAATTACATTATTAAAGGCATAAATAACTATAAAATTAGTACAATAAATCACTATAGGAATTCCATGAAAAAGAGTTTAAAATTTTTTAGAATGTGTATTATAAATTAAATGGACTACAATCTTGACTCCTAGAGCTGTGCTGGCTGGAGTAATAATAATTGCTCCTGGTAGGGTCACCCATGCCAGACAGGTTGAAGGTTAGGAGCCAGACAAAAAGTAGTCCTCAGTGAGGCGGCTGCAAAGGCGTCTGACCCCAGTGGGGCGGCCATTAACTGATGGTGTCACGTTAAAAACACTATTGAAGAAGGCAATGGGAAATCACCTCAATTATGATTCCCAAGAATATAATGATAGGCACTATAGATAATATGAGTCCTGGCAACTACGGGACTCAGCCAAGAGACCGTGTGTCGTGCCAGGCAGCGGGAGAGGCAAGGCTTCCGCGGTCGTCATCCCACGAAACCCTTGAAGGGAAGAAATAACTGCAGCAGGACAGAAGACTCAGAATAAAACGAAAGTAGTTAGAATAGGAACCTGGAACGTCAGGACAATGTTGAGGAGAGGCAAATTAGAAAATATTTAGCGAGAGATGGAAAGAGGTAATATAGATGTTTTAGGCCTCTGCGAGGTGAGATGGAAGGATAGCGGGGATTACTGGAGTGACAATTATAGAGTGATTTACAGCGGCGGGGATGAGAGCCAACGAGGGGTTGCCATAATAATAAATAAAGGGGTAGGAAGAAACGTAGTCAACATAGAGCAAGCGACAGATAGAATTTTACTCGTAGAGATTAAAACAGAGCTGACAAACTTGGTCATTGTTCAGGTATGCATACCATCGAGCAACCACAAGGAGGAAGAAGTAAATAGGATGTACGATGAGTTAGAGGATATCATCGTGACTGTTCCTGCAGGGAAACATTTGATAGTGATGGGGTATTGGAATGCGACGGTAGGCGAAGGAAGAGATGGTGGTGAGGTGGGAGACTATGGGTTAGGCATGAGGAATGAACGTGGGGAGAAAGCAATTGAATTCTGCAGGAGACAGGGGTTAGTCATCACCAACACATGGTTTAGACTCCACAAAAGGCATAGGTATACATGGAAAATGCCAGGTGACTCAGAAAGGTACCAGTTAGATTATATTATGGTTAGGCACAGGTTTAGGAACAGTGTGATAAATTCGCAGTTTCCCAGGAATGTATGCGGACTCAGATCACAATTTAGTTGTTATGAAATGTAATGTTTGTTTCAAGAAGATAAGGCAAGGGCGGCGGGTTAGGAAATGGAATGTAGAAGCATTAAATGGACTAACGAGGAAGGAGTATCAGCAGGCTGTAGAGAAAATGATGGATGACGGTAAAGAGCTGAGTACTATCGAAGAAAAATGGGAATGCATCAAGACACTGATTTCGAAAGCCGCAAAAGACACTATTGGAACTGTTAACAGGAAAAGGATTAGGAAACCATGGGTCACGGATGAGATGATTGCAAAGATGGATGAGAGAAGCAGATGGAAAAATGTAAACACAGAGTTAGGCAAAATGAAGTACAAAGAGTTAAACAATAAATTGAGAAGGGCCACAAATAAAGCAAAAGAAGAATGGTGGAAAATGCAATGCGAGGATATGGCAAGTTTACAGAGAAAGGGTGAAATTGGTGCGCTATACAGCAAGGTTAAGTTATTATCGGGAAGTAAGAAGGCAAGATCTGTGCTAACAGTTAAAGATAAGTGGGGTAAGATAATAGTTGAACCAGGAAAAATCCAAGAGAGATGGAAGGAATATATAGAAACACTGTATGGTAAAGAACTTAGGCCGACAAGGTTAGACATAGAAAAGGAACATGACGTAGAAGAAGATAGCTTAGGTCCAGGCATACTCGACGATGAAATAGAAAGGGCATTAAAGGAGATGAAAGCAAATAAGGCTGTGGGGGTGGACAACATTCCTGTAGAACTGTTGAAATGTTTAGGAAAATGTGGGAAGAAGGCCTTATATGGACTGATTCTTAGTATCTATGAGGAAGGAATCTGGCCGGAAGATTTTGTGAGATCAGTGTTAGTTCCTATTCCAAAAAAGGCAAAGGCTACATCATGTGAGGATTAGAGAACAATAAGTTTGATATTCCAAGCAGCTAAAGTTATTCTTGGGATCATCAACAAAAGGATAGAGAGTAAGGCAAATGATTACTTAGGGGATGATCAGTTTGGGTTTAGGAAAGGAAGAGGTACGCGTAATGCCATTGCAGTAATGAGATCACTAATCGAGAGGAATATAGAATACAATCAGGACGTAATTGCCTGTTTCGTAGATTTCGAAAAAGCATTTGATAGAGTGAATTGGGAAAAACTAAATCGTGTATTGCAGAAAATAGAAATGGATTGGAGGGACAGGAGACTGATCCGCAACCTGTGCATGTCTCAGACTGCTCAGGTGTGAGTGGGGAACGGAGAGTCCGAATGGGCAGTGTTAGGAAGAGGGGTAAGACAGGGTTGCCCATTGTCACCGGTGCTGTTCAACGTATATGTGGAGGAAATGATTAAAGAGCCATGGGAAGAACTGGAGGTAGGAATGAAAGTCGGAGGGGAATTTGTAAAATCGGTTAGGTGTGCTGATGACCAAGCATTAGTTGCTCAGTCAGCCAAGGGGCTCCAAGCATTGTTGAGTGAATTGGAGGTTCAGTGCGATAGATATGGGATGAGAATCAATATGAATAAAACAAAGGTTATGCGATTTTCCAGAAAGAAAAAGGCTAAGCTAAACATTAAAATAGGAGGGGAAAAAATAGAGCAGGTTGAACAGTTAACATATCTCGGAAGTGTTTTGGACCGATACGGTCAAAGTAGTAGGGACGTGTTAGGAGAAGAATTGCGCTAGGCAAGGAGGCTTTCTCAAGGAGGAGGGAGTTGATGACGGGGACGTTGTGTAGGGAGGTTAAGATAAGACTCGTAAAAACTCTGATATGGAGCATAGCTATGTATGGCGCAGAAACGTGGTCGCTGAAGCAGGAGGATAGTCATAGATTGGAGGCTTTTGAAATGTGGGTGTGGAGAAGAATGGAGAAGGTGTAATGGACTGAAAGGAAAACAAATGAGGAAGTACTGGAGATGGTTGGTGAGGAGAGGGGTTTGTTGAGAGAAATCCTATGGAGGCAGGAAAAATGGATGAAAGGTGTATTGAGCAGTAGTGGAATGTTGAAGAAGGTAATTGAGGGGAGGATGTTGGGCAAACGAGGAAAGGGCGGGAACAGGATAGGGATGTTGGATGGGATGAATGGAGGAAGGAAGTACACAGAGATGAAGAGGGACCTGATGTAGAGTAGGTTTTCTTAGGAGTCACAAAATATTTATTTGATAGTCATGTCCATCCGAAAACCTGCCTTAACCGGTAGATTACCTAATTATAAATTAAGTCACTTTACACAACCATCTATTACACTGATTAACATGGTGCGTTGATGAACGTAGCACTTGTGGCAATTTTCACCGCAAGTGACCCCTTTTCCACGAGAAGTGGATTAATGAACTGGTTTGCAAGCATTGATATTAGTGGTGTAAATGTCATTGTAAAAATTTTAGATAAAAGCATTCTCATATGCTTTTTGTAATTCTCCTATTTAAGCCTTATGATGAGAATGGTATTTTCAGAGACAGCTACGGCTGATACTTAGTGGAATTCGAATGTAATGCACAAGGGCGAATCAAAATAACTTCAGCTTTTTCACAAAATATAGAACTTTTACGGTCAAATAATTTCCTTGTACGGTAGAATCTCCATTAATCTCCACTGCATGCTTAAAATCCAGGCGATGCTAGTGTAACGAAACTAGTTGACCATAAAAAATTCTATCCTGTAAGAAAGACGAGAGTTACTTTGATTCTTCCTCGTACAAGAGAATACTTAACAATTCGAAAAGTTCCAAAACCCCAATAAACTTGCAAAACAGTGAGTAATTACTAAATTAAATACACCAAATGATTTTTCCACCAATGGATTTTATTTACCAATTTATTGGTGGTAAGCATGAATTTCAGCAATAATGGATTATTTTTTCACTGAACTCAATTATCAAGGAAAAATTTCACACAGGATTGAACAACATAGCAGTATTAAAAAAAACTTTATTTACAGTAATTACAAGGAAATCAGATATCCGAGACAAGATTTTTCTTTCAAAATAACTTAAAATACAATTATCAATATCATGCTTACAAAATATTGAACATCCTCACTTGGTTTTAATTTTCAGTCACACCGATTGATAGATTTTTCCAAGCTGTCACCCGCAAAACAGTGAGAATTATTCTCTAGTTCCATGAGCCTCCTTTTCAATTCTTCAATCATCTTATCCTTCTTCGAATTCTCCATCAACAACTTGCTAATGGTTTCATCCTGCTGTTCCCTCTTGGTATGGCAAGTGATATTACTACAGTAACTCCTTTCCTCTCGAGTTTCTTTGTACAGAAAATCTTCCTGGTGGTGAGTGAAAGTGGAGTAGGATTCTTTGTGCTCAACTGTTTGGGTAAAACTGCTGGCTCGACTCCCGTGCCTCACTACATAGTCTTTCACACTGCCATCATCATCCGAGCAAATGCTACAACTCCTATCTTTCTCAATGGCACTCTCATAATCAGGCAGAATGGAATTCAGCACCTCAACAATTGTCCCAATTTGGGGTCTCTTTGAGGGGGTTTGGGAGAGCATATCTTTAATCAGAGATGCCTGGAAAAAAAAGAGAAATGAGGTTGCAACACACACTATGGCAGCAGAACAACGCTTTGTATTTTCAGCATGACACATAAAAGATAGAAATGAAACTCGCTTCAACTTTTCAGTGCAATGTAATGAAGGCTTTGTAGCATACAAGGAATGGGCATATGGACAAAATTAAATTTAGATGCTCTGTCAAACTGCGATGGATAACATTAGAATAAAACATAGTTTACAATGAACTTGGATTTGATGGTTTTTGGCTCAACTTTGTGGAAATTCAAGTTCATTAAATGAAGAACACAATGTATTTTTCCTCTGTTCTTTAAGCCTCTCTCACCCACCCCTTCCCCTACATGAATGGTATATAATGGACCACAACTTGACTAATTTGTACTTGATGATGACGCTTAAGCATTGAAACTAGTAGTACCAAAATAAAGAACAGTGCAAAAATACATTGTGTTCTTCATTTAATGAGTGAACTTGAAGATCAGACACAGTACAGCGAGGTAAAACTTCAACAAATTGACAGCTTCAGCAATATCAGTTTTACTCTGGAAATTCTCAACATCCTTTTAAAAAATATATGAACATCTTTCAAGATTTAAATATTCTATACTAAGCAGGGCAAAAGAAGAAACATTCAATTCTTTATATATTTAATATGCACTATTATAGTTAAATGATCCCAGAATGTTTTCACTCCATAACTCTGGGTTGTGGCACAAATAAATTCTGAACTGTCAGAAACATAAGGAAATTAGGAATTGAAAGCATTGTACACAGGAGGCAAAGTCAAAATTATTTAAAGATTCCTAAAGGAGAAACAACCATGAGAAATCTTAATCCCTCAAGGTTCCATTGTTAGGTGCCGAGTTAATATTTCCTTGGGAAAACTAGACTTTACAATACATTAGAGTGATTATTATTCTTACCCCTTATCTGTCTAAATTATTGGAATTTCATTTACCACATATTTCCATAGTTAATTTTGATCCAGTCAACTTCCCTGTCACAGAGCTTTGTTTGGATAGGATCCAAAAGTCTGAACATGAATCAGTAAAATGTTAAAATCAGATCTGACTTTCTACAGAGGAACCTTGACCAATGAGAAAAGTTTGTCCTGCGATCTTTCTTATTGAGTGAAACACTTGCTTAGGGAAACAACTTTTTGCATATAAATCAATGTAAACTACGATAATGCATTCCGCGCTGAAATAAATAAATTATGCACAAGGTTTATTCAAAGAAAATTACATTGCTTATGATTGTGGATCATGTTTATCTTTTCTTCTATCATGGAATGAAGCAATCGGGAAAGCGAACTAGTATGTAAAAGCAAAAAGGAATCGAAATGATTAGCTGATTATGTTCAATGTACTACGTATATTCATATTTTCTGTCATTTTTATTCTTGTGCGACTTTCTTCTTACACATCTTTCTTCGGGGTTTTCTAAATTATATAAAAACACTAAGTAACTTTGCACCAAATAATCACTAGCAATATGCCTGAACACAAGTTTGGAGAAATATGTGACCACTAGGGAGACTAAGATGCAAGCCAAACAAGTACTAAAGGCAAGGAAGGAGGATAACATGCACAGAAACATATTTACTAACACTAGCAAAGACCCTATTTACCAGAATAGGGTGAGTTAGCTGAAATTCATCAGGCACATCTCCAGTGGATCGTAGTGCTGATGTGACTTTGCCCCTCTCCATGGCCGTGAAGAAAGGATTCAGGAGCTCAAAGAGGATTATTGCCAGGCTGTACGTATCACTCTAGATGGGAAAGAATGAGAAAATAAAATTATCTATTAATAATCTAACAACCTCTGCGCGGTGGTATTTGCTGCACAAAGGCTGGTACCTTGAGTGAACTAGACGGTAGTTAGATTCTTCACATTTGCCAATTCCCGTGAATTAATTGATGGTGATCATTATTCTTTGAAGATATTTCAAATGGGGAAATTATGCTTTAATACCTTGCATTTAGGCCTTGTCATGCACAATTAATTGAAGGCATTATTAAATTATTATTATTATAAAATAATAAATGCAGGAAATGATTAAATGACTAAAGCATCCAGAGTGTTTTTAAATTCTCTTTTGATAAATTTTAATTTTAAGACCATGAATATACTGTTAATGTAACATTATCTACTGATCCAAACAAGGGGCATCCCCTCCAACCAAGTGGAAAGCGGCATTTGACTGACCATCTGGAACATTTTTTATGACTAATTTACTCGCATAACTCATAACAGCACAATGACATTAATGAATAACACAGGTGGAGCATTGCTCTGAATTAATACAATTCGATGCAATAGCATTGGTACTTTGGTCACTTTAATTGATGCTTGAACATTCTTATTTTCAAGTCCTACAGGATGATTAAAGAAAGGAGTTAAGGACTTCATTTGGATGTAACAATAATTTGGAAAATATTCATTGAAACTTCCATTACATTATCAATATGAATTTAGTGGAAGATGCAGAAGAGGCTACCTGCACCTAACGCCATAGTGTGTGCATTTTGAGGCCAGTGTTGAAGCCAAGGTCGAGGGTCAAGTGGATGAGATCTCCAAGTAGTGGCCACGTGCCACTGACCATCAAAGCCAGGGGATCCACTCCTCACTGATTCTTACCATCGAGTTGCAGCTCCCTTGGAGTTGCTCTGGAGCTGCATACAGCCTTGTGCCAATCACTTCCCTCTCCTCCTTGTCTCCATCCCTCACCGCTATTCCCATCTCAACGAGGCAGCCCCCGTGACCTTGGAGAGAGTCGGTAGACACCACAGCCATTGTAGTCGCATCACCTGACCCCCCGAGGTCATCAAGCCCCGTGGCCGGCGGTGGAGCCAGGCGGCATGCTAGGCCAAAGTCCCCAACTCTCACTTGGCGTTGGCCATACCCTTTGCCTGGCAATCCCCCGACCTTGTTGGTTGGCAAATGGCCTCCACAGGGCGCCTCCCATCGTGGGCCATGCTGATGCACATAATCAAATCCCTCGACAAAGATATTGCTGGGCTGCACAAGGGAAGTGGGAAGAACATTTATTAAAATGAAAACATGACTGATGCATTTTAAATTAAAAATTTATTGATATTTTAAATATCACAGCATATCAAATTTCTCATTTACCATTTCTTCTGCAAATAAATTGAAAAGCATTTGTGATAATGGACAACCCTGGCCTTCCTCATTTCTAATAAGTAAAACATATACGAGGCATATCCGAAAAGTAAGGGCTGATTGGTAGTAAAAATATATATTCATTTATTGAAGCTCAACTTGCAGGCTTGTAGGCTTGCCTTGTAAACTTGTAGTCCTTTTATTGACGGTTTTTATTTCCTACAAAAACTTACTTCACTTTTGTACATAGTCAATCCTCACTTCTAAGCACTTTTGGTGATGCGGTACCAGTTGCTTTAATCCCTGGGCATAGTAGTTAACTGCCTGGGAATTGAACCAGTTGACAAATGCAATCTTGAGTTCCTCGTAGTCTTCAATAGCGTTGTCCACCAAGCCATCGTATCAATTGCAAGCAGAAGAAATGGCCCCTAGGCCCATCTTATTCATAGTGATTCAAAAACAGTCGTCCACTCAGCATTCTTTGCTCTTTATGCTGATCGCTAAGAATTTTCAGTACCCATCTGCATTCAATTTGCGATATCCGATCTCTTCTGTATTGTGTAAACAGTGGTGTAGCCAACAAGAGGAAATTTACCAGTCTGGGCACTCGCTGTCAACTGTGGATTAGATTGAAGTTCTTGGTCCACTTCTTGAACAACTAATTCATCATGAATAATGTCAAGATAAAACTTTGTAAAAGGCATGCCTGATGATGCTCCACTGCAGTGGAACCTGGTTTGCATTGAAGTCTATTTTATGTATGTGGATTAACAAAGTTTCACTTTGAAATAATTCATCATGAAACTACTCTACAAAGTTATGCCTGAAATGATTAATTAGACGGAGTCATCAGTCCGGATACTGGGCCTACTCTTTCATTGAGCACACTTGTGATGTCTCCAAATCATTGCCTAACACTTCCTCATCTCATTACTGTAAGTCCATATAATATGCACAACTCCTGATGAACTTGGTTGCAGCTGTTCGCAGCCTTTTGCTACAGATGATTGAATTATAGCACTCACTTCATGACCAGCAGGAGCAACAATTTTCAAGGACATTGTTAATGGCATTCACCAACAGGCAACTGACTACCGAATGAGAACAATAACTTTGGTGGCTTCGGAAACAATCAATATGTGGCACTTCATGTATACAACTTTGCTCTGATTGGCCAATGTTTAAACATAAAAAAATGGTCTATAATTCTCAATATCCTTCATACAATGAAAATTGGCGCAAAAACGTTTTTTTAGTTTTCTAAAACCACTCCATATCACCTAACTTTTTGGGTGTTTTTTAAATGGGTATGAATAAATTATTTCTTATGTGATCAGAGAGGATAACTAATAAATTTATTAAAATTGGCAATTTTCCACAAAATAAAATTTAACACGACCAGTTTCAATGTTACTACATCATCTTCAGGTGATTTTTATTTTATATTGCGGAAAATTGCCAATTTTAATTAATCATGATATTCCACCATATCACGCTTGAAACTTCTCTTTTCATAATTAATAAAAATCCCAAACAGAACTGCAACACAAGTTAGAAAGAACTTAAGAGTAACAAATGAATTAATGGGATGCCATCACATACTTCTATATTCCATGACTTATGTCATACCAACCTGCTCAGAGGAAAACATAAGTGTTTTTCTTTCGGTTAGACAAGTGAGAATGCACTGTCATTAAACTGATTTTGCAAATGTTATTAAAAATTACGAATGTGTTGGTATTGTGAAGTACTTCCATCAAAATTAGTACCACTTAATATCAATTTTCAAGATTCACATCTATCACATCCTGTCACAGGAATAAATGTCACATGTTCACTTCCAACCAGTCCATTTGCTCAACAAAACATTTACATAGACATGAACTGTGTTGCAAAGTGAGCTATGCATTTATATCAGTGTAAAAAGAGATTTTGCTGACTTAGTACACGGGACAGGACAAGGAGATTTAACTTGCCCATAGTGTCCCTTCCCAACCTGATCTGATTCACAGGCAGATGTGCAATGCTCCTCACAATCCACTTCCTTCCATTCCAGAACACCCCTCACGCCCATTCCCAGAAGAAACTCCCAGCAGGGAATGATTCCTTGGCTCACCTTGAGATCATGATGGACGACGTTCATCTTATGCATATACTCCACACCGTTGAGTATTCCCTGGAAGATGTGCAGTGCCGTTAACACACTTGCAGGGTCCAAGCGGCGTGCTCCCTCTTCCGACTGACCACCCACGCCCCCTTGCAGGGCCTCGTTCCTCTGGTCAAGCCACTTCCTCAGACTCTCCTGGCAGAGCTGCATTTGAATGTACAGAATGGCACACTCTATGCCTTGCTTCATCCCGGGAACTCGCTTGCCCTGTCACAAAATGCAGTGGAGGCAGTCATTAAATTGCATCCACTCAATAATTATAACACTCAAAGCCAGTTGAGTCACAGGACTATCACAAATACATCACCATTATGTACACGGAAAATGTATATGACATTACCCAGGAGCAATTTAACAGAGTTGGAGGAAAGTATACAAATATAGTAGGCTCACAAACATTTTATTCCCTCAAACCCAATCCATGTGCATAATATTATTGTAAATCCTGCCATTTTGCACCACACCTATGCATACATATAGTATGCGAAGCTGTCGAATTGCTCAACATGGGCAAAATATTTGGTTCTCGAAATTAGTAAATTTGCAAGTAAATCAAACATTGTTAATTGTACCTTGAGCATAATACACCATTGCTTAATGAGCATCTTATGTGTTGAGTAATTCTCATAACAAGAAAACATACGGGTCCCGGGGAATAACTCACTTGACAAGTGACTTTTCACATATTGAGTAACAAGGAGAGATGATTCCAAATTATTCCTGGAATGATTTCGTGCCTGCTGTTTGTCTCTAGCACTCGTTCCGCTAGCATCTTGGTATTGCTAGTGATCACACATTTTTCGAAACTTGTCCTTAGACATATTAAGTGATTTTTGTGCCAAATTTAATAATAATTTATGCACGGTTTTAAAATTGTCCCCAAAGAACAAGACAGCAAAGGAAAATTGGGAAAAAGGTGGGTGTGACTGATCTATGCACATCACCATTTTGAATTTTATTCAAGAACAAGACTAAAGAAGTGGACGATGCAAAGAGAGCTCAGGAGCTTGTGTATCATGCTCAAATCATGACTGTAATTACAGTCATGATTTGAGCAGTGTATTATTACATTATATCATTGTTGAAGCTCAGTCACACCAAAAATTCTTTTAAGAAAAGCATAATTCCCCATAGAATGGGATTAAACTAAAAAAAATTAAATTAAAAGAAAAATTTAAAAGTTTTTAAGAATAACATTTATGCTCTTTTAAAATTAAAATTACATTTCCCGTCATGACTATCGTTGAGGATGTCTTTTTGAAATTACTTGAAATGCATAACAGCTAAGCTACAAGATCTATTAATGGCTTTGAAGTGCAAGCTTAATTGTAGAAAAGTAAACATTTTGTAAAATCTTGCATTAAAAAAAATGGAAAACTGAAAATGAAACACAGTACATTAAGGAGTTTTCTATCCACTGAAATGGCAGAAAAGCTGACCCAGACAAATCTGATAAAATGCAATGTATAATATGGGAAACAGAAGTAATGATCATGAAAACAAGTCGTTTTATTGGATCTTATTGGGTAATATAATTGTCGGTCACCTATCCAGGACTTTTATTTGTTGTTCCTATTGGCCTGAAAAACTGATAGTGTTTATCCTTTTTTACCATTAGAAATTACTTCAACTATACTTAATTTGAAGCCCATAAAAATTACTTTTTAAAATATTTTCTACACTAAATTTTGCAGAAACCTTCATTTTACATAATTTCTTTCATTAGGTGACTTCAAAACATACATTGTGCCCACTGCTTTACAGGGTGCAACAGTAATATAGAATAGTTCGTAAATCGGAATGGCTGTTTAGATAATCCTTCCAATTTCAATGGTTGAGATACTGAAATATATTATTGTTTCCATAGGTTACCATCTCAACAGAATGTTTTCAATCTTTGTGGATACTATCTCTACTCCCCACTCTACTACTGTCTCTACTCCATCAACACACTCATGCATATCTTTTTTAAGGATCTCTTCCAGAACTGGGCAATTTCTTTTCTAATGCACAGAGTGCAATTATGCCTACAGGCCAACTAATGCCCACTCTATGTTTTAAATATTGACGGAGACAGGGGGGGGGGGAAGAGATGAACATGGTTGCCATGGTATACCACCAAAACTAGAAGTCAGATGCGGTGGACATAAAACAGCTGGGGGTATTTGTTGGTATTTGCCTGTTCCTGCTTCAGGAGGTCACTAGTCTCTCTATTGAGCATGCTCGCACACACATTCTCTAGGACACCCTCATGGAGAAGAGAGTGATTCAATTAACAACTTTTTCACTAAAATTATTGCACCCCGCAGTACCTACATCCAATAGGTCTCACTTTATTTGCTCCCAATAGGTCTCACTTTATTGCTCAAAGTTTTTAATGGGCCAAGGTTCCATACAAGCAAATACATGTGATATTAATGGAGGTCAACCATCTACGGTCATCACCGAATACCCACCCTACAGCCCTTATTGCTTGATCCTGAGCTGTGATCACAGAGGCTTCCATAGGACTCGGGAGGATTCAGCATTTTCACTTTGTCAGCAGTATGAGAGGGCCCGTTGAAGTTGCCACGATCACTTTCCAAGAGAAGCTGATTAACTGCTTCGAGCATATTAGAGCTAGAGTTTGTGCCAAACGCTCCTTTGGAAGCATCCTCATTTTCATTTGCAAAGATTACTCCACCAGAATCATCATCTGCTTCCTCTGGGATATCCCTCCTGGGTGTTCATGAAACAAAGTGTTGTTTTTCTAACTCAAAAAACCAACACACTTTAGAGGCAATGCATTGCAATTCACCATCTTCCATATTTGTTTTGAATTGATCAGTACACATTTGTGTTGTATATTGTAATCACAATATTTGTAAGAAAAGGTACAATATAAAATTCCATTTAGCTATGATTGCTTTAAAAAAAATGAGGAATGTACGATTAGGGTTCTGGGTTTACTTTATAATAAATCCATAATACAACTGTCTCAGTTAAATAGTTTTAGTTCCTGAGGTAAGGTTCTATTTCCATATCATAAAACAAATTACATGCAAAAATATTAAAAATCCCCTTCAATACAAAATACTACTACTTGAATAAGTAACTGAAAATTTAGAGAAGACATAGAAATTACTACCACATACTTAAAAGAGAGGAGTAACATGCAAATAAGTACGTATGCCCAGAATTTGATTGCACAATAAAATTGTATAATTTTGTGGTCAAGTTGGCCTTCTCATTAAAGGACACAGACATGATGAATTAATTTTATTAGGCCCAAAAGCACTCTTGAATGAACTCTCATTTCCCTGTACTCTTGTAACCTCACATGGACGTGGTAGAATGTCCTGTGCATTCCGATGACCCCTAGAGTTGTGCTGGTGGGAGCAATGATAATTACTCCAGGTAGGGTCAATCATGCCAGATAGGCCGCCTGTTAGGAGCCAGAGAAACGATAGTCTACGCAGTGTCTGTTCCTCAGTGAGGTGACTGTGAAGGCATCTGACCCCAGTGGGGTGGCCATTGAGTGATGGTATCACGTTAAAAACATAATTGAGGAAGGCAACAGGAAACCACCTCAATTACTATTCCCAAGAATGTAATGATGAACAGTATAGAGAATATCAGTCCAGGCAAATGGAACACAGCCCAATAGGCCGTGTGTCATACTTGGCACTATTGAATAAGTCAAATATTGATGAAAACACACATAAAAATATTGCTGAAGAATGTTCAGACACCTCCATACAGCTGTAATTTTCCCATTTTCAACCATAAATGCAGCAGTTAAAGAAACTAAGAAGTACATTCATGGCAAATATTTGGAGCATTTGTAACACTAAAGAACAACCAGTTTTCTATAATTTTCATGTCATATACATCACAGTTTAAGCTGACAAAATATAAATTCTGGCCAAATAAATGATGCGAATAAATATTTTATAAACAGCCCTCAATTGTTCAAGTCCATTGGAGGAATGTTATTGCAATTGGTGTTTTTCAGTCAGTTTATTTCTATTGGATTCACTCCCAAGAATAATTGTACCTCAAGTAGGGATCGGGATACCACTGAAACAATCTGCCATCTCCAGGATTCGAGCCTGGGGCTTGTAGGTTGGAAACCAGTAAATTAGCAACTGCATCATCCCAGTTGCCCTTTTACATTCCTCACTGCTGGGCCAGAACACTACGTAACATGCTAGTAAAACATTATACAGATAGATCATTGAATAACGCCCAGGAAAATTCAAGAGATAACACTCATAGTATAGGAAAAGGTTTGTTTTTAGTAATCCAGCCTCATCTATGACTAGACTGCTATTAAAGTTTCAGCTATATCCATCACTTGAGTTTCATTTTCATTGCCGATTGAAGTAACCAAACTTTATATATTTAGATGATTCCAAAATTGAAATTCATGGCAAATTATTTTTCCAAACAAAGGAAGGCCAGAATAACTCCAGCAACTCACAAATTCTGCATTCTGATTAAAGTGCAGGCTGTCAGAAAATTTTGGTGAAATAATGAAACTTTAAAAAAATGAAATGATACATCTCTGGAGGATGCAATGAATACTATTTGGCTGGGAGATGACATCCAAATAAACCTCACACTAGTAGAACTATTCCAGAAGAAGCCAAGTTGAGGCATTCTAATCTAGGCTGCATTTAGAGCAGAAAAGGATTAACAGACTAAACTTTGAAAAAAAATTGACAAAGAGAGTCAAAGCTTACTCAGAAACAGATGATTCAGGAACTCCATCACTTGGCTCAATATCTGGACTGACTTTAGAGTCGGAGCTACTCGAGCTTTCCTCATTGGCAACGTGACCATTAAATAGTTCAAACCATGCCGCTTTGTAGGCTACAATATTACCATGGTCTAATTTGGCTAGAGTCCGAACTTCACGGAGGGATTGGAAGAATTGATCATCTCCGTAGAACCTGTGGAAAGTAATAATTGGATTATTGATGTAAGTATTAAACTGCCATTACATTCAGACTCCCAGGCTAACTAATGATGACTGACAACAACAACCTCATGTATACAAATATACAACATCAAAATTACTTCTGGCAAATATACAACAACAAAATTACTCCATCATGATTGAACTGCCAATTTTTTTATTTACCCAAGTGGGCTTCAACTAATTCTTCAAGGAAAATGTGACCATTTATGTTCAAAATACCAACACACATAGGTATTATAATTTCTTGCATTTCAAATTAAGTACATATAAGAACCATCAATGCATAGTTAGGTCCACAGTTACCAACCCAAAGGTAGGTTAGAAAGGCAAGATTAGTGCTCATATTGTACCTATAGAACCCAATTGTAGTTGGTATTCACATAGAGGGAGGGTAGCAGTTCCTTTCCTCGTACCACCTGTGGTCTCCCAGGTAGATCTGGTACCAAAAAAATTACACAGGAGTGGGTGGAGGGGAGGGTGCCTAGAGAGGCACGCCTGGGAATCAGTCAGAAGCTCAGTGCTCTAACCCATGGACTATGACATCCTCATGGCTGGGGCAAAGGGACAAAATTCTACTTTAAAGGTTTGAACCTGGGACTTTGTCTCCCATTCACAATCCACACTGCCTCCTATTAAACACTACCAGCCAAAATAATGCTTTGATTATGGTTCTAAATTATACTATGTGAAACAAACTTACTTCTCCTCAATGAGGGTAAATAATTCTGGGCTACCTTTGATGCTGCACACTTTATTTTATTATTTGACTAAATAAATATTTATAGAATACATATTTATATACACAAACGTGTGTGAGTGTGTATACATATATATGTATATACATACACACACATATACATATGTAACAAAAAACCGAGACCGAAAATTTGAAGTTTACGTTCTCAACTTCATTTACGGTCTCAGTTTTTATTTTTACATTGATTCATGACCGTAGCTACATTCATTGTACATAACATAAACATACATGTCTATACGTGGGTTGGGATAGTCCAGGGAATAGAGCGTTGAACTGCTGACCGGCAGTCCCGGGTTCGATTCCCGGGCAAGGCACTCCAGCAAAGCATGCCAGTGGACGAGAGTTTTTGGGTCATTGGGAACTCTTTGACCACCCACCGTACAGTCCTGATCTTGCACCTAGCATCTACTTCCTCATCTTCCACTTGAAGCAGTGGTTCGGTGGACAACGTTTTGAAACTGAAGAGGAACTCCAGAATGGTGTTGTCAAATGGTTCAACTCTCAGGTGGCAAGCTTCTAGGCAGAGGAGTTAAAGAATCTGGTGCAGTGGTACGAAAATGCTTAGAAGTGAACGGCAATCATGTAGAGAAGTGAATTAGGATTGTAGCTAACTAAAAGTGCCAACCAAATGTGTTTCATACGAGTATATTTTTTCCTGTGACCAACTGGCCCCTACTTTAGGAGCATGCCTCGAATATATAAATATATACATGTACATGTGTGTGTATATAGTGTTTGAATGTGTATATATTTTTATTATTAGCTAATCTACTGGATAAGGTACGTTTTTGGATGGACACAACCATCAAATAAATATTTTTGTAACTCCAAACAAACCTCCCTATCCTGTTCCTGCCCTTTCCTCGTTTGCCCAACATTCTCCCCTCTATTACCTTCTTCAACATTCCACTGCCGCTCAATACGCCTTTCATCCATTTTTCCTGCCTCCATAGGATTTCTCTCAACAAACCCCTCTCCTCACCCACCATCCCTAGTACTTCCTCATTTGTTTTCCTTTCGGTCCATTTCGTCTTCTCCACATGGGAAACCATAGCCGGCACAGGGAAAGGAACTGGCCCCCCCACCCTGATGTGTGAATTTCACATGCCATCAGGCTTAGTGCTGGGTGAACTCTACCATCACCTACCAAACCAACCTTCGCTTTGATTACTAAGTTTATGTTTTTTTTATGGAAATAGATATAAGGAAAGGGGATAGGAACATATAAGAGATGAACACAGAAGAGGTGGGAAAGGCGAATCAAGCAGACCACTAGTGTAAAAATATTTCCTTGACTGGGACTCGAATACAGGATCTTTCCACTTGCCCGGGCGGATCCTCTAACCAATATCTATATATTTTATTAAGCTACTCAATAAGTTATGAAAATTTTGAGGTTAGTTGTGACAATGCCGGTGATTTTAGAGACAGAAAGGTGGTGTTTTACAGTTTGGAGAAGAATATATAAATTTCCAACAAGAAGTATGCATAAAGAAATGAAGGGAAGTAAAACTAATGAAAAAGTGGCAATAAAATTTCAGCTAAGATGGAGAAACAAATAGATTTCTTATTGAAAAATTCCATAGTAATCTTTCTACAGCTACTCCCATGAATGAAACACATCAAAATGATTCACTAATAAGATTATATTCAGGCTAAAATTAGTCTGACGTGTATTCACCCTCTGCCAAATATCCCATTGGTGGATTTCTGGGTACAAAAATAAAAAAAATTAAAGATCAGAATTGACTAAATTATTTATCCGAGGCAAATTAGTTAAATATAGCCTTTAAAAACGGAAATAAAAATTAGGCATTGAAAAAATTTAATGGATGCAAATGTGACTTGGTCAAATGCTGGAAAGGGCTGATTCAACTGGAAACATCTCCATATTTACACAAACACCAAACCATCTATTCCACATAAAATGCTATTTGCTGTGTCAGGGTGATGGCTTCTTCTGAAGAGCTAAGCGAATATTTTTTTTGAAAAACTTTGCATCCGATTTGCTAAAGCAGGCAGGAACTCATATGCAAAAAGTAGCTGTTTCATAAAATGTTCATGCAATCTACGTTGGATGACTTGATTTAAATGAAGTATAACGTATTTTTATGGTACCTGAATAGCACTCGGGACCCTCCGGTATTTATTCCGTACCGCAGGGACACTTACCCACAAAACAAAAACAGTGAAACGTTGAGGGAATACCACGCTTACCTTAATAATATCTTTTTGATCGCATACTCGCATCCATCTACTTTGTTCCTCACGCGAAACACAGTACCAAATCCTCCACGAGCAATGAATTCTATTTCCTCAAAATCATTCTGGTACCGTGACCAAAGAAAATGACCAGGATTTGTTGATGAGGGCAGCGGTAAATTCCTGTAAGCAGACCGTTGAAAACTTTTCTTTACCCCCATTCGTAATTAATATGGATTATTTATATGTACACACAATGCATGCGAATTGATACAAAAATATTTTAACCTTGGTAACTGGTTGAAAATTGAATCTAAATTGCAGTCAATGGGTGGCGGATTTGAAAGTGTTAGTATGTGGAACAGAGCCCGCTGATAATAACTTCTCATGAATTGGAATTCTTCCACCTTATAAGTTTTGTCTATCAACTTCATTTGGTGCAGTTTATGGCATATCACTAGAAAAGTAAACATAAGATAACTTCAAATGTGAACGACATAAAAAATTCAATGCAAAAGTTGTGAATCAATTCTTACAATCATAGAGTTTTTTCTGTGACAAAGGATCTTTTTCAAAGATCTTACAAAATTGTTCAACCAATGATTCCACGAAAAGACTTGAGGGGGTAAAACCTGCCACTCTCTTTGGCACGACGGCACTTTCTTTTCTCCACTTCTGGCCGCTATTCTTCCCTGGAAAAATGTAAATAAAAAATTGATCTTCTGCTGTACGACTACTCCACCAATATTTACTGGTTTCTCTCCTAAATGCCAATATATTAACGGACTCTTTTGAAACATTGGCACCACACAGAATTCTGTACCTCGGTCAAAAGTAGTAATCGTAGTTAAAGCAGACCATCCGGAATTTCCAGGAATAGGTTGAGAATCGCTTTCAAAGATTTTATTCGCTAAAATGAAATTTGTGACCAGAGATATTCAGCATAGGACATTAAAATTAAAACGACTGCATATCAGAAAACCACGGATAACTTTATTTCCACTTACGTTTACCCATTCTCTCATCACCTCTGCCTGTTATCTTAACACTAACAAAGTTTTTAGAAGGGAATGAAAAAACTGTTGTATTCTCTCACCACTCCTTATTGAACCCAATTACTTCAGCCAAAACCTTAATTCACTTCGAATGCAGACGGGTGACCTACGTCAACTTTCGATCGAGTCGAGACTTGATGTAGAAGACGAACGATATTTCAAGACATCATGCGCCCCTTGCGTCTACTAGACGTACCATGTCCGTGCCAGTGGTTGATGCCTGTCATCTTTGAGTGGGTTACTTAAGAAGGAGAAGAAAACCATTATACTTACCCGTGGAAGCAGGGAGGGGAGGGGAGGGTGAAGGGCTATCCCTTTTGAAATTAATTTTTTCTTCAAACTGTGTGCAAATTGAATTGGACCCCTTAAGTGTATTCTGATGGAATGCCCTTTGCGGTATTTAGTTACAACTTTATCCACCAATACAGTCGCGTAGGAGGAACATTTTAGTGCAGACGTGTTTTAATGTCGTATGCGAAAAGTGAACCCCACGATAACATCTTTTACTTTTGATATTTAGTGACAGCGATGGAGGCTTTTGCCATAATACTTAGGGTTTTAGGCTGTTTCACCCACCAAAGGAGAAATAGACAACACACAAGAGGAAAGGACAGTAGGTAAGCAATCATACAACATCATGAAGGATAGGAACAGTGCGTTTCGTGGCACGCATAGCCAGAAGAAAGAGACGAACCGCATTGGCCAAATTCACATTCAAACACGAAATCCCATACGGCGAACAAATATTCATTCACATGGAAATAGATATGATGAAAGGGGATAGGAACACACATAAAAGACGAACAGAGGAGAGGTGGGGAAGGCGGAGTCAAGAAGACCGCTAGTGTAAAAATATTTCCTTGACCGGGACTCGGACACCGGATCTTTCCACTTGCCTGGAGCATGCTCTAAACATCTTAGCCATCTCATGGCCAAGGAATCGGGACACTTGGCCACGTGAAAAGATCGTAGATCTCAGTGTAAATTAGATTTCCTCGATAGCTTCCTCGATAGCTGGACGTGCCTTGGTTTACCGAGGGTCTGATTTCGGCGGCGACCGAGGCATCGGCCACCGGGATTTGGAGAGCGGCACTGCCCGACTCTCTTGGAAATCGAGGTTCCGATCGTGTTTTGTTTCGAGCGGCGGTTGATCGCCTAGTTCTTCCAGAAGCGTGAAGTTTGACTCTTGACTTTCTTCCACCGGGAAGGCCGTGCTTTCGTTTTGCCTACTGGTTCATGACTGACATTGACTGGTAGCTTAGGCTCCTTTTTGTTTTGCTACCGCCAGGTGCGAGTAGCGGGGAGGGAGTGTACACGAGTGATTGTTTTTTTCTCTCTCTTTGGAGTAGTTGTCCTTTTGGCTCGTTCTCGTTTCTTTAGCGTAGGCGTGCTCAATTTGATCATTTTTCAAAATGGTCATACGACATGTAAACACACTCGCATTGCAAGTTGACGAGAAAGCGAAGCCCCCTACTCCATTGGAGGTCAATCTCATCATGCTAGAGTCGCTGGGTCTCAAACGCGAAGAGATAGTGGCGATCCAATTCGGATACAATCGCCATTTTATATTCCTGAAGTTGGCAACCGAAGCTGCAATGACGAGGATTTTAGAGATACTCCGCGGAAACTACAGTTTCCGTCTATAAGTGACCAGAGGACGACAATTACTATTGACGAGACTTCCGGCAGCCCGTGTAATGTCAGGGTTCTTTGTCTCCCCGTGGAGACCCCGTTGGAAGATATAACAAGCGAGCTTCAACGTTCTGGTAAAATCCACCGCTCGTGGGAGAACAGGTGGAAGGGAGAAAGGATGGCGCGGGTGCTTACTGGCACCAGGGTTGTACGGATGACGGTCGAGAGAAATATCCCCTCGTACCTCCACATTGGCGGGAACCGGGCCATCATCATCCATGAGGGTCAACGCCGCACTTGCTCCCGCGGCAACCAAGAAGGCCACGAGCGCAAGACCTGCCCTCGGAACCAGGGAGGGAAGAGCTATGCGGAGGCAATGGTCATGGCCTCCAACTCGAACACCACTGAGGAGATGGACGAGCCCGAGGTAGCTGTGGAGGAGAGGGCGCGGTAGCTGCTTCTTGTCGAGGGTGCGCCCCCCGCTGCTCCCGCCGACTCCCCACATCCCCCTTCACTTGGAGGGAAATTTCAGAGGGAGCGAAAGTCGTCAACGGAAGAAAGGGATGCGAAAAAGAAGAGGACAGACGACACTGAACTCCTGAGTTCGAACTTTGATATCTAGCTACAGTCCCTACTACCTTCTCGCTTATTCTCCCACAACCGCCGGCCCCTATCCCTGTGACCCCGTCAAATGAGGACGGATCATCCTTCGTCCCTCCTTTCCGCGGCCACACCACCGATGCCCTCCACTCGCAATACTTGCATCACGGGCTTCCAATCCCCCGAGAGCCACTGGTGACAGCGGTGGAGGATTCATCTGATTGCGAATGGCCCCCATCCCCAACGGCTGGCCCCTCGCTCCCGTTATCACGGACACTCAATCAAGATGTCGTCGATCTTCCCAGGGCACCTCTAGAGGCGGACCGAATCGACCTATCTTTCTTGATTATTCCTGACGGGGCCCCTTCGGCAGATGACCCCCAGTCCGCCACCCCGCCCCCCTCTGAGGGCACCTCTTGCCCTGTGACGGGGGCCCGTGCTGTGCTCGCTCGAAGAAGGCCCCCCGTGGAACGCTGCCGAACCACCCGCTCTTCGTGGATACCACAGCTGGCTCTTCCTCTAAGAAAGAGGTAGGGGGGAGAGATGCGGCGGCAACTCGAGACCTCGATCGTTGACACGTCGGACGAGGCGTCCCGGGAAGCAGCGAAATACTCGTCGCCCGGATTCAAGCCGCGACCGGAGCGACGTAAGCCACAACCAAAACTCTGGTAAGTGATGTCCGGTGCCCATAGATGCCCTATCGTTTCACCAATGAATATCATTTCGCTGAATATTGCCGGCGTTTACAGTGCCTTAAAAATTGCAGTCCTCCAACGTTTTCTCCGCGATCTCAGGGCTGATGTAATCCTCCTTCAAGAGGTAAAGGAGGACATAGTCTGGGATGCGAAAACCTTTCAGGCTATCGGCAATTTCGCCGATTGTCATCCTGGCACCACCACCCTAGTCCGAAATGGCAATCCGTTCTCTCATGTTCGCCGCCACGCCTCGGGTCGAATAACGTCAGTTATCGTGAATGGCATCCACATCACCATGTTTCCTCCGGTGAGTGCGCGAGGGCAGAGCGCGAAACGTATTTTAATGAACGTCTCCTCCCCTACCTTTATTCCTTCTCTGGGAAGGCCATCTTGGGTGGGGATTTCAACTCCATTTACCGCCGAGAGGATAGTGCCTCGAACAGGGATAGAATGACATACTATCCTAGCCGAGCACTCTCACAACTCCATTGACTCCATTGGAGCGATTGCCGCAGTGCGTTCTTTCTGCGCCGGTCCCGCCCCCTTCACGCGATCAGGGCTTAACTCTCGGACGCGGATTGACTACCTGTTCCTCTCGGCATCACTTAAGAATGATGTCCCTCCCAGGGTCCTTCTCTGATCACTGCGCGCTGATCATGAGTGTTACGTGCCCGGATACAGCCCCGACCGCGCGCGCCCACCGTGTGGTGCATGACCTCTGCGTGCTGGAGGACGCCACTCGCCGCCACTCCATCCGCAGCCGGGTGTGCGAACTGATCGCGGCATTCCGTCCCGGTGCAGAGCTCGCGGTATGGTGGAACGAAGTTTTCAAACCCCGAATTGTTTTTGAGTGGCGTAGAGAAAAAAATTACACCATCTCCTTCTACCGCCGGGCGCTGAAGGAGCCCCTGCGTAAGGATATTGCGCCGGAGGATTTCCATGCCCAAGAGTCTTCTCTTAAAAAAATTATACTCGGCCACGAACCTCAAAAATACGCTCCCCAAAATGGCAAAAAGAATTAGACAAATATAGGGGGGCCCTTAACCCTCTCCAAGCTTCGGCGCTCGATGAAATCCAACTCCAGCCCCGCCACAGACAGAATCCCTGTCAGAGAATCTGCCACCGGCGACACCGACCTCCTTAGGGAAGCGGCCCGGCACTTTCAAAACTTTTAACAGGTATCCCCCGTAGAAGGAGGGAGACACCCCCTCTACCTATGCTGTCCTCAACCCAAAAAGACGATTTAGATCTAAACATAAGTTCAGACGAACTGGACTCTCCTCCATGCTCCCAAAGGGCAAAGTACCCGGCTTGGACGGCCAACCATTTGAATTTTATTTTGCGTACTGGGATGTTTTTAAACCTATTTTAACCAACTGCATTTTAATTCGCAGCTCTCTGACTGCAAGTCAGCGGACCGCCGTGATATACCAAAGATGACGCGGCCCAAGTCTTTCAACGACTTCCGGCCAATTGCCCTTTCAAATGCCGATTATATAATATTGGCACACGTTTTGCGCCATAGAATGACGGCTGTTGCCGACATCGTCCTCTCTCCATCCCAGTACGCCGTGTCGAAAACGCGAAACATTTTCGATGCCGCACTTCTAATTCGCGATGTCATTTTTTCCTCACCCTCGTATGGCGGTCGTTGTCTAGCAGTGCTTGCCATTGACCTTGCGACAACATTTGATCTGGTCTGGATCGAATGGATCCTAACCTCAATGGCCTTCCCCGAGCACTTCATACGTTGCGTCTCCACGATGCACACCGGTACATCATTTAGGATTAGTATAAATAATGCCAGCTCACCGCTCATTCCCGTCAGTAACTCCGTCCGGCAAGACTGCCCGTTGTCAATGCTGCTGTTCGCTTTTGCCTTAGACCCACTACTCAGACGACTGCAAAACAGTGGAATCGGGGTACGCCGTCACGGCGCCGTCTGCCTGGACGTCGCATACGCTGACGACATAACCCTTTTTATGGACGACCCGTCCCACATGGCTCTCGCCCACGATATTTTAAAGTCATGTAAGTAGGGTGGTCTCTTCCTCAAAAACCGAAAATCCAGGTTTCTCCTGCTGAAGGGAAACCGACCCCCGACATTCATCGGTTGGTCAGAAGCACCCTCCCTCGAAATCTTAGGGTTATGGTGGGAGAAGGAGTTGGCCCCCACGATTGAGCGAAACTGGGGAATTATAGACCACCACATAATATTTATACACTCACACATATATATATTTATAAATATATTATAGAATATATATATATATATATATATATATATATATATATATATATATATATATATATATATATAACCTTTTAACTCTCTCCCGCCCTTCCCCCACTCCTCATGCACATCTCAGAATGTAATCTATCTTCTGACTTGCAAACTCTGCCCGGCACTTTTTATAGGCCAGAGCTCTACACCCCTCACATCACGCTTCATGTAATCCCTCTTCCCCGTCCGCGGGTCTTCCCATCCCAAAACATGCCGCCCACCATAACACCCCCTCCAACCACTGTTACAATGTTTCCGTTCTAGCATCCCTTCCCCCATCCGATAACCCTATAAAATTAAAAACAATGGAATTGGCATTTATATGGCTGTGTAAAGCCTATCAATATCCGGGTCTCAATGTCGTTCACTAAATGGAAGGGGGGGCTGGAGTGGATGGAGGTGGTTTTGTTTCTTGCGAGGTGGTGGGACAATTTATTCTTCCGCATACATTTTGTCATCCTTGTCCTGGGTTTTGACTTGTCGAGCCCTTATGATGACTTGGTGAGTTGATGCCTTGGTCATGGGTGTTGTGGTATCTGTGGATGAATTGTTAGTTTTCTGTGTCGCTTGTTACTATTTCCGCAACCTCCTTATTCCATCTCCGCTCCCCTCTGGCCTCCCTTTCCCCCTCCATAGCCTCCTCCTTCACCCCTCTCCCACCACCTGTTCTCCGCTTTGCTTTCTCCCCCTCCACATACCCCTCCCCCACTACCTGTTTTTTCCCCTCTCCCTCGTCCCCTACTCTCTCTGCACCACGTACCCTTTTCCTCAGTCATATCTTATCTTCCGAAGAAGACGGAGTTCGAGTCCGTCGAAATTATCAAGATATTATTGTGAGTGTTCTTTTTATGTGTCCTCGTGCAGTGTGTTACTGTCTAAGTTTTTTATTCAACACTTCCAGTATTATACATATATATATATATATATATATATATATATATATATATATATACACACACACACACACACACATTCAAACACGAAATCCCGCCATACGGCGAACAAACATTACTTCACACATAGAAATAGATATAAGGAAAGGGGATAGGAAAACACATAAAATACGAACACAGGAAAGGTGGGGAAGGCGGATTTGAGCAGATCACAAATGCAAAAATATTTCCTTATCCGGGATTTGAACGCCGGACCTTCCACTTGCGGGCAAATATTTTTACATTTTTGATCTGCTCAAATCCGCCTTCCCCACCTTTCCTGTGTTCGTCTTTTATGTGTTTTCCAATCCCCTTTCCTTATATCTATTTCTATATGTGAAGTAATATATATATATATATATATATATATATATATATATATATATATATATATATGGAAAGAGGAAGGTCCGTGGTTCAAATCCCGGATAAGGAAATATTTTTACTTTCGTGATCTGCTCAAAAACCGCCTTCCCCACATGTCCTGTGTTCACCTTTTATGTGTTTTCCTATCCCCTTTCCTTATACCTATTTCTGTTTGAATGAATATTTGTGCGCCGTATGGCGGGATTTTCAAGTTTAAATATATATATATATATATATATATATATATATATATATATATATATATATATATATTACACACAACATTCCACTACCGCTCAATACGCCTTTTATCCATTTTTCCTGTCTCCATAGGATTTCTCCCAACAAACCCCTCTCCTCGCCAACCGTCTCTAGTACTTCCTCATTTGTTTTCCTTTCGGTCCATTTCCCCTTCTCCATTCTTCTCCACACCTACGTTTCAAAAGCCTCCAATCTACGTATATCCTCCTGCTTCAATGACCACGTCTCCGTGCCGAACATCGGTACGCTTTATATCAAAGTGTTTACGAGCCTTTTCTTAACATCCTTACTCAACGTCCCCGTCATCTACTCCCTCCTTGTGAAAGCCTCTTTGCCTAGCGCAATTCTTCTCTTTACGTCCCTAGTACTTTGACCGTGTAGAATGAGATTATAAAATAATATTTACATTCTTGGGGGCCCACGAAGATATTTTCTTTTTCCTAGTGTAAAACTCAATTTCAATGCTGAACAGCTCTGTCACAGCTCAGCGCCGTTCCTCAATCATAATTGTTCAAGGTTCTAGAGCACATCCCCGCAAGCCTCGCTGTCACGCTCGCCAGAGCGCGTGCTTCGTCTTTTTCCCGTCGGGGTTGTCGCCAGGAGTCACTGAGTGAGCTGCGCTCACGGATGGTGGTTCACCCCTCCCCCCGACGCCCCCTCACGCCCCATGCCCCACCGGGCCCCACTCCTTCCTCCAGAGAACCTGCTGGTCCGCCCACTGCCCGAATCGATCGGCCGGAAAATGTCCTCGAGTCGTCGAACATTGCGGGAACAGATGTCTCGTAACACCAACTAAATTTTGCAAAATTTAGTCTACATCGATTTTGTCCCCTTCTGAGTACTCTCCATTCGTTGCTATGCACTCATTCCATCTTCTTTTCCACCGTTAAAACAACACCCTTGGAAGTCTTCGGCAGTTAGGCTTTTTAGTCTTCTCGTCGTTTCTTGCTTTATTGTGTCCACATCTTCCCATTGGTGTCCCCTCATCACATTTTTGCATCTTGGGAAAAGAAAAAAGTTGCAGGGGGCCAGATCTGGCAAATAAGGAGGATGATCAAGGATGGTGATTGGTTTTTTTTGCCAGAAACTGGCGAACAATCAATGCTGAATGTGCAGGTACACTGTCATGGTGAAGTGTCCATTCATCTCATTGAGTCAAATTAGGTCTCACACGACGAATGCGATCTCTCAAACGCTCGAGAACTGTAAGGTAGAACTAAGCATTTACGGTAAGGACAAGGACCTCACACGATCAATGTGTCTTTACCACTTGGGCCAAAGGTCGTCCTGTCGTCCTTGCATCATCCGTGGCGTCTTGTCGGCCATATTTAAAACGCTTCATCCACTTAAAAACAGATGTTTTCTTCAGAGCATTATCACCGTTAACAGCTGTCAAAATTTCAGTAATTTCTTGATAACTTTCACCGCACTTCACCAAAAACTTGATGATGATTCGTGGCTCCGTGATTTCGTCAATTTCCATTTTCGACAAACAGTTAAAACAAGGACAACATAAACTAACATAATTGGCAGCATACGCACAGCTCGACGATCCGCCAAGCAGGGAGAGAATATCTTACCATGTTGAGTATAAGAATGTAAATATAAAACATAACCTGCACTAAAAAAAGATAAAACGGAAATAACCTAAATGGAATATGAGCTTCAAGAATAATTCTATTGAATAGACTAATTTCCCCCAATAAATTAAAAATAGGATATATTATAAGCACAGAGGAAAGATCATCATAAGCTCATTCTATTCGTCTCATTCTAGGCATAGGGTTAATTAAACCGTTATTGATTAATAATCTACGACTAGATAAACGTTCATCAGAAATATTAGCTAAACAAAATATTCCTGAAGAACAAAGACCATGGGCGACCATCAATGTATAAGACAATCAATGTATTGTTATTAGGCAATCTACCGGTTAGGGTAGGTTTTTGGATGGACACAACTATCCAATATTTTGCAACTCCAAACAAAACCCAATTCAGCAACCTACTCTACATCAGGTATTGGTCCAAAACACTTCCGAGATATGTAAACTGTTCTACCTGCTCATTTTTTCCCCACCTATTTTAATATTTAGCTTAGCCTTTTTCTTTTTTGGATAAAACCACAATAACCTTTGTTTTATTAATATTGATTCTCGTCCCATATTTATCGCACTGAACCTCCAATTCACTCAGCAATGCTTACAAACCCTTGGCTGACTGAGCAACTAATGCTTGGTCATCAGCAAACCTAACCGATTTTACCAATTCCCCTCCGACTTTCATTCCTACCTTCAGTTCTTCCCATGCCTCTTTAATCATTTCCTCTACATATACGTTGAACAGTACCGGTGACAATGGGCAACCCTGCCTTACCCCTCTTCCTAACACTGCCCATCCGGACTCTCCGTTCCCCACTCGCACCTGAGCAGTCTAAGACATGTACAGGTTGCGGATCAGTCTCCTGTCCCTCCAATCCATTCCAATTTTCTGCAATACACGATTTAATTTTTCCCAAATCACTCTATCAAACGCTTTTTCGAAATCTACAAAACAGGCAAAAACGTCCTGGTTGTATTCTATATTCCTCTCGATTAGTGATCTCATTACTTCAATGGCATCTCGCGTACCTCTTCCTTTCCTAAACCCAAACTGATCATCCCCTAAGTAACCATTTGCCTTACTCTTTATCCTTTTGTTGATGATCCTGAGAATAACTTTAGCTGCGTTGGACATCAAACTTATTGTTCTGTAATCCTCACATGATGTAGCCTTTGCCTTTTTTGGAATAGGAACTAACACTGATCTCACAAAATCTTCTGGCCAGATTCCTTCCTCATAGATACTAGGAATCAATCCATATAGGGCCTTCTTCCCACATTTTCCTAAACATTTCAACAGTTCTACAAGAATGTTGTCCATCGCCACGCCTTATTTGCTTTCATATCCTTTAATGCCCTTTCTACTTCATCGTCGAGTATGCCTGGACCTAAGCTATCTTCTTCTACGTCACGTTCCTTTTCTATTTCTAACCTTGTCGGCATAAGTTCTTTACCCTACAGTGTTTCTATATATTCCTTCCATCTCTCTTGGATTTTTCCTGGTTCAACTATTATCTTACCCCACTTATCTTTAATTTTTAGCACAGATCCTGCCTTCTTACTTCCCTATAATAACTTAACCTTGCTGTATAGCGCACTAATTTCACCCTTCTTCTGTAAACTTTCCATATCCTCGCATTGCGTTTTCCACCGTCCTTCTTTTGCTTTATTTGTGGCCCTTCTCAATTTATTGTTTAACTCTTTGTACTTCATTTTGCCTAACTCTGTGTTTACATTCTTCCATCTTCTTCTCTCCTCCATCTTTGCAATCATCTCATCCGTGACCCATGGTTTCCTAATCCTTTTCCTGTTAACGGTTCCAATAGTGTCTTTTGCGGCTTTTGAAATCAGTGTCTTGATACATTCCCATTTTTCTTCGATAGTACTCAGCTCTTTACCGTCATCCATCATTTTCTCTACAGCCTGCTGATACTCCTTCCTCGTTAGTCCATTTAATGCTTCTACATTCCATTTCCTAACCCGCCGCCCTTGCCTTATCTTCTTGAAACGAACATTACATTTCATAACAACTAAATTGTGGTCTGAGTCCGCATACGTTCCTGGGAAACTGCGAATTTATCACACTGTTCCTAAACCTGTGCCTAACCATAATATAATCTAACTGGTACCTTTCTGAGTCACCTGGCATTTTCCATGTATACCTATGCCTTTTGTGGAGTCTAAACCATGAGTTGGTGATGACTAACCCCTGTCTCCTGCAGAATTCAATTGCTTTCTCCCCACGTTCATTCCTCATGCCTAACCCATAGTCTCCCACCTCACCACCATCTCTTCCTTCGCCTACCGTCGCATTCCAATACCCCATCACTATCAAATGTTTCCCTGCAGGAACAGTCACGATGATATCCTCTAACTCATCGTACATCCTATTTACTTCTTCCTCCTTGTGGTTGCTCGATGGTATGCATACCTGAACAATGACCAAGTTTGTCAGCTCTGTTTTAATCTCTACGAGTAAAATTCTATCTGTTGCTTGCTCTATGTTGACTACGCTTCTTCCTACCCCTTTATTTAATATTATGGCAACCCCTTGTTGGCTCTCGTCCCCGCCGCCCTTGTATACTTAACCAAATGTAATCTCCATGTAAATAAATGAAGAATCACAATCATCCAAGTGAAGGGATAGAATTATTTTATAGAGTAAGAGAAAGAGAGAGTGAGAGAGCGAGAGGAAGAGTTAGTTCGAGGAATTAAGGAGGTAAATGTGGTTAATGAAACTTGCAATAAACACGAGGAATATTAGGAATCTCAGGAACTGAAGAGCATGAGCAAGAAAATGTATGAATGTGACGAAGGAGAAAATATAATGCAAAGGTAGAGAAGTTTAGAGAGAATAAATAAAAATGAAGTAATTTCCCAGAAATAACTTTCATTTAGGGTTTTTTTTTAATATCCAACCCGAAAGGAAATGGTTAGAAGGGTATGTATTCAAGAATTGGATAAAGGATATTGGAAGACGAAGATTCATATCAGGGGTTGAAAAAGGATGCATTGTAATGAAATCACAATATGATATGCACTAATTGTGTCGCATTCCCTATCTATGCCCTTGGGGGTGGAGACCACTGTATGTTACATATCCATGTGGTGGTGGAATTCCGCATTCTTACTTTTCAAATTCTAGCTTGCACCTAATTGGGTAAATTCTTACTACATGCCAAGGTGCATTTTTTTGTTAGTTGGTAATATATGTATTGACATGCGTGTTAGTTGAAAGGGTATTTGCATGAATTTATACGCCACTGCGGGTGTAGGTTTGCATGTGATTTTGTTCTCTTGTACGAGTGGTGACCTAACACCCCCCGCGACACGCCCTTGCGGCGGCTTGCGGGGTATTATGTAGATGTAGATATTGGAATGAATACAGGAAGGTTAGAGATCCCCACAATTGGGTGAAGTTACTTCAAAATTATGAATACTTTCAACGAACTGCGGGAGATGCCGCGAGAGGAACTTTGAATTGAGTCATCCGCTAATTTACACGTACATGAAAATGCAATAATTTCGAGAGCAAAAATTATTCGCATTGATCGAGATTCGAATTCGCATGCCTGGTCGATTGCTTCAACCAATTAAGAGACACTGAAATTTAAGGGGCTTTGAAGGAACAAGATGTTATTACGAAATATCATCCATAATTTCACGAGTATTCGTAGTCGTGCGCGTTGCGCCACAGTCCCCGAGGCTAAAGCCAAACTTTAAACGCAAAATGGAATAAATATTCGAAAATAAAGTATAAGCCTGGGGAAATAAGAACATTTCTATATTTTTCGAAGAGAAAAAATGTCAATGAGCCTCAAAAGAATTTTACTGCACTTAGGCCTAAGAGGAATAACTCAAAATTAGCAAGTTTTTGATAAACCGTAAATCATGCGTGCTAAAGAATAGAAGGAAAGACTATTCAGAAACTAAAAACAGATTGAATTTTGAAAATAAGAAGAGGTGACACAGTCCTCCCGCAGTGGAAATAAAAATAGTTAAATTTTATTATTTTTGTTGATTTAAGGATTGATGACCCAATTGACGTACAATGAGTATTTTTCAAAGGAAAATAAGAATGGCCTAAAACTACAGAATATTATTTCTGAGGCTATATATAGAACTAATTACAGGTATGAAATACGGTCCCTAAACAGAAGATTCAAGAATAACTGAAAAAGTAGGATTTGCTTTGGTGCTTATGACCTTCGACTCAAGTATACACAACTGTGTTTGAAGTCGAAGAAAATTTTCGATCCGTTAATTCGTGCGAACGAGGAAATAGACAACATTATACATTCTTCTTGAAGTATTGAGGACAGGTATTTGAGAAGAATGTCTACTATCAAACTATGATATATATTAGCACAACTTCAGTTTATTGTAAATGAAAAAAATATTTGGGTAGAAAAAACCAAGAGATCACCAACAACATTGCACTAAGTTAGAAAACTCGAGAATAAGAGGGAAAATTGAACCTCTTAAATGTTTGCATTGCAATGGACATTTAACGCATGACTTCGTTAAAAGATACGGTCGTGGCTTCTCCCGCAGTTTCTTGGAATTTATCCTCCATTCATATTTGAAATCGGATTCTATTTTTCGAAAACCGCATAACTTTTGTTTTATTGAAATTAGTTCTCATCCAATTTCCATCGCACTGGTTTTTTTCAATGCGCCCCTCAACGCTTGAAACCCCTTGCCTGACTGACTACCTAAAATTTGATCATCCGCAAAACTAATTGATTTCATGACTTGTCCTCCCATTTTCATTCCTGTATACAGTTCTCCCCATGCCTCTGACCATTTCCTCCAGACGTGCATGCGTAAAAAACAGGTGATACTGGATGGTAGACTTTTGGGGTCAACTTCTATTCCTAACCCCGTCTAACACCTATTCCTAACACTGCCCATCCGTACTCCCTATCCGTCACTCGTACCAGTGCAGTCTGAGATATGTACCGGTACGGAACGAGTCTCCCAGGCGTCCAGTTTACAAGTATTTTCTGTTTAGTTAATTCTACCAAGTTCACTCCATCGAACAACTTCTCAAAATATGCTAAATATACAAGTTCATCCTGATTTAATTCTATGTTCATGAATTCTGAAATCTTTCTTTTAGCAACTTCATTAGTGCAATGGCATCACGCATGGCTCTCCCTTTCCTGAACCCAAACTGGTCATCCCTGTATCAAGTAATCATTTAACCTCATCTTAATCCTATTGTTAATGATCCTAAGAAGCAATTTAACCGCTTGCAAAGTCAAATGTAGTGTTCTGTAGTCCTCACATGATGCAGCCCTTACCTTTTTCGGAATAAGAAATAACACTGTTCTCACAAACTCTTTCGACCAGATTCTTTTCTCTCTAACAACTAAACTAAAATACCTAAATTAAATACACGATCTAGGGTCAAGTAAATACACTATTTAGCTCGAACGAATGCTCGCAGGCGATTGGCGCTTGGAGTGAGTTGAATGTCAGACCCACCATCACTGAGCCCGCACGGTGCGAGTGCCCAGCGACATACAGTTGTGGTAGGAAATATTTTCTCCGATACTTTCAATACAAACCTTGTACAGCAACTATACTTATTATCCCAAAAAATAATAAACAACTTGAGTACCTCCTACCTCCGAGCGTCTTCGATTTTTTTCGAACACCTCAATGTCAATCGAATGCCCAGAAGCTCTTTAGATGTGTCTCCTTACTTTTGCTTTAACTTCAGTAGTATATTTACCATAAAACTATTTTAAACTTAATTTTATACCTTTTTTTAAATGAAGCGACTCGGTTATTTTGTTTATATTCCACTGAGGCCATTCAATTCAAGTGTGGTGCGATGCGTTTGTTCAAAGTCGTCGCTAGGGAGTTCTCAGGGGGAGTAAACAGCTACGAAATCACTCGAGGACGTAGTATGGAATATAAAGTGAGTCCTTTTGTTATTACATAGCAACGAGCTGTGTATTTGTTTCTAATATTACCAATTGAATTTCGAAATTTTAGCTGCAGGTAAATTAAAACTAGAAAAATTTGGTATTAAACTACTGGAAATTCTTATTTCTCGAAAGTAGCATCCCTGGAATGCCGTGGTTTGATTCACGGGGCGTCTTAGACATGGAGCGAGACGATAAGAGCCGGGACGCCCAGGCGGCAGAGGCGCGGATCGAGCGATCGCTCATCAAACGCCTCTCAGATGCTTAATGCAGATCGCTCGGTGGGCATCTTGGCATTCTTTTTAACTTTTCTTCCCATGTCGACATTCGTTTATTGGAAGTGGTTCAACATTTGGTTCCCACGACAATCAAATCCTCGATCCTCCACGTGATCCGACACATCCACCGCCCGTGATGAACCTGGGTCGTCTTGGAAACTACTGTCGAAGGAAAATAACAACTGCGCATTGAAAGAAAATTTGAATGATGAAATTATCGCTTTCAACCGGGGAGCCGGGTGCGCTTATGATTGAAATGATTTGAGAGAAAGACAGACATTATGTTTCCAGTCTGAACAGTTTTCTTAAATATCCTCATAACATGAGGCGACATTGGACCACCTACCTACAGTGCAAATAGCTGTAGGTACTATGCACTCTTGATGGGCGTGGTAAGGGAAGGGGGAACTAAGTTAAATATTTATTTGAGAATTTCCTTGTCTCCCGGTCAGATTTAAATTGCAACTTTGAATTTCCAGAAAACACAAAAGGGTAAAATTTTAGACATAACTAAGATCATTGCTATACATAGGAAGAAATGATGTGCATCTCAGTCTAAAGGGAAATCTTTTAATCCTAATTAAATGTATAACGCTGTTTGTTCTGAACTACATAACTCCTGCTATAAAATGCGGACCGCTAGGGCTACTACAGTTTTAGTGAGACGTAAACTTCGTAAACTCAACCAAAGGAATGCATTCCACAGCAACGCATGACCCGAGGTGGGACTCGATACTGCGACATTATGAATGTCTTAATCTGGTGGATCTCCATTTCATAGTTTCATTTATGACGGGAAACAAAAATGAAAAGCGATCGGAAGGGCGGTTTTTGGGTTAGAACGCCTACAAGTAATCTCACGCAAGCGTACAAACAAAAGCATCCAAATGGGAGTAATCATGAAACTTGTCAAGAAAATGCGATAATCCATTACGTATGTTTTCAAGTCTCGGATTGCAAACAAGGCGCCGGAGCGTTGTTAGGAAGTGACACGTGCAGTCCCTCATCAGTTCTCTCAATTTCTTAGAGGCTGTGGCCTTTCACTAAGTATCCCTGTAATATTACTCTTCCTTAATATCGAGCGTTATGAATTATTTGCAATGTTGCCATAAAAAGTTTTTCACTGAAATGAAATTGACGGCTATTATAATTCATGTTTTGAAGATTTATTACGTGTTAATCACTTCTTTAAGATTGAAGAGATAAACTTCATGAATACACCGTAGTACATCCCTAATGAACATGTCAGGGCGTTCATCTAAAGAATTGATTAATGACTATGATACATTGTTGGCCTACATAAATTTGAGGATTTCGAGTTCATGTTTTCCACTTTTATTTTTACAGGATGTTTTGCAGGCTTGGACACAACATTCAGGAAGTAATTACTGCTTGCTGTTATCGCTGCAAGAGAAAAGCATCCCAAGTGTGTTAATTGTTTATCTTATACCTCTGCAATATAACTTAATTAACCTTCAATTAGCAAGGAAAACGTTCAAACGAATGTTAAATTCAGCGTTTCGCAAATCAGCCATTAATAAATTCCGCGATTGCATACAGATTAGTCGGCAAGGCAGTAATTCCCAAGGATGAATTCATTATCATCTGAATGTCACTCTCTTGGATGAGGTCCAAATATTTCGTCTCCTTGGTAGAAGAGCTGATTTACATGCCATCATAAATATAGAGCATTTCCTTGTGCAATGTGTACTATCGAGCGGAAGTGGTGGGATGACTCGCCCATCGAAGTCTCCCGCCCTCTCTCCTTGTGGAAACGGCCGTTTCGCGTGCCAACGGACTCGTGGATGCACGTAATTTCATCCATCTTGTTTTTCATCCTCTTGAACTCAAAACGGGCAAGCTCAGTGGCATGACAAATCCAAAGAATCTACAGGAATCGTGACGATATTAAAATTAGACTCGGATGGCAGACAAACGCGCAAAAGGCCTTCAAACACTAATTCTCCCAAGGTCACTTGTGAAATCGGATATATTTTCTCAGATAACCAAATATATTTCGTTCATCCGTTCAATATTTGCTTTCACAAAGTATAGCGTGCCTGTATATATTTTTGTAAGATCTTAGCTATTGAAGTTACCAGCATCGCCCGTAAGAGTTTATGCCAACCGTAATCATTTGAAGGTCGCATTATGGGGAAGTAGCTTGAGAAGCACAGTTCTAAAAAATGTAATGGACAAAACTGTCTTTAGGGATGCTTAGGCGAAACTTTCAAAATATAAATCTGGTGGTTTTGAGGCTGGAAGGCAGAACTGCCCCCTCATGAAAACTCCGATTATAAGAAATCATTTCTACATCTACTTCTACAAAATATCCGGGAAGATGCCGCAAGGAAGTGCGGCAGGGAGTGGGGTAGGTCACCAATCATTCTACATATATTCCCTCTATTTCCTCATTCGCCTGGCACACCGCTATCCACCCCAAAAACTGCGTGGAAAGGAGGCGACGGAACACCAGTCATACAACATGCCCTCACATATATTACGAGAATTACTTGGTTCGAAGCTATTCCTTTGCCTACACAAAGAGGGCAGGCACACATACAATGCAGACAATTATTACCGGTTAGTATTCTACGCATTCCGGACGGAAAATTAGCAAATACAATAGACCCGTCGAGGAGCTTCTGGGTGCCTTCCAGGCGTGGCAGACACGTCTACGCAAGTGTATTAATGATGCAGAAGGAGATTATTTTGATGAATTTTAAGCTTTTTTACGGGTATGATTAATAAATCAAGTTTCCCAGATAATAAACATTACTTTTATAGTGGACCGTTTATTTTTTCCCGGATAATTGGACGGGCGGGCGGGCGGTGGTTTCTCTGGCAGGGCTCGATGTAGGGGAGTCACAGGAAATGCTGGAGACCGGTGGCTGTCACCTTCCAGCCTTTCCGGATCGTTCGTTGGCGAAACGTCTATAATATGATCTCGTTACTCTCCGAAACTTACGTTACGAACTGCGCTACACCATCAAAACTTGCGTGAAACTGGGCAAAACTGGGAAAGAGACTCATGAAGTATTTCTATTTCCGGACGACTTTCTTAGCCCGTGGAGTTATCGAGACCCCGAGACATCATGCATTTTTAAGGACCTAATCTTATTCGTGCACACATAATCCAGGCTAAAGGTGAAAGTCAATGTTTAAGAAAATTTGTGCTGACAAATTTAGTTGATAGACAGTTGATATGCACTCAAATGTGAGAAACTTTTACTGCGGAAAATAATCATCACCCTTGTTCGAGTGCATGTCCATGATCAGACGAATCGGTCGGTGGATGACGTCAGTCCGTCCAGATGGATGTCATCCACTGTAAACACCTCTCACATTGGGTCCCATTACCGTTTCAGAGAAACTAGCGGTGCTCCAAAGTTTGCGAGTGGGGAGGGGTTGTTCATCTGCATCTACGTAATACCCCACGTGCCACAAGATGGGCGTGTGGCGGGGGGCGTTCGGTCACCACCTGTAAAAGACATGCAAAAACCAACAAATTCTTGCAAACCTGCACCCACAGAAGCGTATATATTCATGCAAAAACCATTTAAACTTACACGCATGCAAATTCATGTACTCTCAATAAATGTGCACATGCACCTATGAGTGTAGTAACAACCTATCCAATAACGTGGCAAATTAGAATTGATAAGTAGGAAGGGGAAATTCCACCACCACATGGACATGCAACTCTTGGTCTACGAATGGGTGTTAACGGACGACCCTCCTCCCCCACTTCAGCGGCTCCGTCCCCCCCGTTGGGATTGCAGAGCGTGGAATCCATTCGATCGCATTCCGCATCTTAATGGTAACAGAGATCCCAGCCCCCGACTTCTTCAGGGATTCTGAAGTTATCGGCATCCATTAGGTGGTAATTACATTCCATTTTATTGAGGGAGACCCAGATCGACCCATCAGCACCACGCCCTGGTCTTCCTCCAGCGGCGCCCTTAGCGCCGGCCCGAGCCGCTCTAAGCCCCATTTGCAGAGATCCTTTTTGAGGCGGAATACGGCGTGGTTCCCCCTTAACGTGCAATCCGTGAAATAATTCGATGTAAAACACACGGCAACAGTGATTGTATTTACATTCTGTGGTAGCCCATTGTCTATGTAGAGCGATGGGCGAATGACTGGAGAAACCAGGTTCGATTCCAGATGTCATCTCTGGGCATTCCCAGCTTCATCCGATTCCTGTGAGTAATTCATTTCTATGAGAGTTCTACGAGGGCAGGCTGAAAACCAATGCACACTCGCTATTAGACCATAAACAAAATGATCTTCAGAAGCACTCCTGGTGGGTGGCATGTGGAAGAAACATTACCCCTCTACACGCATGCGCATCTTGAGGGTGGTTACATTCATCGAGTGTATTTTGAGAAGCGGAAGTATGGAGGCGTGTTCTAGTGCTATTATGTCAACGCGAGTTGAACAGCGTGCTGCTGTTATCGAACCTTTGCCTTCCCCTCATCGTCCGAGGTGTAATGATCACCCTTGAGGTTAGGTCTCAAGGTTGAGGAAAAAAATAAAAATCGCAAGGCGCAAGATCGGGGAAATTAAGGAGGGTTTTGTTTGCTCTCATCTGTGAGACGGCGTGGTACCCATCATGAATAAATTTTACGGTATCCTAATTGTTCAATAATGAAACCGACACGTTCCTTGGATATTCAAATATGGTTAGCGATACGCTTTCGAGTGATTCACCGGTCATTTTGAAGCAAATCTTCGACGAGTTTGCAATGTTTATCGTCTGTGGCAATGGTCGCACGTCCGCTGCGTGTCTTATCAACAATTGTGACTTTTCCAGGCTCGCAACCACAAAGTCTTACTACCCATTTATTTACAGTAGACGTACCAACAGCATCGCCACCATAAAGAGGCTTAAAACGGCGATGAATCTCAACAGGAGTCACTTTTTCAGCAGTTCAAAATATACTCGATGAATGCAATGCAGCGACCTCAAACCTGCGCATGCGTGTTGAGGGGGAATGTTCTTCCACATGCCAGCAGGAGTGCTTCTGAAGGTCATTTTGTTTGTGGTCTACGAGCACGTGTGCATTAGTTTTCAGCCTGCCCTCGTAATGGTGGCTATTGATAGATTTTCCCTTTTCAAGGTAGTCGATGGTTATACCTAGCGCATCCCAAAAATAATATCCCGTTAATTAAGTCTCGAGACTAATTGAGTGAATGATTGTGGTCGTCCAAATTTGAGAAAACTCAACTACGCTTTGTTTTTCTGCCATTTTGCGTCGTTTTTTCGTATAAATCCTATTAAATAAAATTTATTAAAATCATTTTATGCCCTGTAGTTATTGCGTAGGAGAGCAGCAAGTTAATGAATCCGTGCTGTGTCCTGGTCGACAAAAAATGATGCCCAGAGTTACCAGGAGCTAACAGTCCCGGCATTTTGAATGCGAGGGCGCAGATGTGGCGGTTGAGAAGGAAGTGAAGTGAAGCGGGCTCCTCCCCCCGAATTCCCCCAATGCTCCCAGGGCAGAGAGGAAATTAATGGTCCCCCCTTTCCCTAACGGAACAACCACTCCTCCTTGGAAGGGGGGGCTGCAGCCTCTCCTGGGAAGGTGAGAAAACAGAATAATGCCTCCGTTAAAAAAACAACCAATCAAAGCATATTGATAGGAAAAAAAACTCTCGCCATTCAGGCTCTGTTCCCAGGGTCGCTTGACCTCTGAAACGGTGCGCTGTCTATTGTGGTCATTACATTTTCTAATCTCCCCACTAATTGATGCTCCTTAATGACTAAGCCTTTGAATTAGGTCCCCGCCATTCGATCCAGGAGGTATTAGTTTGAAGACGGGAGCCTTCCGGCGAAGAATGACGCGGTCATCAGGATTATTCGAGGCCACGCGAGAGTCCAAGAGAAGAGTTCTATTCTAGTTAGTGTTCCCACAGAAAACAGCAGGTGAAATAACAATAAATTAAATCATGTAAACTTTACTAAACGGATGGTGGGGAAATGTAATGAGAAAGTAAAGGAGAGGTGTTATTTCGTTTTACATCTACATCCACATAATACCCCGCAAACTGCCTCATGGGCATGGCAGGAGGTGTAAGGTCACCACAAGCAAAGGAGGATAAAACCACATGCAAAACCAGGTTTAGTCAGGCTTCATCTGGAAGATGCAGCAAGTATTTGGGATTCTTTGGAGAAAGTCTGGCAAAAAGAATTAGATGAAGTCCAGAGAACTTCACTTTACCTTTCGAGTTGAATGTAACCGCCAGTCAGAATCAAAAACAGTAAGAAACGACCAATCAGAAATACTAAAATACGTTCATCTGCCGACGATGCAGTGGTTTCCAGAGATATTTGACTTACATCTACATCTACATAAATACCCTGCGAGCCACCAATAAAGGTGTGTAGCAGGGGGAGATTTATACAACGCTGGTGCGACCAAAAAGGGTCTGTGGTAGGGAGAGACTTATACCACGCTGGTGCGACACTTGGAAATTAGAATTAAATTTTAAAAAGTGCATAGTGATGACTTTTTGGAAAAAGAGTAATTCCCTTAGGACCGCCTACTACATCCGGTACACCGAAATGGGATGTGTAGACTAGGTTAAATACTTAAGCGTTAATATTAAATGATTTTGTAATTTTTCACAGATTTAAACATGTTAGACTGTGGAAAATAACAAGCTCATTTAATATGGACTTCAAACGATTCCACGAAGTGAAGCCTGAAAGTGTACAAAGTATACTTTTAGGCGTTACTCTCACTCACGACCTGTACTGGGTGAAACATATACCGGGAATATGTGGATAAACTAACAAGAAATTAGGATTTATTAGAAGAATACTTGGTAAATGTGATGAAAAGATCAAAGAGAAATACGATATTTTCTGTCGTTGATTAGGCCTCATTTAGAATATTCTGCTAGTGTATGGGTTCCTAACGAAGTTGGATTGGTTGCCGAATTGGATCGTGTGAAGGGTTCAGGAGCCGGATTTGTAAAATGGAATGGAATTGTTATGATAAACTTAGTAGCGTATCCAAAACATTAAATGTGCTAGGTTGGGGATCACTCACGGAGCGAAAGTTAAATTATAGATTGAAGCTCATGCATAAATTTTAAGGAGGTTTCTTTAGCAGTGAAGTTGAAAATGTATTATTACCACCAACATCGTACTACGGTAGGAGAGATTATGCTAGTAAAATTAGAGAGTTTAAGTGTAGAACAGATAGATTTAAGATAAAATTTTTTCCACCAATGATATGGAGTCAGAATAATATTGTCCGACCGCGGTAGGGTCATGTTCGGGTAAAATTATTCTGGTGTGTATTTACCCCCTGCCACACACCCTAGCCATGGCTTGCAGGGTACTATACGTAGAGGAAAAATGAGAGAATATTAAAAAACGAATATCGACAGCTGCAAACGAAACTATAGGAATGAGTACAAGGAACTAAGGGCCAGGAAACCATGAGTTACGCATGAGAATATTAAATAAATAGACGAGAGAAAGGAATAGGATAATGTACGTAAACACAGAGTAATGTTAGAGGGAGTGTAAAGAGGTTAATAATAATAACGGGGGGAAACAAAAAGAGCGAAAGAAGACTTGTACCGGACGCAGTGCGAGGATACGAAATGTTAACAGAGAAAGAGAGAAATTGGTTCCATCTACAGGAAGGTCAGGAATTGGGGAGGGGAAAATCGCTGCAAACAATCAAAGATAAGGCTGGAAAGTTATTAGTTAAACCAGAGAAGATTCAAGTGAGGTGGAAGGAATATATGGAAAATTTGCACGGTAATGGCATAGGTCCAGCAAGGTTAGAAATGGAAAGAGAAAATTAAGTAGCTCAGGATACCTTAGGTGAAGGTTTACTCGAATGAGAGATAGAAAGTTCGTTAAGGTAATTGAAATCAAATGAAACCATGTCGTAGACAGCATTTACGAGGATTTACCAAATATTTAGGAAAAGTTGGGAGGAAGAGTCTATATGGATTAATTCTTAGCACTGACGAGAGAAGAATCTGGTCGGAAGACTTTGTGACAGCAGTGTTATTTCCTATTCCGAAAAAGGTAAGGGCTACGTCATGTGAGGACTACAGAACAGTACGTTTGATTTTGCAAGCGGTTAAATTGATTGCTTCTCAAGATCATTAACAATAGGATAAAGATGAGGGTAAATGATTACTTATTACTTAGGGGATGATCAGTTTGGGTTCAGGAAGGGACACAATTGGCATGGCACTATTGATTCCATATCCATACGGCACAATTGATTCCATAGCAGTAACTAAGTCACTAATGGAGAGGAATATAATAATACAATCGGAATATAATTGTATCGGTATCGCAGGCGTTTTATAGATTGAAATGGGTGGCGTTAATAAATATGCTCGTATTTCAATAAAAAGAAATAGATTTGAGGGTTATGAGACTTATTGGTACATGTCTCAGACCGCTCACGTTCGAGGAGGGAACGCAAGAGTAGGCATGGGCGGTGTTAGGAAGAGGAGTTAGAGAGGGGTGCCCATTATCACCTCTACGTTTCCACATTTTGCGGAGGAAATGGTTACAGAGGCAAGGGTGGAGCAGGAGATAGGAATGAAAGTTGTTGGGGAGTTTATAAAATCAGTTAGGTTTGCTGCTGATGAAGCTTAAGTTTGTCAGTTAACCAATGTGTTCCAATCATTGTTGAGAGGATTTGGCGCTGACTCTGGCGCCTATGGCGATGACTCTGTGCGATAGGTATGGAAGCGCCAGAGGCAATGCGATTTTCGAGAAAGAGAAAAGCAAATTAAGTATTGAAATAGAAGTTCATAAACTTGAGTATGTGGAACAATTCACGTAGCTGGGAAGGGTTCTGGGCCAAAATCGTCAAAGAAGTAGGGAGATAGGAAAAAGATTTGCGTTTGGCAAAGAAGTATTCACAAGAAGCAGGGAATTGATGATAAGGGCGTTGAGTAAAGATGTTATGAAAAGGCTCGTTAAAACTTGAATATGGAGCATGGTTTTGTGAGACGTGGAAACATAGTCATTGAAGCAGGATGCTAGGTATAAAAGATACGCATTTATAGTAATGTCAGTAAGTCTATTACAAATCATTTTTTGAATTTCTCGAAACAAGTGTTTAAAAATCTTCAAAATAAGCTCCTTTTGCGTCGATAGATCGGCTCCAGCGGGACTTCGAGCTCTCGACTGCGTTGCGGTAGGCCTCCTTCGGAATGTCCTTTAATGCCGCGGTGCAAGCTGCTTTGATCCCGCCAATATCCCCAAATACTTGACTTTCGGGGATTTTTTGAGCTGTGAAAACAAAAAAAAGTCGTAGGGAGCCACGTCCGGGCTGCACGGGACGTTGTCCAAAAATTTGGGATCATGTTTGCACATGACGAGGTTTTATTGGCACGTTTAAACGCGGCGTGACTTTTGATCGTCAATGAGCACTTTTGGAACCATTTCTGCGCACACCTTCCCATGCCGATACGGTTCGTAACGATCTCAGAAACCACAGGTTTTCACCATCGTTACGAGTTGGTGGTCAAAAGCACATGCAGGTCAGGGGAGGGTGTAGCGTGTTTCCCTTCACTGGCGCCTCAGTTGCCCACCCGGCATGTGTGTCTGCCTCCATGCAATTCGGGTGCGTGTTTCCCTCCCGTGCTCGCGATAACTGCGCCTTTCCTTGAACAGCGGAGCGAAGACCGCGTCCGCCAAGGTTGCGAATGTTGGATCTGCATTCCAATCGAGGATGAACTAGACTTCCCGTGAAAGTACAACACCAATGTCGTCCGCATTTGCTGGAAGCGATGCAAAAGCGAAGCGCCGCCGGGCGGGATGCGAAACAAGAAGGGAAAGGAAAAATAGAAAATCACCGCTGCGCACGTTTGAATACGGAGGGTTTGAGACGTACGGCTGCGCCGAGGGAGAAATTTCATTTCAACATTCATAAATATCTAACTTTTCTTTTTATTTTGAAATATTACTATGCTCATTTTCACTCTGGAAGATGATTTAGATATTTTTTACGCATGTGCCCAACTGAACTGTAGCTAACATTTGGCCTGAATATTGCTTTACGGAGTGTAATTTCAATCTGATTGGTTTTCTGAGTATATTAATTATACTCTGGAAAAATTAATTTAGGCATTAACAATGGCAACGAAAAAAGTAGTGTCCAAATTAACTGTGAAATAGATTCACTATTTGTAAATAGTTGTTTCAGACTCTTCGCCAAAAAATTAACACCATGCGATTATACCCCTTCCGGCATGACAGCTGTCAAACCCCTTGTCGCATGATCGTATGGGGCTGCCATTGAAGTACGTAGTGCTCGTTTACGTTTAAGTGGCTTGCCCTTTGTTGTTTTAAAGCTTCTCCTTCCATCCCTCGTCTCTCTCTCTCTCTCTCTCTCTCTCTCTCTCCCCGTGGGGAGATGCCTTCACTGTGGACTGTGGAGACTGTGAGTTGCATGCCATGTGATGGCGGAATTTCCACTTCTTACTTTTCAGTTCTGTATGACCTGTATTTTTATGGTAGAAATTTGTCGTATAAGTGGTTTTGGTTCATTTCTATTGCCATTATTTAAAAAGCAAATAGCTAATTTTTACCAGATTAATTAACCCTTTTATTTGAATTGAGTCTTCCTCCAACGTGTGTACGAATTCGCTCGCTATTTGATAGATTTTTACTGACTATTTTTCCTTTTTCTTTTCCTCTCCCACATCCTCCCTTGTCACCTACCCTTACCGTCTGCTGCTTCCATCTTTTCCCACTTGGTGCTTGCACCCACTTTCATGCATATTTTGGTGACTCGCGGAATATTTATGTCGGTGTCGAAAATAACATTAATAACAAAGGATTCATAAATGAGCTGCGATCCCTCCCATTGTCTTGTGGTCCCTTTGCATAAGTCCTTTTGTAAGCTTCCCTCCCGTGTGCCTCTAACTACTGCTCTCTCGTAAAAATACTGCATCGGAAATACCGAAATAGAAAGTAAAGACTCGAATAAATACCTATCCCTACTCACGATCTCTTCTGCGCACCGTCATAGCATTATTATTCTTTGCTAAACGTAGTTTTCTATCCTCGAGGAAATGACCAAAAATTGCATCGTCCGATGTTGTTGAAACAGGCGCAGAGTAAACGGCTTTTTGGCAGGATTTGCCGGCCCTCTCTGGTGAGCATAATTTACTTTAAGTTTTCTGAAATGATGCCGGAGCATTTCCAACGCCTGCATCCACAATTAAAAGAGCAGGAGTAACAAATCCATCCCCTTTTCTCCATTCACGTCCGCAGTCAACGTCGAGAAAAACAGATTTATTTCCCTGCCTCCATCTGGGACAAATGGAACGGAGAGTTGAACAGTGCCCGAGGGGGGGGGGTTGAATAATTATGGCGTGTGGTTAGCCACGCGAAGAGCATCAAGTGGTGGCGATGAATGCGGGGAGATTGACATTAGTGATAATGGGACTGTACGTTACAACAGTGAGAATTTATAAGTATGGAAAAACTGCGAACATGGAAGGTATGCTTTTGCAAAATTGTAAAGTGAGAGTTAGACTTTTGGAAAGGTTCAGAAGAAGCGAGTTTACCAAAGAAACTAAAGACCTATTGTCCCCAAACTATTCCGGTAGATCAGACCATCAATATAATACGATAAGGGAGATCGATTCCAGTACAGATAGATACAAATACTCATTCTTTCCCCGAACAATCAGAAATCATAATAGTATTAGTGCTCTCTTTTGCGGGTTGTGACCTAATATCTCCACGCAATACGCCCATCTTGCGGGGTATTATGTAGATGTACGTAGATGATGAGTATGTGTGCCAGTTCATAATCACTCGCCTGCGCGAATTTTACATGCTTGCTGAAATTATTTGTGCCAGGAAGAATGCCATAAATGAGTCGCTGTAGAAGGAAATGGAGTGAGACGGAATATAAATATTTCCATCCCCATTAGTCTTTTGAACATATAATGGGAAGGAAGGTTGTTTGAACGTGTTCTCTGAAAGAGAGCGGAGAAAGTACCTGGACCAAACCAGCGGAGATGAGTTTATGGAAGGTGGTAGATGGAATTTCGGAGACTCTTAAAAGACGAGAGGGCAGTCACAAGGCGAGACATTTACATCTACATAATACCCCGAAAGCCACCGCAAGGGCGTGTGGCGGGGGTTGTTAGGTCACCACCCGTAATTAAGGAACAAAACCACGTGCAAAATCACCATTTACATGCAAAACTATGCCCACAGTGACGTATACACTCATGCAAAAATCCCTTCATCCCACTCGCATGCAAACAGATACACCATCATCCAACAAACCACTGCACCCCAGGATGCGGCATGAAATCCATTCTTCAACGCGCAAGCCAAAATATGAAAAGTAAGAAGGAGAAATTCCACTACCACAAGGAAATGCAACTCGGTTTGCGTGAATTGGTTTCGCACGAGAGACGAGCACGCATGAAACGTGCAATGCGAGAGAGTAACACAGGGGGAGAAGAGGAGCGCATGGACGGAAGGGGCAGTATCGGTTGAATCATGTGGTGGTGACACATTCACTCTGGCCATAATGTAAAACCGAGCATTTTCCCTTTCTGACTCCGCCTACTCTGACACTTGGCTCACTTGGAGAAGGAAATCGACAGAAGTGATCAGGAGAGGTGGACGCATTCAATGGGGCCTCAAGCAAGGTGTTCACGCTATGGATACGAAGGGACGTGTCAAATCACAGCAATTCAAATTTGGCACTAATGAACCTAAAAGGATTACTGGCACTATTCGACATCTACATCAACATTGGACCTTGCAAGCCGCCGCTGGGGCGCGTGGCGGGGCATTTTAGGTCACGACCTGTAAAAGAGGTGTAAAACCACATGCAAAACCAACACATTCACGCAAACATACACCCACAGTAGCGTATATATTTATGCAAAAACCTTTTTGACTTGCACGCATGGAAATGCATACACCATCAACTAACACACACATGCATATGTATCTATAAATGTAGTAAAAGTCTATCCAATAATGTGCAAATTATAACTGGAAAGTAAGGAGGGGAAATTCTACTACCATATGGACATGCAACTCATCGTCTCCGCCCCTAGAGTCATTAGGTAGGGAATGCGATACGCCGCTGTATCAGGCAGGCAGCGGACGGCGTTTCCCCCCCCCCCACACCCACACAGACGAGGGATGGAAGGAGAAACTTGAAAACAAACAAAGCAGAGCAAGCAATACTGTAACGAGCACTACATTCCTTAATGGCATTCTAATGCGGTCATGCGGGAAGGGTTTTGACAACAAAACACAGGAGGTCAGTGAAAGTGCATGCAATTGAGTAAAAATAATTATTCCCTAGACGCAGCGGGCGGCAAGTGGGATTATTGTTTTCTATACTTCTACAGCAGCTATCCCGTATTGCTCGTTGGAAGAAAGAGTACTTAAGCCTGCTAGTTCTGGCATCTATTTCCCGAATTTCAATATTCATGATCCAAGCGACCAATATAGTTGATTTATCCTAGAGACGGAGGATGACGGGAAGCAATGTCGCGCAAACGGAAGGACCAATTATCGCGTCTCGACTACTGCTACAGGTAAACAAGATGAGACAAGACGCCGTGGGAGCGCCCTGGCCACGTGCACAGTCTGGAGGACGAGGGATTGATTGGGATCGAGGAAGGAGACCGAAGGAAAGTTTCACGCGGAGGCTGAGATCGGCGAGAGGAGTGACCGCGGAAGGCGCCGCTTCGTGTCACAGGTCGAGCTGAAATAATTGGAGCGAAAACAAATCCGGAAGCCTGCCGTCATTTGTTTGTTCATCCGAGCGAAGGGGGAGGGAGAGAGAGAACGCTTCTTCGGGAAGGAATAATGACCGGCCAATGACGTACAGGGTTCGTCCGGAAAATAAGTGTACTGAGCTCAGGAAAAAAAATGTATTACACTTTTACATATCGTAAGCTAATATTCCTCAAAATAGGACCCTTGTGAGTCGATACACTTGTTCCAGCGGCGTTCCCATTCCTGGAACGCTCCCGCGAAGGCATCATCGGGAACCTCTCGAAGACAAGTCGTCACGGCCTCTTTGACGGCGTCCAAAGTCCCGTATCGCGTTCCTTTCAAACTCCTCATTATCTTCGGGAACAGAAAGAAGTCCGGTGGTGCCAAGTCCAGGCTGTAGGGCGGGTGCGGCAGCGTTGCCACGCCGTGCTTGGCCATGAAGTCCGACACGACAAGCGCGGTGTGAGACGGCGCATTGTCGCTCAGGTTGTCAGTCATACGGTTGATCGCTGGCCGGACGCGGGCGACTCGTTTTCGAAGCCTGTCGAGCACTTGGACGTAAAATGCAGCATTTACAGTTTGTCGTTCAGGTACCAATTCGTAGTGGACGACTCCCCTTTTGTCAAAAAAGACAATGAGCATCATAAACTTATTTTCCGGACGAACCCTGTATGAGTCCTCGTTGAGGAGTTTTTATCGGGACCGCAGCTCTGGTCCGTGCAGGGCGTGTCATCGGGAGGGACTGAGGACCGGAGACTATGCATGGTCTACCACGCATCGAATATTTCGATTGATAAATTTCAGTCGACAATCATTGTCGACTGGTATCTTTAGCATCAACGTCGAATCAAGTATAGCGTTTCGCATCTTCCCTAATCCCCGGAATTCTGGCACGCTAGAGTTTGAAAGTAAGAAGGCGAAATTTCGCTAACACACGGGTATGTAACATAAAATGCTCTCCTCCCCAAGGAGAGAGGTAGGGAATGTGACCCAACGCTGCAGATAGATGGAGGGTCCCCTCATGCAGAGAGAGACGAGGGATGAAAGGAGAAACTTAATAACAGACAAAACAAACTATACTGTAAAGAGCACTACATTATTTAATGGCATTTTAATACGGTCATGCGGGAAGGGTTTTGACAACAAAATACACGAGGTCAGTGAAAGTGCATGCAATTGAGTAGATATCCCATATGCGGAACATAAAAGGCCGGTCAGCACTACGATACAGACCGGTTCGACTTGAGTGAATCTCGAAGTTTCATTCTGTTGGATTGTGCAAATTCTAATTGTTGGGCCACCACGGTTCGCTTCTTGGTAGACTGTCCTACCAACATTCAAGAGATATACAGCTTCGATGAAAGTAAATTACATATTTATGATTACAATTTTTACGATAGCAAATTACAATTACATATATCAGCATAATTACGTATTAAATATGCATTTGTATGCGTGTAAGTTTTAATGGTTTTTGCAAGAATATTTACACCATTGTGGGTGTAGATTGACATGAATACGTTGGTTTTGCATGTGGTTTTCCCCTCTTTTACGGGTGGTGGCCTAACATCCCCCGCCATACACCATTGCGGCGGTTTCCGGGATAATATGAAGATGTAAATTGACTGGATCATGGTGCATATCAACCAATTCCATCATCGCTCATTTAAAAAAGTGTATACCACTCATCAACACTCAACAACATAGAGGGTTCCATGCTAACTGCAACAGATCAAGTTAAATATTTGGGGGTAGTTCTAACACCACGAATCTCATGGGGAACATTTATCAGGACAATATGGCTTCCTTAAACGGGTGGTGGAGAAATGTAATGAGAGAGTTAAAGAAAGGTGCTCTTTTGCTCTAGTTAGACCACATTTGGAATATGCCGCAAGTATTTGGGATCCTTGGGAGCAAATTGGGCAAAAAGAATTAGGTAAAGTCCAGAGAAAATCCTCCACATTTGTTAAAAACTATCATAATAAGAACACAAGCGTGACAGGTCTCTTCGGGGATTTAGGCTGGGAGTCACTTGAGATACGAAGAGAACAGGCGAGATTTGGGCTTTTGTAAAAGGTCAGAAAGGCGAGTTTAACTAATATCGATACAGAAGGAATTATTACAGCCCCAAGCTATTTAGGTAAATCAGACCATCAAGATAATAAGATAAGGGAGATAAATTCCAGTACAGATAGATATAAATACTCGTTCTTTCCCCGGACAATCAGACAAATCATAATGGTGAGAAACCAAAGTAGAAATAATGAAGACATTTAACTTACAAGTCAGGAAAAGATTGAACGTTGCGTAGAAATAAGGCATATTCGTAGGTGCATGTGTACAGCATGTCAGTTGATATTGTAAGTATTTGCATGCGTGTAAGTTAAAAAGGTTTTTGCAGGAATATATAAACCTCTATGGGTGTAGATTTGCATGAATTTGTTGGTTTTATTCCCACCCTTTTTTGTAACACCACTCCCCCCGCCACACACCTTGCGGCAACTTTCGGGGCATTGTGTGCACGTAGATGAACTCTCGTAAAGGACCCACTGTAGGAAATGGCACTCCGTGGGTAATCGAGCAGATCAGGGCTCAGATGTGCAGCAAGTCCAACTGGAATTACTTCTTTCGAAAGGTTCACGCCACCCCTGCCCCCCCCTCCCAGGAAAACCATCGATTTCCAAACTACCCCAAGTCACTCATACGATTTGTAGTCTTTGGATCGAAAGACCGTTGCGCCTGGTCCATATGGCTGCGTAAGATGTACATCTACATAATACCCCGCAAGCCGTCGCAAGGGCGTGTGGCGGGGGATGTTAGGTCACCACCCCTGAAAGAGGATTAAATCGCATGCAAAATCAACAAATTCATGCAAACCTATACGCACAGCGGCCTATATATTCACGAGAAAACCTTTATAACTTAGACGCATGCGATCCATATACTATCAACTAACATTCACGTACACATGCTCCTACAAATGTAAAACAATCTATCCAACAGCGTGTCAAGTTGTAATTGAAAGGCAAGAAGGCGTAATTCCACTACCACGTGGACATGCAACTCATGGTCTTCGCCCCCAAAGACTCAGGTGGGGAATGTGACACACCGCAGCAGGCAGGCAGAGGGAGGCGAGGGACGATGGAAGGAGAAAATTGGAACAAACAAAGCAATTTATTGCACATTATTGATGGTAAGCGTATTGAGATAATCGCTAACCATGCTAACTCGTATCTAAAGCTAAATCGCTAACTCGTAATATGTGTAGGAATGCTGCATGATTGGTGTTCGGTCGCTCCCTTTCCACGCGGTTTTTGGTGTATTGTGGGGTGCCAGGTGCATGAGGAAAAAGAGTGAGGATTATGTGTGGATAGATAGAGGTCTTTATTTGGGCGAAATTGAGACCTAATGGTCTCTTCTTTCATTTAACCCATTGTCGTATACATATTATATTAGCCATCAAATTTATAATTACTTGCATATGTACACAAAAAATACATACAGACAGACTGATTATGCACAGATTTGCACATCAAATGGGAAATGAAAAAAAATTATATATATATATATATATATATATATATATATATATATATATATATATATGTATATATATATACACACATATACATACCCATCCATATATAAATTAAGGATACACCTACACATACACACATACTCAAAGTAAATGATAGTGAAAAAAGAGAACAGATTAAGAAAAGTCTAAGCAAAGAATGAAGTTTGTGGGAAAAGCTAGGGAGAGCGTGGCATTGCTCACCTAGTAAAAACCCACGGAGGAAAACACCCGCGATTAGGAGGGGGGCGTGAAAAACCTGCGATAACCCTATTAATTAGAGGAAAGATACATATACATTGTAGCAATCATTTTGACGATAGGATTTTATAATTAAGTTACTGACATTGAAATTAAAAAATTAATGTTGAATGAAATTAATATGTAGAGTGGCTGGTGCCATAGCACCCCCTGCCACACGTCCTTGCGACGGCTTGCGGGATATTATGTAGATGTATGTAAATGATGACTAAGAGATGACGATATTCAGAAACAGAACTTCCTTTGAATACTAAAACCGACCTGACGGTTTTACCCATGATGCATCGCCACAATCAAAAGAGCATTTCGCACAAGGCGGCCCCGGTGGCGGCGGGGTAACGTCCTCGTCTACCAACTGAGAGGTCACGGGTTCGATTTCCGTCTGGGTGGATTTTTCTCCATCCAGGGCTTGGCTGTATGTAATTGTCTTCAATGTAATGTATGTAATGTAAGGGTTAGGTGGAAGAAGGGACTATTTAGTCTCAGCCTCGCCCAATTAAGTCGATAATAAATAAATAAATCATTCGGCGAGATTTTGATCGCGTAGCCACCAGGGAAGAATCCCCCCGACGATCATAACACGTCGCCCTGAGTGACTCGTCTTCCACTCCCGCCACATGTGCAATGCATAATCAGCTGCGTAGATTACTGAAAAGCGCGCTCTGAGCGCCAACGCAAAGGAAATGAGAATGAGGGATGGGGAAGTTTCAGCGAATGGCTCACTTATCATTCGAGACGAGGACATTCAGACAACCTCCGCTGGATTCGGTCACGGCATTAAGTCACGAGTGCAGCAGGGAAGCACTTGTGGAGTTTTTTAAAATTTATATGATTTCTGTTGCATTTAAAGAGAAGAATTTCCTTTCAAAACACTATGAAATAGGGAGAGAGACTGAAAGAATTTCGATACATTCGTCCCATTAGGCCTAATATAAGTAATGCCACTTAAAGTGCTGCCATGCCTCCCAAAGGATATGTGCTCTTGTATAATACAGGAAGAAAAATTATCATGTCACGATTGATGAAGGATATGCAAACGTGCATAATTTTACTTAATTATGTCTATTAAATTTAATGCCACCTATTGTTTCCAACATGTACCCCCAGAAAATTGCAACGGATGCTTTGGAGTCACTGACAGTAGTCAAGGTAGCAGGTTAGGTAATCACAAAACCATTAACATTTTCCGATGATTGAGATTTTGTGAACCAGTCTGCAAAGTGTTTGCAAAGACAGCTGAAAATGGAAGAAAATGCATGACAGCATCAGTGTGGAGGCGCGAGAAGATAATTTTTAAAGAGAAAAACTAAGATATTAATGCTCTCAAGAAATAAGAAATCCAAGCTACACATGGTCGAAAACGAAATAGCCGAGACTGTAAACTTGATTGGCAGTAGGTTTCTACTTCTTCTACATCTACTTAATACCCCGCAAGCTGCCGCAAAGCGTGTGGCGGGGGGTGTTAGGGCATCACTCGTGATTAAGAAAAAAAACCGCATGCAAAAGCTACAAATTTATACAGTCCACAAACAAAACATTGTAGGCATTCTTGCAAAAACACTTAAAACCCACACACATGCAAACACACAAACATCCAACTAACACACACATGCATCTACAGACACACCTAAAATCTTTGCAATGTGTAATTCTGTTCCGACTTGTAAATTAAATATTTCTTAAGTGACTTCGTTTTCTTGCTATTATGATTTCTGATTGTTCTGGGAAGAATGAATATCTATCTGTACTGGAATCTATCTCCCTTATCTTATTATCTTTGTAGTCTGATCTACCTAAGTAGTGTGGGGCCATTATAATTCATTTATTGTCATCGTTAAACTCGTTGGTTCTGAACCATTCTAGAAGTTTAAGTCTCGCCTGTTCCCTTCGTGTGTCAAGTGACCCTCAGCTTAAGTTCCCTAAGAGACCCTTCAAACTTGTGTTCTTATTATAACAATTTTTAACGAATCTGGCGGATTTTCTCTGGACTTTATCTAGTTCTTTTTGCCAAATTTTCTCTCAAGGATCCCGAATACTTGCGGCATATTCCAAATGTGGTTTAACTAGAGCAAAAGAGCATCTTTCTTTGATATTCTCATTACATTTCCCCACCACCCGTTTAATAAAGCGCAGTTCCTTTAAAGCGGATCCGCATATTGTCCTGATACCTGCTCCCCATGAAAGGCGTGATGTTAGAACTACCCCCAAATATTTAACCTGTTTGGCCGTAGTTAGTCCTGAACCCTCTCTTTCGTAGTTTATGTCCTGTTCGCCACTTCCTTTTTTCCCAAATTTCAAAACTGCGCATTTGTCTATTTTTATTAGGTAATCTACCGTTTAAGGTAGGTTTTTGGATGGACACAAGTGTCAAATAAACATTTTGTGACTCCCCACCTAGCAAACTAATCTATATCAGGTCCCTCTTCATCTCGGTGTACTTCTTTCCTCCCTTCATCCCGTCCAACATCCCTATCCTGTTCCTGCCCTTACCTCGCTCGTCCAGCATTCTCCCCTCTATTACCCTCTTCAACATTCCACTACCGCTCAATACGCCTTTCATCCATTTTTCCTGCCTCCATAGGATTTCTCTCAACAAACCCCTCTCCTCACCCACCATCTCTAGTACTTCCTCATTTGTTTTCCTTTCGCTCCATTTCACCTTCTCCATTCTTCTCCACACCCATAACTTTATAGCTTTAGCTGCGTGGGATATCAAACTTATTGTTCTGTAATCCTCACATGATATAGCCTTTGCCTTTTTTGGAATAGGAATTAACACCGATCTCACAAAATCTTCCGGCCAGATTCCTTCTTCATAGATACTGCGAATCAGTCCATATAGGGCCTCCTTCCCACATTTTCCTAAACATTTCAACAGTTCTACAGGAATGTTGTCCATCGCCCCGGCCTTATTTGCTTTCATCTCCTTTAATGCCCTTTCTATTTCATCGTCGAGTATGCATGGACCTAAGCTATCGTCTTCTACGTCATGTTCCATTTCTATGTCTAACCTTGTCGGCCTAAGTTCTTTACCATACAGTGTTTCTATATATTCCTTCCATCTCCCTTGGATTTTTCCTGGTTCAACTATTATCTTACCCCACTTATCTTTAACTGTTAGCACAGATCTTACCTTCTTACTTCCCGATAATAACTTAACCTTGCTATAGAGCACCACTTGCACCCTTCTTCTGTAAACTTTCCATATCCTCGCATTGCGTTTTACACCATTCTTCTTTCGCTTTATTTTTGGCCCTTCTCAATTTATTGTTTAACTCTTTGTACTTCATTTTGCCTAACTCTGTGTTTACATTCTTCCATCTTCTTCTCTCATCCATCTTTGCAATCATCTCATCCGTGACCCATGGTTTCCTTATTCTTTTCCCCTTAACGGTTTCTATAGTGTCTTTTGCTGCTTCCGATATCCCTTGCTTGATACATTCCCATTTTTCTTCGATTGTACTCAGTTCTTTACCATCATCCATTATTTTCTCTACAGCCTGCTGATACTCCTTCCTCGTTAATCCATTTAATGCTTCTACGTTCCATTTCCTAACCCGCCGCCCTTGCCTTATCTTCTTGAAACGAACATTACATTTCATAACAACTAAATTGTGGTCAGAGTCCGCATCCGCTCCTGGGAAACTGTGCGAATTTATCACACTGTTCCTAACCATAATATAATCTAACTGATACCTTTCTGAGTCACCTGGCATTTTCCATGTATACCTACGCCTTTTGTGATATCTAAACCATGTGTTGGTGATGACTAACCCCTGTCTCCTGCAGAATTCAATTGCTTTCCCCCCGCGTTCATTCCTCGTGCCTAACCCATAGTCCCCCACCTCACCACCCTCTCTTCCTTCGCCTACCGTCGCATTCCAATCCCCCATCACTATCAAATGTTTCCCCGCAAGAACACACGCGATGATATGCTCTAACTCATCGTACATCCTATCGACTTCTTCCTCCTTGTGGTTGCTTGGTGGCATGTATACCTGACCAATGACCAAGTTCGTCGGCTCTGTTTTACTCTCTACGAGTAGAATTCTATCTGTTGCTTGCTCTATGTTGACTACACTTCTTCATACCCCTTTATTTAATGTTACGGCAACCCCTCGTAGGCTCTCGTCCCCGCCGCTGTATATCACTCTATATTTGTCACTCCAGTAATCCCCGCTATCCTTCCATCTCACCTCGCAGAGACCTAAAACATCTATATTACCTCTTTCCATCTCTCGCTTAATATTTTCTAATTTTCCTGTCCTCAACATTGTCCTGGCGTTCCATGTTCCTATTCTAGCTACTTTCGTCTTCTTCTGCGTCTTCTGTCCTACTGCTGTTATTTCTTCCCTGCAAGGGTTTCGTGGGATGTCGACCGCGGAAGCCTTGCCTCCCCCGCTGCCGGGCACGACACACGGCCCCTTGGGCCGAGTCCCGCAGTTTCCAGGACTCAATTTCTGTTTTGCGTCCATCATTATTTTCTTGGGAATGATAATTGAGGTGGTTTCCCGTTGCCCTCCTCATTAGTGTTTTTAACGTGACACCATCACTTAATGGCCGCCCCACTGGCGTCAGACGCCTTTGCAGCCGCCTCACTGAGGAACAGACGCTGCGTGGACTACCTTTCGTCTGGCTCCTAACCTTCGACCTATCTGGCATGGGTGACTCTACCAGGAGCAATTATATTTACTCCCGCCAGCACAGCTCTAGAGGTCAACGGAACACACAAGCCCTTCCACCACGACAAGGTTGTAGTCCATGGGAGGGCATTTGTCTATATTAAGCATTAATCCCCAATTCTTGCGCCAATCCGAGATTGTGTGTAAGTCTCTAGAGAGTAGCTCGCGATCTATTTGACTCCTTATTTCCCTGTATACCACCGTGCCATCAGAAAATAACCTGAGATTACTACTAACGTGTGCGCTTAAGTCATTAATGTATTAAGAAGAAGATAAGAGTATTACACTTCCCTGGGGGACGCCCGAAGTTACATCTCTTTCCGTTGAGCACATTGTAATTGACATTGCAATTCGTTGGAATTTGACAAGAAGTCTCTAATCCAATTAATAATTTTCTCATTGATACCATAGCATTTACGTTTGTGTAACATTTTATTGTGTGGGAATTTATTGAAGGTTTTTTGAAATCTAGGAATACTGCGTCGACTTGTGTGTTGTTTTCGTGTATGTAGTAAGTATATCGTGAATGAAAAGACCTAATTGTGTTTCGCAAGATCTGCTTTTCCTAAATCCGTGCTGGTGGTGGCTTAGTATCTTCCTACTATCGGGAAACGTCATAATGGTTTGTTTAAGGGGGGTAAGTAAAAACAAAGCGACAAGTAAGGGGAAAATAGGGAACACACACTCGGACATTAAGGTGTGATTGGGAAACACTGACACACGTGTGCCTCAACCACACCTAAACAATGCAAAATTAATAAATAAGGAAACAAAATTACAACCTTTCGATCACTAGGGTGAGTTAAGGAATGGCAGTCACTCTCGTGAATCGCATTCACACACAAATTCAGGGTTTGCAAGGATATCGCCTTTGCCAGTATTTGTATTCACACATGAATGAAAAACAAGTTGAAATGAAAAAGGAACAAAGAGAGGGCCAAGTTCATGTTCGCAATCACTCGGGTGTGTTAGACCTTTGTGAATCGCACCTACATTCCTCCTATCCCATAGCATGCCTTGGCTATGTCATGGCATCGGAAGAATCCTTGTAAATCCGTTTTTCTAGATGTTAAACAAAAATATTTTGGCATTCGTGCCTCCACACCCACCTTTCTCCCTCTCGTGTCGCCGCCCCTTCGTCGGGCGGAACAGCAGTGGTAGCGGCGCCGCCGGATGAGGCTTCGGCAGTGGTCTGGGAACCCATTGCCAAGGCCGCTTCCCCCCACCTTTTTTCCCTTTTCCCTCTTTTCCCTCGAGGGGCGGGGGCGTTGGGAGAGGCCAGAACGGCAGGCCCGGCCCACGTTGCAATGGGCGGAAGGGGCTTTTGTGCTCCCATCCCCCAGTTATTGCAACACCCCCCCTCCAAGCCCCTCTCCAATTAAATTCCATTCATCCTTTCGCGTATTTTGTGTGTTCATCGCGCGTGACATCCGAGGGGATCTCTTCCCTCGCCGCCATTCATTTTCTTCCTCGGACTGCCTCGTGTACTCCGGAATAAGCACCGTCGGTCCATCGAGTCGGCTTCATTTCGGCTGGGAATTAATATGTGGAATTCTCTGAAATCTTCGGAAAATTCGAAATGGGTCGAACGGAAATCAAATGAGAAAACGATTAGTGATCACTTTCTGCGTGAACGGATGCTTTTTACATAGTTGGAACTCTTTCTTATAAAATATCTCTGATAACAATGACCAACAGTACAATGAAAACCATGGCATACGCGGTTTTCGATAGTATCCAGCTTTCTTTCTTCGCTAATTGATATCCATAGCGGTGGAAGTGAGTTTGTGTAAGAATTTGAAAGTAAATTCAAACCAATGAGATTATTAATAATTTAATTTTTTGGAACGACTTTGCAATTAATGAGAATTTAATGATAGAATGTAGAACACTGCGCTCCACACAATTTGATAGCCAATACACAATATGCAGTACAATGCAATATCACCAGTTATGACCTTTTCACGTGGCTGCTGAATCTTCTAGATATGCTATGTTGCTTTGTTCTTATGCCAGTTTGCGTAGCTCATGTGTGTAATTTAAAACGAGCCTATTATTATTTCATAAATAATTGTAGGAAAAGAAATGTAGTATTTCTTTTGTCACATTCCTAATTTTTCACACAACTCGGGCAGAACTCACATTTAATAAATAAACGGGAACCTGTTACGCGACTTACTCCTGAAGATCAGTCCAAGATTTCCATCATGGAGTGATGATGCAATTGCTATCTGAAGAATAATAAACTCATCCCTGTGTTCAATAAAAATTTCAAGCACATTTCACCCTCCTAAAAGATGCTTCTGGTAGATTTTCCGAAGAGATCGATTCAGATCGCAAGAATTCAATTCAAGTTATCCATATATTGCATGTGCTACATCATGCGAGGATTACTGAACAATAAGTTTGATATCCCGCGCAGGTAAAGTTATTCTCAGGATCATCAACAAAAGGACAGAGAGTAGGGCAAATGGATACTTAGGGGATGATCAGTTTGGGTTTAGGAAGGGGAGGGGTACGCGTGATGCCATTGCAGTAATGAGATCACTAGTCGAGAGGAATATAGAATACAATCAGGACGTTTTTGCCTGTTTTGTAGATTTCGAAAAATCGTTTGATAGAGTGAATTGGGAAAAATTAAATCGTGTATTGCAGAAGAAAGGAATGGATTGGAGGGACAGGAGGCTGATCCGCGACCTGTACATGCCTCAGACTGCTCAGGTGCGAGTGGGGAACGGAGAGTCCGGATGGGCAGTGTTAGGAAGAGGTGTAAGGCAGGGTTGCCCATTGTCACCGGTACTGTTCAACGTATATGTAGAGGAGATGATTAAAGAGGCATGGGAAGAACTGGAGGTAGGAATGAAAGTCGGAGGGGAATTGGTAAAATCGGTTAGGTTTGCTGATGACCAAGCATTAGTTGCTCAATCAGCCAAGGGGTTGCAAGCATTGTTGAGTGAATTGGAGGTTCAGTGCGATAAATAGGGGATGAGGATCAATATTAATAAAACAAAGGTTATGCGATTTTCCAAAAATGGAAAGGCCAAGGTTAACATTAAAATAGGACGGCAAAAATTAGAGCATGAGATGCTCTAATTCGCTGAGATGCGCATGCATGCAACGGACATGCAATTAATGGTCTCCGCCCCTAAAATAGGGAATTCGACACACCGCAGCAGGCTGTGGACATCGTGAGACAAGCACATGCAAATGCTTTGTTTTCCTTAACATACGCAATTGATATTTTCAATAGTCTGAATGTATTTTTCAAGAAAAATATTATATCCAAATTCCACGAGCACGCTTGGTGAGGGCGTGTGATTGAAATTCGTGTGGGTCACGAACCCGAGTTGGGGACAAAGGCACTTACTACGCGCGAGTCATTTGTTTCATTCAAACTCTTCGCAAAATTAGTCACTAAGAGTTATTTGTACGAGGATTTCAAGTGACGATCTTTAAAAATTTTTATAAAAAAAAACGATCCAAATCAGTTCATTCAATGTCATAGCAGCGAACCGTTTCAAAATAGGTCGACCAGTTAACAATTTAAACGATTCTTTTCACTTCTGGAAATCCAAAATTTCAAGCGTGTACATCTCGATCAAACAAAATATGAACAGAATTGCAGTGTTGTGGTGATTCCGTGCGTGAAATGAGTGATTTCCTGTGAACTCAATTATGAGAGTTTAGCTCTCGAAGTCGAAAAACCACAGGCAATCTGAAATTTTCACCATCTAAGAGGGAGCACATGTTCTCCGAGTAGAATTTTAATCGGTGTGGATACTTCCAAGTTAAATGGATTTCTTCAAGAGATCCATTTAACTTTAGAACTCCAATTGGCGGGCTAAGATTCACGTTGCTTTCAGTAAAAAAAACAATTCTTCTTCATAACCGTAAAATTCATAAAATAGAAAAAATGGTCTTCTAAGTCTAAACCTAAACCTTATCTAAAACTACCATTTTGCAGTTTCCCTTAAAACTTTTGATGGTATCTTTGGCTTAAATCGCTGTACAGAACATAAACACTGTTTGGCATACAAAGAGGAGAAAAGCCCCTCAAAGTCCCTGCATTCGAACGATTCCTTACTCAATGGGGAAATGATGAGCTTCTCAAGAATATTACAAGGGGAACAAGAATAGAAGTCTCACAGGACGACTGTGACAGAGCAACAACAGTGAGACTCACAGGACACAACATATATTTCATTCTACAATAATTAATTATAACTCGACCAATTTTGTTCGATATATTTATGCAGATAAAGAATTCCCATGCCAAAGGGCAAACCGAATGGCGAACATTCCTGTCTATAATTCGCTTTGGAGATGATCGGGCAATACTTTCAATGGCAAAAAGTGTTCAATGTCGCGCGATGGTACGAAAGTGTCGACGTGAAACTTCCAAGTCCTTCCGGGACGAATTCTGTACAGCTTGACCTACAGGACACCTTTCAGAGTGTTAGGTCGCCTGGAAGAGTTCTCAATATCAATAACTACGAGTGGTATAAAATCGAGGGTAATGTCCCACACGATACTATTTAAAGACTAACATCCTACTTCATATTTTTCAAATAGATTGTAGGTTACAAGAAATTCTCCAAGATTATTGTTGCCTTATGTGTTCTATTTCATTCCATTCCATGGCATTAATCACTAACAGCTGAACAGAGGCTTCGTTTCAAATTTCCGTCAATGGAGTTGCTTTCTCTCGAGGATGTTGATCACAGTGTTAGGCTCTACGATACCGAACCAGAGGGATGCCTCTCTGTAAATATCATCCATATTTTCCAAAATCAGGATAAAAAGGTGACATGGTCGAGGTTATCTCCAAGGTGAATTACTAATTTTCGGAACCCATTCTTTTTTGATAATTTGATCTAATCTGTTACGGTTTGTAGATGTTTTATAAAAGGAGTGAACGTGGTTATCTTGTCCTTGGTGTGCATCAAGGTTTTCGCATCTACATAGTTCGCACGTCAAATGGTGTCGCGTCAATTGGTTGCGCATAGAAAACTTGTCATGCGTCATGCCCTTATTGAAAGGGAGACGAGCCGGCCTATGAGGATATTCTCTGGACAACTAGGCCTTGCCGTCATGAAAATGCTCTTTAAGTACGAGTGCGTACCTCCAGTACGTCTGAACTGTTCATGCACGCAAGTTCGACGACATTACGGACATATGCAATGAGTTCAAGCTCGTGTGAACATTATGGATTTTCAACGGTCATACCTTTAAATACGTATTGAAGGTCCATTGCTCATTTACAGGGTATATTCCAGCAGTTATGAAATTGAATTTTGCGTGCCGTTCTTATTGGTTGTCGTGAGATAAAACCACTTGGAGTAGGTGGGGGGGGGGACGCTAAGCTATGCCGGAAAACCGGTCTCAGTGCTCTTGAAGGTGCAGAAGCGGCAGGGCGTCATTTATCGTAAACTTTTACGCGCCGACCGTGTCACGGAAGACCAACTGAGCGGAAATTTCAAGTAAACTTTTGCAACGTATTGAAAATGAAACTGATTAATTGGACAGCATCATCACTGTTGATGAAACCTGAGTTTTTGAATACGACCCAGAAAAAAAATGCCGAAGCTCTCTGAGTAGCACACCGACGAGTCCCCTAAGACCAAAAAGGCAAGAATGAGTAAATCAAAAGTGAAAACAATGCTTATTGTCTTGTTCGACAGTAAAGGAATGGTCCATAAGGGGTTTATTTCTCATGGACAGCTAGTTAACCCTACCTACTATGTGGGTGTGCTGGAAAGACTCCGGAAAAAGGTCATCAGGAGGAGAAAAGACATCTCCGCTACCGGGCAACTCCATCATGACAACACGCCTTACCACAACGCGCTACGAGTCCGCTAGTTCCTGGCCAAACACCAGGTGCTAACGCTGCCCCACCCCCCCTATAGTCCTGACGCCGTCCCATTAGCCCCCTTTTTGTTCCCTCGGATTAAGGCAGCCCTGAAAGGAACGCTATTTTCGTCCATAGAAGAGATCCAATCAGCCGTGAATAGAAGACCTTGCGAGAGGTCCCCGAAGACGCCTTCGGGGGGGGGGGAGTACCGGTCATGGCAGAGTCGCTGGAAAAAAAATGTGTAGGGACCCAAGGACAGTACTTTGAAGAATTTCAAGTGTTTGTGCAAATCTGTTCAATAAATTACTTGTTGGGTTTTATGTTTTTATTGTAAGTTTGTCGAGTGCATGAACTTACTGGTATTTATTTAGAGGTAACATGATTTCATTTAGCATGTAATTGGATTCTGTTTTACGAGTTGTGACCTAACACCCCTTTGTAGTGGTGATCATGCGACCTTGCGGCGGTTTTTGGGGTGTTGTGTAGGGAACTGGTGATTTTAGACACAACTGAAGAGAGCACCAGTTGGGATCGGAATACTATGCATATAACGAACAAAATGCGCGGCAAATTACTACCCAGAAAAATTACCAACCAGGATGACCCTCGCTACTATAATTGCCTGGTAATTTACAATTACATATATACTCCACCCCGTAAGCCATCGCAAGGGCGTATGGCAGGGGGTGTTAAGGTCACCAGCCACACTACCATAAACACAGTAATCAACCCGAAGGTCGGTTTAGTAGGTGATGGTAGAGCTCACCCATGTACCAAGCCCGACGGCGTTTGAATATTCACACATCAGGGTAGGGGGGCCAATTCCTTTCCCTGTGCCGGTTATGGTTTGTCAGGAAGATCTGGTACCCGAAAAATCAACTAGCTAGGGTGGAGCTGCAGGTGCCCAAAGTGCCTTGCCCGGGAATCGAACCCGGGACCCTCTGGACTGGACCACCGCGACCCACCAGCAACAATACCTTTTCTCTCATACCAGTAAGAAAAGAGTGCAGTAAGAAAACTCAAAGAATACTAACGAGTGTCCTTTTTGACTATTTATCGAATACACATCATACTGAGAAATGATAATGGTTTGAAAAAATTAAACCACTTCCACAGGGGAATATGTTTTTGCCAGAAAAAAACACATCCGCTTTCCAAAGTGCCTGAACCCTTAGGAAAGGCATTCGAGATTTTATTTTTTTCCTTTTAAAACTGCTTGTGCATGCTGTCGGCTCGACTGTGGATGCAGTCTTCTACTCGACCGCGCGTGCCTCGCCACTTCTGCCTGCTCACGCGTCGCGCGGTAGCCATCTTACCCGCTTTCCGCACCGACGACTTACATTTCTCCCGCTCTGCAAAACGGAACGCAGGAGGGGGAAAGTCTCTCTCCCGCTCTCTCTCTCTCTCTGGAGCGGAGAGAGGGATGCAGAGAGAGGGAGAAAGGGTGGAGAGGGGTGAGTCACTCGGTCACTCGGGTTGCCACGGGCGAAAGTTTGGATCTTTTCCAGGTGAGTGGGAGGGGAAAGTGTCGCTGGGAGGCATGTCGAGCGACTGGGGAGAGAGGGGAGGGTGACTCAACCACTATCCAACTAATACTGCACATTTACATCTTACATTGCAACGCGCCACGGGGGTGTGTGGCATGGAGTGGTAATTATCCAGGACTTAATTATCGGTGACACTGTTTTTGCCATTACTCGGTGGAATTTCTGCATTTCATAAAAATAGACGCTCAGTAACTCCATAATTGATGTTTATTGTCGACAGTAATTTCAGCCACTGTGTGGCATCATCTACATCTACGAAGTATCCCGCAGGCCACCACGAGGGCGTGTGGCGGGGGGTGTAACGGGTGGCCGTCCCCCGTAAAAGAGAATGCAAAGCATGCAAAACCCGAATTATTGCCAATCCACAACCACAACGTCGCATACGAAATATTCATGCAAAGTGTTCAGGATCCATTCAACGACCTTTACCACTTACACTCACGCAAATGCATATACTATCAAACTAACACACGCATGCACCTACGAATACACCAAATGTCTACGCAACGTTTAATCTTGTCCTAACTTGTTAATTAAATGTCTTTAATATTTCTACAGTGAGTTTGGTTTCCTACTGCTATTATGATTTGTCTGATTGTTCTGGGAAAGAACGAGTATTTGATGAGTATCGTACTGGAATCTATCTCTCTTTTTTTATTATCTTTGTGGTCGGATAGTCTTTGTGTCAAAGTAGTGTGGCGCCCTAATAATAATTCCTTTTATGTCATTGTCAATTTCGTGTATTCTGAACATTTCTAAAAGTCTAAGTCTCGCTTGTTCTCTCCGTATCTCAAGTGGCTCCCACCCTAAATCCCCTAAGAGACCTGTCACACTTGTGTTCTTATTATAACTACCGTTCACGAATCTGGCGGATTTTCTCTGGGCTTTATCTAATTATTTTTGCGAAACTTTCTCCCGCGGATCCCAAATACTTGCGGCACATTCCAATTAAGTCTAACTAAAGCAAAATAAAACCTCTCTTTAACTTTCTCATTATATTTCCCCATCACCCGTTTAATGAAGCCTAATTTCTTTAACTGGGCTGATCAGGCACCTCTTGATGCCAGACAGTAGCGAAACCATGGTTGACTGGGGTCTGTTTGGAAGTAACCTTTTTCTCTCGAGGACCCGGGTTCGACTACCGGGCAAGCCCCTCTGGGCACCTGCAGTTCCACCCAAGTTATGTGATTTTTCGGGTACTAGGAAGCCATAACCGGCCCAGGGAAAAGAACTGGCCCCCCTTATTACCCTTCTAAAGTGTGAATTTCGCACGCAGCATAGGGATTAATACTGAGTGAACTCTACCATCACCTACCAAGCCGACCTTCGGGTTGATTACAGTGTTTATCATTACAGTCTATGCCACCAATGACCATTACAGTCTATGCCACCAAAGTCTAAGCACAGCAGTAAATAAGATGTTTGTTTTCATAGGTTTAAGGAAGAACTCAAGTAAATTTAATCCCTAAAAATATGGCGAAATTCACACAAAATTCGCAGAGTATTAGTAAGAATGGAGCTTACATGCATCTCTGTGTGATTCCGTTAAAGTTTGGTTTCCAAGATAAGTACAGGGTTCGTCCGGAAAATAAGTTTATGATGCTCATTGTCTTTTTTGACAAAAGGGGAGTCGTCCACTACGAATTTGTACCTGAACGACAAACTGTAAATGCTGCATTTTACGTCCAAGTGCTCGACAAGCTTCGAAAACGAGTCGCCCGCGCCCGGCCAGCGATCAACCGTATGACTGACAACCTGAGCGACAATGCGCCGTCTCACACCGCGCTTGTCGTGTCGGACTTCTTGGCCAAGCACGGCGTGGCAACGCTGCCGCACCCGCCCTACAGCCCGGACTTGGCACCACCGGACTTCTTTCTGTTCCCGAAGAGAAAGAGGAGTTTGAAAGGAACGCGATACCGGACTTTGGACGCCGTCAAAGAGGCCGTGACGACGTGTCTTCGAGAGGTTCCCGATGATGCCTTCGCGGGAGCGTTCCAGGAATGGGAACGCCGCTGGAACAAGTGTATCGACTCACAAGGGTCCTATTTTGAGGAATATTAGCTTACGATATGTAAAAGTGTAATAAATTTTTTTTCTGTGCTCAGTACACTTATTTTCCGGACGAACCCTGTATATCACGCAGTCAGAGACCTCACCCAGAATGGAACCCGGACCCTTAGGTCAATGCCCTAACTCCTGAACTGTCACGAAACGCACCAATATCAGGCAAGCTTAGAATTATATACGTATTAGACATCCGTATTAGAACAAACGAGTTTAACAATAATGCTGAAAATTTATTATTTACCAACAATATTTAGGTAGATCAGACCACAAATATAATTAGATAAGGGAGATAGACTCGACAGACTAGATAAGACTAGACAGTGCAGATTAATACAATACTCGTTCTTTCCCTGGACAATAAGGAATTATAATAGCCAAACAAAAAAAACCAGTCAACAAAGAAATATCAAAGACATTTAATTTACGAATCAGGACAAGATTAAACGTTGCGTAGAAATAAGGCATATTCGTAGGTGCATGCGTGTGTTATTTGATAATATATTTGCATGCGTGTGGGTTGGAAGGGTTTCCTCACGAGTATCGCAATCGCCTCTGTAGGTGTGAATTTGCTTGAATCTGTTGGTTTACATGTGTTTTGGTTCTCTTTTGCGGGTGGTAACCTACGCCCCGCCACCACACGCCCTTGCGGCGGTTTTCGGGATTTTGCGTAAATATAGATTCGAATGATTTGTATTTATCCATTAAAGGTCTTTGCAATACAGTCTTCGTGTTCCCAACATGTGCCAACAAAATATATCCAGTAGTTAGTTATATGACACTACCTAATAGTAGATGTTCCCAATGTGCTTGGATAACATCGGGAAACCCCGATGTGGTCCATGTTTGATTCCACGTGACTTCCCCCATTACACTCACAGCGCGATTGAGCTGTGCTTTATGTTTTGGGGGACGGGATCTTCCTGCGAAACCTAATTGTGTGGGACAGAGAAGAAGGAGTAGTCCTTTATGCATACTATTCTATGCCATGTGCGAAGTCCACGCAGTGCCATAAAGGCGTAATAGTGACTTAGCTCTATCTTCTAAACCATCAAATCTTCATGGTTGATATTGAAACAGTTATTAAAATATTCCATTGAATTAGGAGTAGTTTCCAAGATAAGTATATAATATAAATGGACCTTATAAATTGGTTTTTAATAGGTATAGCACGAAATCTGATCGCCACATCCCGTGAATCACGATTATGATGCGCATACATTCACCGTGGGAACGTTATGGTGTTTATAATCTGTTTTCCGGTCCTTAGGAAATGAAGTTCAAGGAACCACGGTAGCCAAAAAACCCAAATTTATAGATACGATATTTCCGGCTTTAAACAAAAAACCATTTGCGGGGAGGAAGGCTCTCTATTTCTTTGAAAGTCTCGTAAAAAAAGAAGTGAGTTGAAACTCTTCCGCGCGTTTTCCGTCGCTGCAGAAAATTCGTTTTGCTGGGTTGGAAACCACCAGTACAGAAAGTCCCGTATCGCGTTCCTTTCAAACTCCTCTTTATCTTCGGGAACAGAAACGTTCTCTAAAAAATGTGGATCATTTTTGCAGTGATCCGCAAGTTGTGTCGCGATTTCCAAACGATTGAGTCTTTGATCATTACTGAGCACTTTCGGCACCAACTTTGCACAAATTTTTCGCATCTGTAATTGGTCCCTAATAATCTCGTGCACTATTGATTTTGGCACATTACACTACTCTGCTATCATCCGAACACTAAGACGACGATCAGAGTTCAGTACATGGCGAACTTTTCGCACATTTTCGTCGGTGAGTGTCGTTGATGGGCGTCCAGACCGTGGTTCGTCGTCGACCTCTTCTCTGCCCTCCACGAACATCTTGTGCCACCGAAAGATCATGTTTCTGGACATGGCTGACTCCCCGTAAGCCTGGTTAATCATACCGACAGTTTCGGTTAGACGATTTCCCAAGCTTTACCGCAAATTTGATGGAATAACGCTGCTCCAAAAACTTCGGCATCGCGTTCCGTGACGTGGGTCGAGCGTGGAGGTTCGCGTTAACAGAGCTCCTCACTACACCACAGCTCAGAGCCGACTGCCTTTTTCAGCGTCGCTTGCCAACATACCCCCCTCCAATCGCAGCCCGTCAGAGCGGTGCTGGGCGCGCCTGGAGCGGCGGGAAAAAATCAGTACACTTATCTTCCAGACGAACCCTGTATACCTTTTCGCGTAGGGAAGAGGGAGGATGGGTCGGAAGGAGGAGAGACGCAGGGAGGAAGGCGCGGCTGCTTCTCTCTCCGCCCTCCCGAGCACGTCCAAGGGCAGCGTGGTGCGAACATGCGATGGTGGGTGCCGGCTATTATGTAAATGCTGATGAGAACAACAGAAAAATAACTCGTTGTGGGCAATGCGTTGACTTATTAGCTATGTTATACTTATTTTTGTATGAACCTCGTTGCAATTAGGCAATTGTCCTGGTGGCAACGGTCAATGGTCAATCTTACAATGCACAAGCATACACAAGAAGAACAGGTATGAGACAAAATGCTCTTATGTAAAATGACACTCTAAGATGACCAACCGCTCCTTTATCATAACCTAAGGGCTAGGTTCACACCATGCCCACAACGTCCGTGCCTACACTCCGTCCATAATCACGCACTCTTCAATTTCATATACCGTTCAAATCCACGCACCGTTAACACATCATTCACTTTTGCAATACAACCTCTCACGCCATGCACATCAAGTACAAACAATATATTAATAAGTACAATAGTATAATGATCACTTATCAATGAAGTTTATCACCCACAGTGGTTGATTTACACTTTTTCTTAAAACTCCCAAAATTAAATGGAAAATGCTCAAACAAAGGGTTTATGCGAGAGTACTGACCTCCGGCCATGTGCGGGCGGAGAACTTTAATACATTTCAAGTGTTGCAGCCGATGGGCAATATTGAAGTGAAGAAATGTGTGTTGTTTTCTAAAGAAGGACCCAGGATACACCAACGCGAGCTATAGTACCAGTGCCTTGTGCGGAGATTCCACGTACCGCATACCCGCGGAGCTCCACGACCCCAAAGGGCCAAAGGCGAGCGCCGTCAACAGTTTGGTTGAGACTGCGGACTAGGGAAAATTACTTCTTTCCAAGGGGGGTTCTATCTTCCCCCTGAAAAGGATAACGGCACGGGAATCAAATGTCGAGGAGGGGTGAGGTAGGGTGATCTCCGGGAGGTGGGAAAGGCGTCCCGACAATACCGGGTGGGAAAGGCGCCACGAGGGCTCGTGGCAGGGGGGGTGCCTTCTCGGTCACTAGGGTCAATTTTTCAGCGCCAGTACTAATATCCTGCGCAAATTTTTGGGCCTGTACTGAATTTAGGAAAATCAACACCATTTTAACCGAACACGATGGATGGGTCCTGCACCATGACAATGCACCCACCTGCACATTCAGCATTGATTGTTCACCAGTTTCTGGCAAAAAATTCAATCACCTTCATCTATGATAATCCTCCTTATTCGCCAGAGCTCGCCCCCTGCGACTTTTTCCAATTCCCATAATGTAAAGGTGTGTTGATGGGACGTCACTGGGAAGATGTGGACACAATAAAGCAAGGAAAACCCAACTGCCAATAAAACAACTAAAATAGCCAACTGCCGTGGACTTCCAAGGGCACTTTAAACAGTGGAAAAGAAGATGGAATGAGCGTGCATAACCCACGAATGGAGAGTACTTTGAAGGAGACCAAATCGATGTAGACTAACTTTTGCAAAATGAAGTTTTTATGGCCTCAGTTCGCATACTTATTGGCCAGGGTAGTATGCTCCTCTTATACGCTAGTATATCGATGGAAAATCAACTTTTGATGCCAATGGTTTCTATGAATTACGTTCGTTTTAATAATAAAACAGAATCGAGAGAATAAAATAATCAGTTTCCAACGTAAACACTAGTTTCGTTTGAAAGGTGTCTTGAGGTTCGTACGATATGGCCACCACGCAAACACCGCAGAAACCATTTCCTCATTGTAAAACGATTTTTTTTAAATAAAATTTTTTCCTTTCTCCTGCCTTCTAAAAATCCTTCTTAAGTCAACTAGATTTCACGACTCGTACTTTAGGGACGCGTTCGAAGGTCGTCCCCATTGGGATTTGCTAGGTTCCTATGTTAAAATGAACCCACAATCACTATTAAGTATTGTGATTGTGAATTTCTTGAAAAATAGGAACCAAACGTGAAGTTTCAAAACGGGTTCATAGCTGTTTTGCTAATCTATTTTTCGTCACAAGTACTTTTTATGATCTGCTCACTTTAAACGCGATAGTGAGGTTTCTTTCCAAACAGGAAGGAATCTGTGACTTTTCCTCAAACGGGTTTAGGATTTTCTCTTTCCTATAACGCGTGTTAATGGCACTTAGCCGTCACATCTGTGAACTACGAGATGAGAATACCTCGTGCCATTTCCGCTTTTTATGCAGTTTGTATGCTGAAGCAACTAACTCTGGTACTGTCATGACTCTCAAGTTCCTTTAACTCGGGTGTATTACGGCCTCTACACGAGTGGCCTTCTGCAGCTCAATTGGTATTCCTTCTGAAACCACTTCACGTATTGTGAGACTTGTTTCTTCATCACTGTGATATTATTATCTCTCAAACGGTCATAAAATGTTAGGGGATTTTTATTTCTAATGATAACCAATGGCATGTAAAAGTTGTGGGAAAACTGGTTTACGATATAGAAATTGATTCATTTCAGCTGTTTAGTTATCACTTTAACTACACACTCACTGTTTCAATTCTCCTGGTGATTAAATGCACTTTGCCTCTAAGCGGAAACGAGACATGAGTCGCACAGTTAGATAAAATATTCAAGTGATCACATAAAATACTTGAGCATGGCCGAGTGCGACTACGACTAATTGTTAATCAAGCGATTGAATGTGACGTAAAAGCACAATAATCTACCGTACCTATGCCACGTTATTAGATAGAGTTTTACTGCATGTGTAGGTGCATGTATATGTTAGATGATAGTTTATGTACTTGAATTTGTGTACCTCTGTGAATGTGTGTTTGCATGAATTTGTTGGTTTTATTCTCCTTTACGGGCATACCTCACGCTGCACGCCATTGCGGCGGCTTTCGGGTTATTATATAGATGTAGTTCTGCCCTTAACTGAATCGTCATTTAAGTTCCACTAAATATTTGCAATATCTTTGCGTCTACACAATTCTGATTCACTGAATCACTTTCACAGTGGGTCTAAATTCCGTCGTTATCAGATAGTTTTTTGTATTTTGATAATTGAGTTGTAGTTTTATGTATTCATTATTCTTAGGCACGGGCTTCCAATACAACGCGCCTTAATGGACCGAGGAAATCCTTTCCCTTCCTTAGAATAGAGAGAGAGAGGGGAGTTGAAGTGAAGACTAAAGATTGAAGACGATTGAAAACGATTATAGTCGTAGCAACGGCCAGAATGATTTTGGATCACTTCTTAGTTCGCAGCGTAGACTTTACTTTTAAAGGGAAAATCGCAGTGGTGCGCACAAAATAATTTGTTTGATTCCACCGGTTCGGAGGAAGGAATAGGGTCACAGAATCCTCAGTTGCATATAAAGGTATGACCAAATATTTACATACCTTGGTCACATATATTTGATTGGTGGTCCAGAGACGCTCTCGAACACGGAACATAGATGGTACAACGTGGAAGTTAAAACAAAATCCAAATCCATGTCACGCTGATATGAAAAATATAAGGAAAGATATCTAAACCGACACAAAGAAAGATCACTTATAATCATAAGATATCTAGATATAGAATGCTGAGAAGGAATTTTGGAAATTATGAAACGAATTCAAAAGGAAAAGAAGGGCTGGAAAAAATCCAAAAGCGTTTGGTTAGAAAGGCTCAGAGAAGAAATAAGCCGAGAATTAATTCACTCAAAAGTGATAAGTGCGAAATAGTAACCAACAGTTTGGAAAAGGCCAACTTAGTAAATTGGTTCTTTCAAACCGTCTTCACCAATGTCTCACCGATTGCCACCTATAGCTTACCAAATCGTGCCGGTCAATCGATGTCCAAAACTGCAAAATCATATAATGGAATAGAACATTTGCTGAAAAATGTTAAGCCTTTTAAATCCTCCGGGCACCCGTTCGTATATTTGAGGATCTAGCGTAGCGTAGCACCGTATCTAGAAAGCATATTTAAGCAGTCGCTGGTAGATAACAAGGTTCCCAGAGATTGGAAAACGGCTAACGTAACACCAATATTTAAAAACGGAGACAAGGAGGAAACGAGTAATTACAGACCTATTTCCATCACATCCATTTCGTGCAAGGTTATGGAACATGCAGTTGCTAGTTCTATCGTGGGACACCACGAAATGGAGGAGTTATTAATGAAAAATCAGCATGATTTCCGAAAAGGTAGATCCTGCGAGACACAACTTGCACTTTTCGTTCGTGATATTCTTATTTCGGGATATAGCAATATTCCAGTGGACGCGATATTTCTAGATTTTAAGAAAGCCTTCGAAAAATTACCTCATAGGAAACTCATCACAAAACTAAAAATTTATGGGTAAAATATTATGGGTTGGACTTAAGACTTTTGGAATGGTCAGGTACCGGAGTAGTCGTAGATAGTGTTCGCTCGAATGCAGTAGAAGTCACTTCTGGTGTTCCCCAGGGAAGTGTTATCGGACCTCTTCTATTCCCACCTTACATTAATGATATGGAACTCCAGAGGCGCTAGTAAAATACGTTTATTTGCCGATGATGCAATGGCTTACACATATATCCGCAAACCTGAGGACACAGCAGTTTGAGAAGATGACGCAATGGCTATGCAACGCTGGTGCAACATTCAGCAATAAGAAAAGTGAACAAGTGCTTAGTGATGAATCTTTGGAAAAAGAAAAATTCCCTCCCGAACGCATACTGCATCGAGAAAACCAAAATACAGGCTCGATTAAATACTTACGCGTTACCCTCACTCAAGACTTCTCCTGGGTGAAACAGATACCGGGAATATGTGGACAAGATAACAAAATAAATTAGGAGTTATTAGAACACTGCTTAGTAAATGTGATGAAATGGTCGAAGAGAAATGTTAACAGTCGGTAGCTATTAAATTAACTTAACTTTCGCTAGTTCGGCCTCATTTAGAATATAATGCTGGTATATGGGATCCTCATGAAGTTGGATTGATTGCCGAATTGGATCGCGTGCAGGAACTAAATTTGTAAAACATTCTGAAGACATACCGAGCAGCGAATCAAAATTATTGGAAGAGCTTGGTTGGGGATCACTCATGGAGCGAAAGTTAAATGAAAAATTAAATCTTGTGCTTGAATTACAAAGTTGCCTATAGTGATGCCATTGAAAATGTATAATTAACCCCATTTAATTTCGGTAGGAGAAATGATGTCATGAACATTGGGAAAGTGTAGAAAAGAAAAAAAGTGTAGAACATGAAGATTTAAGATATAATTATTCCCACGAAAGATAAAGGGATCAGAATAACATTATCCGACGGTTCTAAGGGGAAGGTATTTCGTGTCCAAAGTAGTCTCGTGTGTAATCATCCTCGGTCACACCCCTAGCGGAGGCTTCATAGTACTATGTATGTATGTAAGTACTATGCCTGCTTCATAGTACTATGTATGTATATAAGTACTATGCCTGCATGTAAGACTAATCCAGAGGGGTTAACACGCATATGAGCAATAAGCAGGCACACAAAAGGCCAGGATTTATTTAAAGGAACTTAGGATAGAGGGAAACGTAGTCAGAAGTTGAATAGCGGCGATGTTATTAGTGACTAGCTCGGCGTCGACTAGAATATGCCGTCGTTAGTGTGTGGTATCGTTCGTTTATTTGCATGTCAAAGTGATAGCGGAGTTTTTCTTTCTTACTTTTCAATTCTAATTTTCACGTTATTGGATAGATTTTTACAACATTCGTATGAGGTGTATTTTTAAATTTATTATTTTATAATTTGTATATACCCTGCAAGCCATTGACAGGTTGTGTGGCAGGGGGTGTGTACACACCAGAATAATTTTACCCGAATATGATCCTACCGCTGTCGAACAAAGTTATTCTGATCCCTTATCGTTTGTGGAAAAAATGACATCTTAACTCTTTCTGCTCAACACTTAATTTCTCTAATTTCATTGACATGATCTCGCCTAGCGTAACACGAAGGGGGTCATAAAACTTTTTCAGAATCACTGCTAAAGAGACGCCCTTCCAAATTATGCGCGAGCTTCAATCTATCATTTACCCTTCGCTCCGTGAGTGATTCCCAGCCTAGCTGCTTCTAATACTATATACTAAGTTTATCATAACAATGTTTGGTTGATAGTGTTTCTATTTGCATGCGTGTAAGCTAAAAAGGATATTCTCATGGATATATACTCCTCAGTGAGTGAAGGTTTGAATGCATTGTTTTTGGTTCCACGTGATTTTATTATTTTTTTTACGGGTAAGAAACCTAACACCCCCCGTCACACATCCCAGCGGCACTAACGGGGTATTACGTATGTAGATGTATCCTTAATGCGACGGGTGGGTGCGGAGTTGGAAATAAATCCAGTTGTGAATTGAAGGGAAGCCATTTCCATACAAAGATTTGATACTGACTTTTAATAATCAAACCACTTTACTTTTCCACACAAACTTTTTAATTTTTACTACCCAGGTTCCGTTATAACATAACATCATCAGGTCCTGATGATGTTATGCTATAACGAAACCTGGGTAATAAAAATTAAAAAGTTTATGTGGAAAAGTAAAGTGGTTTTATTATTAAAAGTCAGTATGAAGATTTTCCACCAAGTTACGCCAGAAACTGTTTTATTTTTAAAGATCTGATAATAAATTGAATAGTGTCCGTAGACTATAAGGGGCATTAGATTTAGATACACTCGCAATTTGAAGGTTCAAATACAGGCGAAATCTCCTGCGCCAATTTGAAGAGAACTATTTTCCTAAAACAATGAAAAGACTTACAAAACCCATCACACTGCATGATGTTTAGTAGAGAGGGTAACATAAAGGAGACAAATTTTCGAACGGAAGGACTTAAAATTAATCTTTTCCGCGCAAAATTACGGACCGGTGTAATGTGATCAAAGCGGATGTCGGGGTAATTAGCGAGGATAGTCAGAACCATGGCTTTTTGTGCTCGTGATCCTAAATGTAACGCAAGCAATAATCCTGCAAAAAAATATTGTCTCAGTTATCACTTTCTGGAAATATTTTATTTTCATAACAATTTAAGCATATCTCAAGTCAATAGTCACACTTCCTTTAATGCATCGACAATGGCTTCAAAAGAGCACGTACTTCTTAGCCAAAGTAACCTTGATAATGACACACACACACCTTTTAAAACCACAGTCGGTGTATTAAATTAAGCGTAAAAATAGACTTGTTTTATCCTTTTACCTATTAGCCCTGATCAAATAACCCGTCAAGCAGTGGATCTTTAATGGAATACAGAGTGAATTGCGCATTTTCCACGTTGGCCTAAGTGTTGAACTTTAATAGTTCATAGAACGAGTACTGTGTACTCGATGAACGTGTTCGGGAGGAAATGGTCATTTTTCAGAGAGAACAGCAAATATACGAGAGGATTGATGGACTCGAGTCCAATCTCCATCGGCATAACTCCCACCCACTTTAAGAAATATAGGGCGCGTTCAAAAGGTTATGCAATTATTTTTAAAAAGTAATTTATTCAACATATTTGCACAAATACTTGACATTCTTCAAAGTACTGTCCTTGGCCCTCTGCAGATTTTTTCCAGCGACTCTGCCATGACCTTGCCTCGCCGTGCCTTGGAGGGCGTCTTCGGGGACCTCTCGCAAGGTCCTCTATTCACGGCTGATTGGATCTCTTCTATGGACGAGAAACGGGTCCACTTCAGGGCTGCCTTAATCCGAAGGAACAAAAAGAAGTCTGCTGGGCCGACGTCAGGACTAATAAGGGAGGGGCGGGGCAGCGTTGGCACCTGGTGTTGGGCCGGAACTCGCGGACTCGTAGCGCGTTTTGGCAAACACCTTGGGCACGAGCTTGGCGCACACTTTCCTCATCGCTAAATCTTTAGTAACAATGCGAAACACAACAGTAGACGACAAGTTCCGTTCATTGGCAACCATCTTGATACTCAATCGACGTTCAGAGTCCAACAGTTGGCAAAGATGAGCCACATTGTTGTCGGGTTTGCTGGTTGACGGCCGCCCTGAGCGTTGTTCGCCGTGAACCTCTTCCCGACCCTCCTTTAAGGTTTTTAACCACCTTGAAACTTGTGAGGAGGACAGCGGAGTCCCCGTAAGCTTCGATCGTCCATTCCATTTTTTTCGTTTCACGATCGGCGCGCAGAGTTTTACAATAACTGACGTCCTGCCGCTTCCACACCATGGGGAGCACAGGGACTGGTTTTGTGGCAAAGCTTAGCGTCTCCTCCACCTAATTCAAGTGGCTTCATCTCACACCGACCAAAAGAAGCAGCGCGGGAAATTCAATTGCATTACTTTTAGTACGCACTCTGTATTAGCGTTTCATCGTACGTAACCCGAATGATTCCACTTTCGGCTCCAGTTTTGGCAAGGGCAGGGAATAGTTGCCACTTTTCGAAGGAAACTCTTTTTTGCTGATTACTTAGAGTTTGGATGGACTACTATATGTTAAAATTAAGGAATGTAGTTCTCATTGCAGTATTGCTTGCCCGGCTTTGTTTGTATTCAAGTTTCTCCTTCCATTCCTCGTCTCTCTCTCTGTGCTAGGGGCGGGGACTCCTCCCCTGCCGTCAACGGGGTGTCGCATTCCCCACATGTTCCTTTTGGGGCGGGCTCCATTGTATGTTGCTTGCACGTACATGTAATAGTAGAGTTTCTCCTTCTTACTTTTCAATTCTAATTTTACACGTTATCGGATAGATTTTTACTACCATTTGTATGTTGGTTGATAGTGTATATGTATTTACATGCGTGTGGGTTGAGAAGGTTTTTCGCCTCTGCGGCTGTGGCTTGCACGATTGTGTTGTATTTGCATGAGGTTTTATTCTCTTTTACGGGTGGTTTAACCCCCCCCCCCCCCGCTATTGGCCCTTTCTGCGGCATGCAAGGTATTATGTAGATGAAACGTCATTAATTGGAATTTGTTCAGATGGACGGCCATTTTTTCCACGCAACTACAAAGGAATTGTTTCCATAAATGAAACTTTTGCCATGATTATCACTATTATTTTATCGTCCGAATCCATCTAACCAGAATTTTGAAATATTTTTAGAGTTTAGGTAAGAAACATTGTCTCTACTATAAAAACGGATTGTTAAATTTCATAATTGATATAATAGAAAATGAGTATGCTTATCTTAGTAATTCTGTTGACCATATAAGACCATATATACGTATATGTATGTACGAGTAGATCCGGAAAACTAGTTCGTATGTTTTATAGCCTAACGGCCTCACTGTGGGCCTCCTACTCCCACTAGAAATCTTCATAGACTTCAAAGGAAGCGAAATTGTTCTGCGAAATATCCGTTCACCTCAAAAGTATTATTTCATGGCACGGTGACGATATATTCTGCATGTGGAGTAGAATACCGGGAAAAATCAACAATTATCTCGGTTATCAATTGGCAAAAAGGTTCTTGGTCAGGGAAACAATTGAGAAAATTATGTTAGGGAACCCAGCGGAAGAGAGAAGTGAGGTTGTTGGTAGGCATTCAAAGGGGGCAGGTAAAGTTGATGATGCATGCCTTAGATTGATATAGATATAGCAAGAGAGGCAGAATGTCAATCTCGGAGGGGAGAATGTCGAGTGATTGAGAATCGCCGCATGTTCAGACGGCCTTGGAAGTGTGGCAGCACTGGGTCCCAGGATCTGTCAAACATCTGCCATAACAGATATAGAATAATGCTAAAAATTACAAAATAATTAATTGCATAGTGAACTCCCTTTCGCCTTCTTCCCTGCTGACAGGGGCCTATCTCTTTCGAGGAAGCGGTAGAGAGACGGCAATTACGTAGTCTAGTTTCTCGGGAAGGGCGCATTGCGTTCTTTGCTCTGAGGGGCCTGCTCATACTCACCAGTGATGGCCATAATAATTGTTCGGGTGTCAGAGATAATTGGCGACGGGGAGAACCTTCAGGAGTAGCCGTTATCTCCTGGGCTGGCATCTAAACGAGCCCTGGATAGATTCCCTCCGCCGGTTTCGCTCGGGACTCAAGATACGCTCCGCTAAGCACCTCATGGCTATGGGAAAATGAACGCTCGTGATACAATTTCCTGGAATGGAATAATAACATCATCCTGCCCTTACTCTCTTCGTCCTTAATCCTCGGGAACTTACGGCAAAGCGGTCACCGAATTCGGAACCTCAGTCCCGAACTCAACGCAAGAAAACATTCTCTCTCTCTCTACAGTAGTCAACCTGTTGGTTGGTTTGCAGCAGTACTCCAATCCTGGCGATCTTCTGCCAATCTCTTCAGTTCTATGTGTGAATAGCAGCCGAGATCTTTTATTACCCGAGTAATGCATTCCAATCTAGGTCTGCCTCTGGCGTTCTTACCCTCTACAACACCCTCTAGTATGGTGAAGAGCAGATCATCACGTCTCGGGATGTGATCCATCCATGTACTTCTTCTTTTGGTTAATGTCTTCCAGAGACTTGGTACTTTTTCTGCTCTTCTCAAGACATCCACGTTAGACACCTTGTCTTTGTAGCTAATTTTGAGCACACGGCGATAGCACCATAGCTCAAAAGGATCTACTTTCCTCCTGCAGTCGACTCCAAGAGTCCAAGTCTCACTTCCATAAAGAAACACGCTCTAAACAAATGTATCAATGACCTGCTTTCTTATTTTGGCGTCTATATTGCTAGCTTACACTTCCTATGAAGGCTGACATTAAAATCACAAAATTGATGAAAGAACTGAACCCAGCAACGCATCGACCAGAGACCAGGTGGTTTCGGGCGAGGGAAGTCTTTCGTAATCGGAAATTCAAGAGGGCAAGCCCCGGACGCAGCGACACCTCGCTTCCAGAGGTGGGAGAGGCGCTCTGATAACTCGGCGCGGCAAACACGAAAGTAGCTTCCTTCGGGGTAGTAGATTAAGGGTAGGCGTCCGACAGCCGGGGTCATTTGCATCATTAGGGATGGATGGGGAAGGATGAAGGGTGGAGAGAAATCCGGCGTCGGCATTATCCTACTATCAACGAAAGGCACCAAGGGGTCCGCAGCTTAACGTCCCGTCCGACGGACGGCGCACTCACTCAAAGTGCCCTCCACAAAGAAACCTCTAGTGGGGATCGAGATGCCACTGAAAAATATCTGTCGTCTCCGGGGTTTGAACTCGGGCCCTCTCCGTGGAATGCCTATACGTTAGCCACCGCACTATCCCCGTTTACCAAACTTCCGTCAAGGTCTCCCCGGATAGTTTTGTGTGCTACACCCACAATTATTGAAGACGAGGTTATAATAATTGTTACCTTTCGTTTATAATACTACTGGTAGTCCAATTAATGGGTAAAATGCGTATACGAGGCATAAGGTTTATTTACTATGGAACACAAATCTATAATTTCATTAGAACGTGTGGGTGGCATGTTGGAAATCATTTCCTGAGGTTAGAGCGATCATCTCACCAGGCGCAGGAAGGCGCTGAAGACGCAGCCCGGAATGGGAGCGAAGGCTTCGGCTGGTGAGGGCCACAGCCGGGGTGGCGAACGCCCGAGGTGTTCCTGGCTGACGCACATTTAGACCACACTGACACCTTCACGCCAGTCACTTCTTAAATGAACACTACGCTAGCCAACTTGAAAGGTGGTTTCAAAAGCGTAAGAGAAGTGATCTCACATTCCACCAACAAGAAAACTTCTGATCGAAGAGTGAGATTCACACAATACGTACATACATTTTGTTACACAGGGTATCGATAAAGTCTCCCTTTTCCTCTGTCGCGTGCGGATTCCCCGAAAGACTTGGCATCCGAAGAATCACACTTGGGTGGAGTTAGACAAGGAAAAGAAATTGCTTAGATGAATTTCTAACCGCGTTCACCCGGAATTATTCAGTTAGTAATGCTGTTTAGTTTACCACATTACGAATGAAGCCTTATTATATTATTCTTCGTTTGAATTTGAGATGTAATGTTGGTGGAAGTCAAGTGAGTTAGAGGGCTGCGTAGTTACTTACGAAAGATTCCGGGTTAGATGCCGTGAAGACTCAACACTTTGCCCTATTTCATCTACATGTACGTACGAGTAATACCCCGCAAGCCGCCACAAGGACGTATGGCGGGGGGTGTTAGGTCACCGTTCGTAAAAGAGAATAAAACCACATGCAAAACCAACATACTTATTGCAAACCTGCACCCACAATGGCGTAAATATTCATGCAAAAACCTTTTAAATAATACGTATGCAAATATATTTACTGTTAACTCACATACAGATCCACCGAGCAAACATAAGGAGGAAGAAGTAAATAGGATGTACGATGAGTTAGAGGATATCATCGCAAGTGTTCCTGCAGGGGAACATTTAATAGTGATGGGGGATTGGAATGCAACGGTAGGCGAAGGAAGAGAGGGTGGTGAGGTGGGGGACTATGGGTTAGGCACGAGGAATGAACGCGGGGAGAAAGCGATTGAATTCTGCAAGAGACAGGGGTTAGTCATCACCAACACATGGTTTAGACACCACTAAAGGCGTAAGTATACGTGGAAAATGACAGGTGACTCAGAAAGGTATCAATTAGATTATATTGTGGTTAGGAACAGTGTGATAAATTCGCACAGTTTCTCAGGAGCGGATGCGAACTCTGACCACAATTTAGTTGTTATAAAATGTAACGTCCGTTTCAAGAAGATAAGGCAAGGGCGGCGGGTTAGGAAATGGAACTTAGAAGCATTAAACGGATTAACGAGGAAGGAGTATCAGCAAGCTGTAGAGAAAATAATGGATGACAGTAAAGAACTGAGTACTATCGACGAAACATGGGAATGTATCAAGAAAATGATATCCAAAGCAGCAAAAGACACTATTGGAAGCTGACTTTTAATAATCAAACTACTTTACTTTTCCACACAAACTTTTTAATTTTTACTACCCAGGTTTCGTTATAACATAACATCATCAGGTAAAAATTGACTGACTCACTGACTGATGCTTCAGCACTGCGCCGTTAGGCGCATTTTACACCGATACCCAGCTATGCTGATAAACGGTTGTGTGATATAAGTGGCTTAAGGGCGAAATTAAGCTAACGAATATACTATTTGGTGATTATTAGGATTCATTTAGACTTGTTTTTGCACGTTTGTATTTAAAATGGGGATTATCAGAATAGTCCCATAAAGTTTCTATGAGAGAGTTACCAGTATTTCCTATTTCTTGCTGAAATGACAGGGCTAGGTCTCTTAGATAGGTTGGTAGGTTTGGTATTTTGAGGTCCTTGTGAATGTCTGAGTTTCGGACGAATCAAGGGGCGTTAGTAAGAGTTCGCAAGATTTTATTTTGAAAGCGTGTCAGTTTGTTCAGGTTTTTTGTAGCTACTGATCCCCAGGCTGGATAACCATAGGTTAAGATAGGTCGTATCATGGATTTGAACAGAAGTACCTTAGTAAGAAGACGGAGGGGACTCGTGCGCTTTATGAGGGGATAGATCGAGAAAAAGGCCGCGTTGGCCTTGTTAAGTGCATATTGGGTGTGTGCTTGCCAAGTGAGTTTCTGGTCCAGTTGTACACCAAGAAATTTGGCAGATGATGCCTGGGGGATCTTTTCCTTGCCGTAGTAAATGGGGGTGTTGTTAGGTTTCTTCCATTTTCTGGCGTAATTGACGTTGATGCATTTTGTTGGGTTTAAGGTAAGTTTCCACTCTCTCATCCAGTTTTCTATGCTGTCTAAGTGTTCTTGGATATTTTCTGCAGCATGATTTGGGTCGAAGGAAGTTGATGCTATAGCGGTGTCATCCGCATAGAGGTAGCTTTCAGTTTTTGGGTGTGAGGGGAGATCGTTAATGAAAAAGTTAAAAAGAACGGGTGATAGAATGGCTCCTTGAGGGACGCCTGCTGTGATGGATCGGGTAGTTGATCTGGCATTGTTAACAGCTACAAAGAACGTGCGGTTAGTAAGAAAAGAGTGGATGATCTTAGTTAGATACATTGATATATCAGTTTTGAGCAGTTTATGTATCAGGCCAGCGTTCCAGACCTTGTGAAAGGCTCTTTGGAGATCAAGGAAGGCTACTTGGGTGTGCTTGTGAATGTTGAAGCCGAAAGTGATCTGTTCAACCAGTCTTGTAATTTGCTGGGTCGTGGAATGGTGACGACGGAAACCAGTTTGCTCAGGTCTGATCAGGTCTAAGGCCGAGATTTCTTCTTGCAGCCTGTTTAAAATACATTTTTCTAGGAGTTTTCCCATGCAGGGGAGCAGGCTAATGGGTCTGTAGTTAAGGATATCAGAAGGGTTTTTATCAGGTTTTGGAAAGAGGATAATTTTGGCCGTTTTCCACGCCTTTGGGAAGTACGATTGGGTAAGGCAGGCATTAAGGATGGAAAGTAGGTGTTGGATGAAAGATTTAGGAAGCTTTTTGAGGTGATTGTAGGAGATTTGATCGGGGCCCGGTGATGACTTGGTTTTGGAGTGGGAGATTATAGAAAAAAGTTCTTGAGGTGTGATTTCCGGGAATGGGGGAAGGGGACAAAGGGAAAGGTTAGAAACGCTGTTCGAGGCTTCTGAGTCCAACAATGACGTTTTATCATTTTTAAAAATGCATTCAAGGGAGTCGGCAAAGGCATTTGCTTTGTCGCTGTCATCGTATAGTGCTCTCCCATTATGTAGTATTGGCGGGGTGGGTAGCTTTCTCCTGCGTAAGCTGCGGGCTAGGATCCATACCGAGTGGTCCTCATGTGAGAGTGAGCTTATTTTGTCATGCCAAGTTTTTTCTCTATGTGTTCTAATTTGGGATGTTACCAGGTTTCGGAGTGCACACAAGCGGTTTTTATCTTGGCGGAGATGAGTGCGTTGCCATAGGGTTCTGGCCTTGTTTCTGAGCGAAATTAGGCGCAGAATATTCTGAGGTAGCGTGGGACCTGCGATGGAGACCGGAGAAGGAGGGTAGCAGGAACGATGGATGACGTTGGTTAGGGTACTTGTGAAATCTTGAGATGCTTTTTCTATGTTGTCTGGAGTATTAGTGATAGGAGCAACGAGATTGATGGCCAAGCAGTTTTCTTTAAAGTGTTTCCAGTTAATTCTTCCTATGGGTTCTGGTTGTAGGTAGGAAAGGGTAGGAACACAGTAAAATATGGGGCAGTGGTCGGAGGCAGAGTTGTCAAGGATTGATGATTTGAAATGACATATTTGCGGATGAAAGAACTACATCCAGGATATCGGAGGAATGGGGGTGGTGATGAAAGTGGGTGGGGATAGGTGGTGAGTGAATAGCAAGATTTTTGGTGAATAGAAGCTTACGAAGGGCACGCCCTCGTGTGGTGGTGGTTTTGCAACCCCAGGCAGCATGCTTGGCATTCAAGTCGCCACCTATTATAAGCTTTTGGTGCAGTAGGGATGAGAGTGCTGATAAGTCGGGAGAGTCTGACTTTGGGGTTGAAGGTGGGAAGTAGGCTGACCAGATATGTAGGGTCCCAGTAGCTCCTTTTATTGCTATTCCAGCAAGTTCCAGTTTTTGGGTGGATGGGGGTTGTAGTTCCGTGGAGAGCAGGCTAGTTTTGGATAGGACCATAACCCCTCCTCCAGCACCATTTGCCCTATCTTTTCTGATCACACGGTAATTTGGACAGTTGAAAGTTCGGTTGTTCTTGAGTCTGGTTTCTTGAAGGAGGATGATGTCTGGATTATGATTGGTTATTAGGAGGTTTAGCTCATGTTTTTTATTATTAATGCCGTTTATGTTCCATTGTAGAACTTTAAGCACATGGGTGGTTATTTGTGAATTAATGCGCTGCAGAAGGGCTGGTATAAGGTCATTGGTGATGATGCTAATAAGGGTTTTATTGTCGGAAGGAGAGAGAAGCTTCGTGATTATGCTCAGTAGAGAAGTTCTTATATTTGTGGTTGATGATTGGTCGTTTATTGGCAGAAGATGTTGCTCGGAGGCTGGCGGATGGTGTTGATCGGAGGCTGGGGGAAGGTTGAACGATGACTGAGGGGTCTCAACGGTTTCGGTTAGATGGTTGTGCCAAGGGTTTTGGAGAGGGGGAAACGATTGCGAATTATTATTTAAGTCCGGTTGTTGCGGGGGTTTGCTAGTGGGCTGTGGCTGCAAGGCTTCTCTTTTGTTGCGTAATTTGAGGAGAAGTTCACGGTGAACAATACATCCTCGATAGTTCGCGGTGTGTGGTCCACCACAGTTGACGCATTTGGCTGGAGAGATTTTGGGTTTCTGGCATTCTCTCTAATGGTGGTTGCCAGCGCATTTAGCACACCGAGGAGGGAGGCCGCACGTTTTGTAGGTGTGTCCATAGCGTTGGCAACTCAGACACTGTGGGGGTCCAGGTGGAGGTCTGTACGGTTCTACGGAGGTCTTGAGGTGAAGTACAGATTTTAGTTCTAAAAAGTCTTTAGAACGGGAGGAGCCCTGGAGTCGCACTTGGTAGAGCGGTAGTGGGTGGGGATCAATACGTGGGAGCTCCGCATTAGGGTTGGCACTCCGGATGACTTCCCTTTCTGCTCTCTGATAATTGTTTGGCCTGGTGGAGCGCAGCTGAGAGATATTCTCCGCAGGAAAACCGATATCCGCCAGAGCTTCTTCTATGGCTTCTTTAGGTGTGTTTGCAGGTATTCCTCGTAGAACAAAATGAGGCTTTTTATCGGCTTGGAGTTGGTACGTGTAATAGGCGTAGTTTTTGGAGGTGAGCCTTTTTGTGACAGCTCTAAAGTCGGCAATGGTTTGGCATTGAACTCTAATCTCATTACGGATGAGGTTGGCCACAGGAGGGATCGTGCAGACTTGCCGGATTTCATTGTATTTCATTTGCCAGTTGGTGATGTCGCGGAGAAAAATAGGAGGGATACGGGTTTTAGGAGGTGGAGTGGGCTGAGCTTCAACAGCTGCATCTTGGCCAGGGGTTTCCTTACTTTGGTCATCCATGAGGGTAGGGGAGAGGCAAGTAAAGCGGTTAGTTGTAGGAATTGGAGAGGTCTGTTGGGCTGGTTGGTTTTTGGCCTTTCGTTTGGTAGAGACAGTTTGGTAGGGCTCCTCAGCAGGAGCAGAGCGCTTGTTTGTAGAAGTTTGGGTTAGGTAGGTAGCAGGCGGGTTAAGGCCTTGAGTGGTAATTGGAGGATTGTTATTCACAGCGCTTTTTGACGATTGGGCTGGCGAACTGGAGTAACAGGAAGGGTTTAGAGGTACGCGTTCAGGTCTTAATTCATAGGACGAAGGTTCTGTCGAAGTAGTTACCTTTGCTCCCTTAATTATTGCTAAAAAGGATTGAATTCGTGGGTCGTTAAGTTGCCATTCATCCAATGTTATGATAGTTTTTTTGGCACATGGCTGTGGTTTCGGTATGAGGTTCATCAGCAATTTTCGATTTGATGAACCAGCGGTGTTTTCAGAGGACTTCTCCGTGGAATCAGTGGGCATATCTTTCGTTACTGTAGGGGCAGGATCTGGATTGGAGGCTATTTCAGAGGACTTCTCCGTGGAATCAGTGGGCATGTCTTTCGTTACTGTAGGGGCAGGATCTGGATTGGAGGCTTGGGGATCCATGGTAAGGATTCCCCTGCCTAAGGGGAATACGGCGGCTATAACGGCAGGCTATAACAGCATAGCCATCTGAATAAGAAGAGACATCTTATTGGTAGCGTTTGTGTGTGAGTATAATGTTAAGAGTGAGTGTGTTTGGGCTAATGATAAGTGATCAAGAAAAGGGAATCTCCGCCACTTTGGCTGGTTTACTGTATATGTGGGTGAACTATATTTGGATAACTTTGCTAAACGGGATAGTTTCTTACGGTAAAGGGTATCAATTAAATCTTCTCTATACCCATTGTTCACTGCAATTATTTTAATGATCTCTAGTTCTTTAAGAGTGTTTTCTTTGGACAAGGGTCTTTCACGGCATGATACACAGAGTATGTTCTATCCCCTTGTCCAAAGAAAACACTCTTAAAGAACTAGAGATCATTAAAATAATTGCAGTGAACAATGGGTATGGAGAAGATTTAATTGATACCCTTTACCGTAAGAAACTATCCCGTTTAGCAAAGTTATCCAAATATAGTTCACCCACATATACAGAAAACCAGCCAAAGTGGCGGAGATTCCCTTTTCTTGGTCACTTATCATTAAAAGTACAAAGAATTCTTCCAAAGGAAAAAGTGAGACCGGCCTTTTACAATAAAACTAATTTAAGCAACATGTTATGCCACACGAAAGACCACGTTGAACCACTACACAAAAGTGGAGTATACAAACTCCGCTGCAAAGACTGCAACCGGATGTACATAGGCCAGACGGGGAGGAGATTTGGAACCAGAATAAAGGAGCACCGAGCTTGTTTTAAAAATAACATCTCCGCATCACTATTCGCCAAGCACTTGAGAGATTGTGGCCACACCAGCGATTTTACTCCCGAATTTTTACATTTTGAGAAGAAAGGGTACCGTCTTGATGCGCTGGAGCAGTTGGAAATCCTTCAACACACGAATTACGGGGAAGATGTTTTGACTAACGATTTTCTTTACCCTTCACATTCCCCGTTATTGTTTTTTCCCTCACTCCCTGGCAGGGAGTGAGGGAAATTTTTTCCGGGCCCCTTACAATAGAATCATTCAAATTTATGAACATTGGGGAAGAAGTTGGATCCTACTGTGATGAGAAATCAAAACCATGCGAAATCTCCTAAATTGAATAATACTTCACAAAAATCGCTGCTAAACCCCCTCTCGCCTCTCTGACCTCCTCAATTTCTCTGAAAATAAACTACTTTAACCCACTGGCGCACCACCCTACGTAAACGGACACTCGAAAATAAAATTGGCTTATTCAGCTCAGAGGAGGATGGAAATGCATTACTAGGGGTCAAATTGTCTGCTCTTTCCGAATTGGACATTAGTTTTCGGTGTGAACCCTTCCTAAGAGGTGAAAAACGGATCCAAAGCGGAACAAATGACGGAAAACCCGATCCAATAATCGAGGTAATTGTCATGAATATAAGTGTATTCAATATTTTCAGTGCCATCAGTTAGGTCTACGACCCCCAGGAATGTAAAAGGGGCAGGAAAAATGTTCCTAACTCATAAGTGATGGATTTTTCGGAAAAATTGTATGAAACAAACAGCCCATAGAAATGGCCAAGGTATCAATCAATGTGAATGTTCCAAGAGTTTTGGGCCACAGTTTGGGATTTTTTTTGGGTTTGGCCATTTGTTTAGAACGGAAAATTTTGTCCAAAAAATCTGATTCCTTGAAACTTTCTAAGGACTTTTAGTTCTATGCAATGTTACCAAAATATCTATCACTTCTGAGTGACGGACGAATTTCCTGCCCCCAATGCGCCCAGTTCTACCCTCATTTACACCCACGAGGGGCTGCGCACATAACTGATCCAACTGAAAATATAAAATAAATATATTATGATAATTTTGGAAAAACACTCCGGGTATTTGGATCGGTTTTTGCCTCATGTGTCCGTGCTTTTTGATGTTCACAGTTATTCAGTTATTTGTGACGTTTTCCGGCATTCCGGACCCTGTCTATGGCGCCCTCTCTCGAATATGCATTCATCATCTTCATCGGCAAAGTTGTGCATGAGCGCCATTATCTCAGAATGGTTTTCGTACCTCGCTTAATTACAGGACCACGTTTAAAACCACTTCAAATGGGGTCGGTGTGCTACTTTTTTTTACATTTTGAGCCGGTCTTAACGGACCTTGGTCATTCTGAATCGTCTTAAACTGGTAAAAACGAGATCTTGGCATCCCCATTGACAATTCAGCCGAGTTTAAGACGATAAAAAATATGTCCAATTCGCAAAATATTTTTGCAACTTTGCGGGTCCGGTTTCCGGAATCGGCACACCATTATCGTCTTAAAATGGTCAAAACGGGGTCTTGACATCCCAATTGATCGTTTGGCTAGGTTTAAGACGAAAAAAATATGTCCGATTCGCAAATTCTTCATCCCCCCCCCCTCCCCCTGGAAAAATGACAACGAAATACCCAATGAGGATCATATTTCCCATTGGTTATTGGCAAGGTACTCATTAAATGTGTACAGTTTTTGTGAGTGTAAATATGGTGGTCACAACATACCACTAGCTCCCCTACTATTATAGTTGACGCAGAAAAGATCCTAGAAAGATAGAAGGAATATGTAGAAGCATTGTATGCTAAAGAACTTAGGCCAGCAAGGATAGATATAGAAAAGGAACATGACGTAGAAATAGATAGCTTAGGTCCAGGCATACTCGACGATGAAGTAGAAAGGGCAATAAAGGAGATGAAAGCAAATAAGGCCGTGGGGGTAGACAACATTCCTGTGGAACCGTTGAAATGTTTAGGAAAATGTGGGAAGAAGACTCTAAATGGACTGGTTCGTATGAGGGAGGAATATGGCCGGGAGACTTTGAGAGATCATTGTTAGTTCCTATTCCAAAAAATGTAAAAGCCACATCATGTGAGGATTACAGAACAATAAGTTTGATATCCCACGCGCTGCGGCAAAGAGACTTTCACAAGGAGGAGGGAGTTAATAACGGGGACGTTGAGTAGGGAGGTTAAGAAAAGACTCGTCAAAACTTGAATATGGAATGTAGCTATTTACGGCGCGGAAACTTGGTCACTGAAGCAGGAGGATATACGTAGATTTGAGGCTTTTGAAATGTGGGTGTGGAGAAGAATGGAAAAGGGGAAATGGACCGAAAAGAAAACAAATGAGGAAGTACTGGAGATGGTGGGGGAGGAGAGGGGTTTGTTGAGAGAAATCCTATGGAGGCAGAAAAAATGGATAAAAGGCGTATTGAGCGGTAGTGGAATGTTGAAGAAGGTAATAGAGGGGAGAATGTTGGGCAAACGAGGAAAAAGCAGGAACAGGATAGGGATGTTGTACGGGATGAGGGGAGGAAGGAAATACACAGAGATGAAGAGGGACCTGATGTAGAGTAGGTTGCTGGATTGTGTTTTATTAGGAGTTACAAAATATTTATTTGGTAGTTGTGTCCATCCTAAAACCTACCTTAACCGGTAGATTACCTTATAAATAGTAACATACAGATACACATGCAACTTTAGTAAAAACTTTTTCGATAACGTACAAATTGGGATTGAAAATCAAGAAGGCGTAATTCCGCTACCTCATGGACATGGACCATACAGTGGTCTCCGCCCCCATGGACAGAGATACTGCTGCAGGCAGGCAGCGGAAAGTGACTCCTGCTGAGAGTCATCGTTGTATAAAGGGTGTTTATGGTGACGATTCTGTTGATAGGTCTACTGTAAATGAATGGGTGGTAAAATTTCGTGGTTGTGAGCTTAGAAAAGCCACAATTGTTGATGAAACACGCAGCGGACGTCCGATCACTGCCACAGACGATAAACATCGCAAACTCGTCGAAAGGGGATGCATTTGAATTTTCCACATGATATTCGCTTAGCATTTTAGATTTAAAAGAGTGTAGAACTGTGCGCATGATACTTTTCGTTTTACTACGACATTCTTTTAGTTTCTGTTTTGATGTATGCACATAAACTACATCGTCACTTTTTAAACTCTTTTTAAAATCGGATTGTAGCCTTATTTGCCTTCCTCATTCCGATCTGACTTCCACGTTGCTTCTTCTAGGTTCCTTACTGTCGCATTTAAGTTTGGATGGGATGTACGTCTTCATTCATTCCGTATTATGTAGATGTAGATTCCTTCGCGTAAAATATTTAAGAAATATTTCCAGCTGTTCTCTGTATCGGTTGTCAGCGTTTTTGTCTTGTGTTCTGGTAATCCTTTTTTTAAATATTGTCGTAGTCCGTAAAAATATTCCTTGTTTAATAGGTAGTATATTTTACGCTTTTCTTTTTTATTTTCACGAACTTAGTTGTTAACTCAACAAAAATAGCTTTATGGGCACTGATTCCGGCCATTATTTCAATATTTGGTACGATCATTGGAAGAAAGTTTGGCAAAGAGAATTATATGAATTCCAGAGAAAGTCCGCCAGCTTCGTGGAAAATTGTTATAATGAGAAATCGAGTGTAACCGGTCTCTTAGGGCATTTATGCTGGGAGCCACTCAAGATGCGAAGAGAACAAGCGAGACTTGAGCTTTTGGAAAGGTTCAGAACAAACGAGTTTGACAATGAGACTAAATGAATCATTATGGCCCCACACTATTTAGGTAGGTCAGACCACAAAGATATTAATATAAGATAGATAGATCCCAGTGCATATACGAGGCGTGTTAAAAAAATAATGAGAATGTTAATTTTTCGGACAATAATATTTATTTATTCTTATTAATTGATGTTGTCACCTTCAAAGTAGTCCCCATTGGAGATTATGCAATTGTGCCAGCGCTTCTTCCAATCCCCGAAACACTTCTCAAACTCGATCTTTGAGATAGCCTTTAGTTCTTTCAGCGCTTTTTATGCCACCTACGGCTGTAAAACGACGCCCCTTCAAGGTTCTCTTAATTTTTGGAAATAGGAAAAAGTCACACGGAGCCATATTTGGCGAATATGGAGGCTGGGGCATCGTTAAAGTATTGTTTTTGGCCAAAAATTCACGTAATAAATCATCATCATTGTAATAAACTGGGAACACTCAAACTACATATGAATAAACCTTTAGCAGTATTCCTAAAAAAATCTATTTTGAAAATAAAAAACCCATAGTCAGTATTCGGGGAGCCGACAATCATGACGCCATTTGCAAATTGCGAACACGCCTTTGGTTGCGAAGGCTCTTCCTTATTTCGGAAGGAATTGGTTTGGTGAAGATGGAGGAAGTGTGCTCAGATTTTTCCATTATCGTTCTTGTCTAGGAGAGACGACGCGTAGCCGTCGCGACAGTCTGAAAGGTAAAGGGAATCAGTAGAGGAAGAACGAGGAGTACTATATATTGGCGGAGAATTTGTATGTTTTGAGTCACTGACTCAGTTGTCATCCCACGAGGCAGGGAGGGAGGTGCTTCTAGAGGAATTACTAGAGTTGGTTCATCGGAAGTTACTTGCAATAAGAATGATAATGGCATCAGTTTGGGACGTGTAACCGGGAGCGTGAGTGGGAATGAGACTCTTGGGAGGAGACATTGGCTTCGACATACACATAAATACCCCACGATCCACCAAGGAGGTGTGTAGGAGGGGGTGCAAGCACCAGGTGGGAAGGATAAGTGATAAGGGAAGTTATGGTAGAGGAAAGGGAAGGGAAAAGGGAAAAATTACGAGGGCAGGCTGAAAACTAATGCACACATGCTTGTAGACCACAAAAAAATTACCTTCGGCAGAACTCCTGATGGCATTTGGAAGTAACATTCCCCCTCAACACGCATGCGCAGATTTAAGGTCCTTTCATTCATCCAGCGTATTTTGAGAAGCGGAAGTATGGAGACGTGTTCCAGTGCCATGTCAACGCGAGGGAACCAGCGTGCTGCTATCGACTTTTTAATTTCTGAAAAAGTGACTCCTCCTGAGATTCGTCGTCGCTTAAAGGCTGTTTATGGTGACAATGCTTCTTATAGGTCTACTGTAAATCGATGGGTGGTAAAATTTAGTGATTTCGACCATAAACGAAAGCCATAATTTTTGATGAAACACGCAGCGGACGTCCGATCACAGCCAGAGACGATAAACATCGCAAACTCTTCGAAAATGTTATTCAAAATGACCGGTGAATCACTCAAAAGCGTATCGCAAACCATATTTGAATATCCAAAGAACGTGTCGGTTTCATTATTGAACAATCGGGATACCGTAAAATCTGTTCATGATGGGTACCACGCCGTCTCACAGACGAGAGTAAACAGCGTCGATTGGAATGCTGCGAGCAACTTTTGCAGCGCTGCTGTGACGAAGGTGGCGACTTTCTTTTGAATATTGTAACGGGGGACGAGTCACGGGTCCACTATTATGACCCGGAGGAGAAAAGGCAGCGCTGAATATCGACATCCGTCTTCTCCCCGGGCTAAAAAGTTCAGAAGACAACCGATCAGGAAAAAAACTTCTTTTGATTGTGTTTTGTTTTAGCTCACCGAGTTTATGTGACGGTAAATTCTTGTCAGTATATACAGACTCTAACCCACCTCCGTATTCGAATTTTTCATGTTAAAGGCAGCTTGACGTGAATAATCTTGCAACATGAAAACGCTCGCTCACACACCTCGTGCGCAACTGGAGGGGCTCTGCGAAACCTGAAATTTGAACCGATTCCACACCACCCTCTTTATTCCCCCGATCTTGCGCCTTGTGATTTTCATTTTTTTCCTTCACTCAAGAGACCCCTCAAAGGTAATAATTACACCTCGGGCGATGAGGTGAAGGCAACTGTCAAGTCCTGGATTCGAGAAAATTCGGAAAAGTTTTTCAGTTACGCAATGATAAAACTTGGTTCGCGTTGGGAGAAATGTGTTAGCCTTAAGGGTGACTCTGTTGAAAAATAAATATAAGATTTTGAAACTTAAGAATTTTACTTTAATGTATTTTTTTCCCGATTTTGCTATTTATTTTTGTTTGTGGTCTACAAGCATGTGTGCATTATTTTTCAGCCTACACTGGTAAACGTAAAAACCTATCAAATAACGTGCGGATTTGTATACATTCTGGAGGGATTGTCAATTAAAAAGAAGGGTTAGTTCACCTAACAAATTATTTACTTGTTATCCGAAAAAAGGGAATAGAAATGAACCATAACCATTATGGGACAGGCTTCCACTATAACAAGGCAGGCCATGCAGAGGCGAAAGTACTTGGGCTTCAGAGAAAGGCTTCGAAAGGAACTGAAAGAGGCGCTTTAGCATCGCTTACCTTCGTTTCCTTGGTGATCGGCATGAAACCTGGGTCCTCCGTACAGTGCACAACGATACGAATCGACATGCAGCGTAGCGTGAACGTCACTGCTGCAGTTAATGAAATCGGGCTCTGTTCAAAATTTTGGATACGAAATTGATGCAATGTATCGGAAGAACTCTTTTACACGATTCTACGAGTCTCGTACATCTACATAATTCCCCGCCATCCACCGGGAGGGCGTGTGGCGGGAGGTGTTAGGTCACCACCAGTAAAATAGAATAAAACCATGTGCAAACCCAACATACGAGTATTCATCCAAACCTCCACCCGCAGTGGCGTATGTATTAATACTACTCGAATCGACTCTCCCTCCCACTTTAAATGTTTGCGCATGCGTAAACGCTTTTATTTCGTGTTTTTGGTGGCGTTTATTGAAAAATAATATTGATTCTAAAGCCACCATCGCCAATCTCTCGCACCGTCCCTGCTCGTCTGAGATAGGTATTTGAATCCAGGAATCGGATAATACAAAATAAGCATCCGTTCATTTTAATTCTGTCTTCAGGACTTAAAAACAGTTTCGACTGGCTTCTCACAATATGACTCCCAGTTTTAAACGGGGCGATTGCATGTACCCTAACTTCGATACTGAAATAATCATCGCTCAAAGGGGCATTTAACCTCGTGATCGGCGATTAAATTTGTCATCATGACAGTGTTTCAGTATTTAACTAGGTCAAATTTCAAATTTGGCACCAAGTATATGTTCATATATTTTTTTAAAACTTGACATATTTTCTGACCTGAACATAATTGCTAAAGAGATCTTCTTCCAATTAATCCAAGAGATTTAATCTGCCAAGATTAAATCTCTTGCTTGAATTGCTTGAATGCATCCGTAAATTATTCACAAACTAGTTCTCCTAATAATCTTGATGTGCAACTCAGTTTATGCTAAGAACGTTTTACAAATCTAGCTCCTCTACGCTGCACGCGATCCAATTCAGTAAGTAATCCAACTTCATGTGAATTCCAGATTCTTGTACGGACCAAGTGATTCACTTTGACTCAAGGCACTGTTTTTCTCAAAAGTTATCCGCCTTTCACTCCATGATTCACAGGCTAGTGCACATTCCCATGTCTCAAACCAATTTTGATAAAGAATTAGCTACAATAAAAACAATAGCTAGAAACAATGGTTACAAGGAGCAGCTCATTAATAATTTGTATTTTTAAAAACTAAATCAACTGGCAGTCAGAGACATTTATAAATCCTAACCGCGACAAGACTCTACTGCCAAATGGCGTACAATCCTATATCTGGATCACATTACTAGGAGGATTTGCAAAAAACTACCGAAAGATAAGTTTAGAATAGCCTACTATAATAAATCGAACCTCAGGAACCTACTCTCTCACACAAAAGACAAAATTCCGAAAGGGGAAAAAAGTGGAGTGTATAAGTTAAGCTGTGAGTGTGACGCAGTGCACGTATGTTGGACAAACAGGCCGAAAATTTCAAGAACGGGTGAAGGAACACCAAGCCTGCGTGAGGAACAAAAAGTCAACGTCACTTTTTGAAAAACATTTATTAAAAAATGACCACAGTAGTGATTTTAAGTTTGAAACTTTGCACGTGGAAGGAAAAGGACCTCGACTAGGTGCTTTGAAGCAATTTGAAATTTTAAAAAGTGTACGCTCCAAAGAGAATATAGTATTGTTAACGACCTTTTGTACACATCCCACTCCCCTCTCCTAAACCTACCACTACTCGATACCTGGGCTAATGAGGGTTAAAACCCCTCCACTTTCCCTCCCCCCAACACAATCCCTTGACCTCAGAGATATGTAAAGGGCGTTGCATTTATGTCTATGAACCGTTTAAAACCCACCCACTTTCCTCCGCCATTAGGAGGGAGCCAACCTTCCCTCCAATTGCTCACTTCCCTCCCTCACCCACCTTCTCACCTTCCCGCCCGCCCCTACCGGAATGTAGTATGTATAGATGGATGTCTGTAAGAGTTGATACCTGAAGATGACGTTGAACGTCAAAACCCGGGTCGTATCGAAATAAACAAAATTTCTGTGGAATCACAAAGTTACTATTCTTTCATTTCCAATATGAATCGATTCCATAAAGTTACGCCGGAAACCATCAATTATATGTAGGCATATTTCATGATTGATGTTCCGTCGCCCCCTTTCCACGCGGTTTATGGCTGACCGCGGGTGCCAGGTGCAATTAGGAAATAAATGGAATACATTTAGAATGGCTGGTGACCTACCACTCCCTGCCACACGTCCTTACAATGGCTTGCGGGGTATTATGTACGTAGATGTAAATTAAGGGCATCTGCAACTATCTGGTTAACCTACTTAATCCTCAGGATTACGGGATCTCTTGTAAATCACTGCATCGTCGACAAACGGTAAACGCATCTTGCTATGGACCGCGGAGTTGACCATTACTGTAGAAAGATAATAGGGATTGGCTAATCTGCAATCATCACCTTTCACGACCAGCGATCACTTGCAGAGTTCCGGAGCCTCCATGCAAGAGAACCCGGGAGTGTTGGCAGCCCTGCCTTGGTCCTCAGATCGCTTTCGGGGGAGGGGGCAATCGCGAGCGCACCGTCGCCATCAATCAGCAATGTCGTTGGGTAACGCAAATCTACTTTCTCCTGGATCGCAACTTTTTCCGTGGATCACTTTCTTCTCGCTCACCCCGACTGGTATCCGGAGACGCGGCGCGCTGTCGCCGAGTTATTTCAAGCACGCGATCTTGTGCTCGAGTTTTCGAAACCTGGCGCCCGGAATCGCGATGCTTAAGGTTCCGCAGTCCAGGAGAGAGGCGATTGCATTAAGTCCCTCGGACTACGCCTGCCGCGGAAGCGGCAGCGGCGGTTGGAGAGAGTCCGACGGATACACACTGTGGGGCTCTAAAGATGGCAAGGCGTTTGCTGCGGCGGAGAGGGAGTTGCTCTGCGCAAGACAGAATAGATTGGAATTGAGGAAGCGTTGAATGAATGATATCACGTTAGTTTGGCCCCATTATAGAATATGCCGCAGGTATATGGCATCATCATGAATTAGGCTTAATTTTGGAAATTGATTGAGTGTAACGCACAGCAGCTAAGTTTGTGAAAATTTGTTATGAACAAGATAGAAGTCTCACGACAACAAAAATGTCGTCTATGTAGCAGATCCAGGAAAGGAAAGTCTATGCAAGGTCGCCCATGAAGAGATTGGTGTGTGATGGCGCCATCCTCGTTCCCATTGCTGTGCCTTTGGTTTGTAAATAGAAATAATTTTGGAACAAAAATTAATTTTTTGTCATGACGAAAGTGGCGAGAATGAGGGTAAATTCGGTAAAACGATTCAGTGGTGGGGGGCGTTGAGAATATGATGTCGGGGAGAGGAAATGCCTTCTGCATGGGGAATAAAGACATACGTAGAGGGAAATAACTTCGATGGTGGCCATAAGTAGGTTGGATGTGCAGGGAATGGAGAGAGAATTTAAACGGTGGAGGAAGTGATATGTGTCTTTCGTGAAGGAGGGCAAGGAGGGTACGAGAGGTTGTAGGTGCTGGCAAAGGAAAATACATAATCACATAAAAATGTATAATTTAACGCCCCCCTTTAATCCCCGCCTCTGCTGAAATCTCCTTCAGTTTAAATCGTAAGGCATTCTCCAAAAATGAGATGAATTCTTAGTACGTTATATTGTCCCCTGTTGGAGGCATTCTCCTTAAATTGCAGTTTTCTGCGACAAATTACAAATGGTCTTGGGATTATTTGCCAACCGGAAGTACATGTTTCAATTCCAGGAAGGGCCATGCATTGTACCATTGTACCATTTACATAATACCCCGCAAGGCGAAGCTAGGGCGTGTGGTGGGGGGTGTTAGGTCACCACTCATAATTAAGAAACAAAAATCATATCCAAATTTAACACATTCATGCAGGTATACACGCACAGTGTCGTATGTATTCATCTGAAAACCTTTTTAACGTACACGCATGCAAATACATAAACTATCAAATAACATAATGAATAAAACCAACATATTCATGCAAACCTACACCCACAGTGGTGTATATATCATGCAAAAACCTTTCACACTTAAATGAATTCAAAAATACATACACTATTAACTAATATACACGCACACCTAAGAACGTTGTAAAAATTTATCCAATAAGGTTGAAATGAGAATTGTGAAGTAAGAGGGGAAATTCCACCATGTCATATACATGCAAATCATGGTCCCTATGTGCATCGCTTCCCTCTGCTCTTTTGTTTCCTCAAGTGCTTCCCTCTTTCAATCCTTACGTCTATTCCCTTTTTTCTTTAAAGGGTGCCGCCGTCGCCGAGAGCATAGCCTTTTCCACGCCTCCGCCCACGCCACTCCCACCACCAATTTCTCTCTCTTAATGAAAACATTGGCTACCCTCCGACCTCTCCTTTCCCGCCAAGGTCAAGGAAAGAATCTCGTTTCTGGCAATATCACTTCTTTTGCTCCCTTTTGCCAATTTCTTCCTAGATTGCCATGTCATTACACACCTCCTTTGCCTCCGTCACATTCAATAGCTGTTTCACAGATATTTTCTTTTCCAGTCTCTCCTAACGTTCTTCATCTCTGTGGGTTCCTAACCCACGTTAACACATAGGCACAATCTTGGATTGGTGCAAGGAATAGGGATTAATACTTAATATAGACAAATGCGCAGTTTTGAAATTCTGCGACAAGGAAAGTGGCGAACAGTAACGCTAACTATGGCCAGTAAATTTAAATATTTGGGGGTAGTTCTAACACCAGGCCTTTTAAGGGGAGCACATACGCATCAGGACAACTTGCAGATTCGCTTTGAAGAAACTCGTCTTCACCAAACGAGTGGTGGAGGAATGTAATGAGAAAGTTAAGGAGAGCTGTTATTTTGCTCTAGTTAGACCTCATTTGGAATATGCCGCAAGTATTTGGGATCCTTGGGAGAAAATCTGGCAAAAAGAATTAGAAAAAGTCCGGAGAGAATCCGCCAGATTCGTTAAAAATTGTTATAATAAGAACACAAGCGTGACAAGTCTCTTAGGGGATTTTAGGTTGGAAGCTACTTAAATTACGGAGAGAACAAGCGAGGCTTAGACTTTTAGAAAGGTTTAGTACAAACGAGTTTAACGATGACACTTAAGGAATAATAATGGCCCCACACTACTCAGGTAGATCAGACGACAAGAATAATAGGATAAGGGAGATGCATACCACTACAGTTAAGATACAAATACTCATTCTTTCCCAGAACAATCAGGAATCATAATAGTAAGAAACCGAAGTCCGTAAAGAAACACTAAAAACATTTAAATTACGAGTCGGAACAAAATTAAACATTGCAAAGACATCAGGTGCATGCGAGTGTTAGTTGGTAGTTTGTGTGTGGGCTATAAGGATTTTTGAATGAATTAATACCAAATTTCGTTTGAGGATTGCATTAATTGGTGGCCTTTGCATGCATTTTTGTTTCTTAATGACGGGAGGTGCCCTAACCGTGGGGGAGCCCTCCGCCTGCCTGCAGCGTTGGGCCAAATTCCTCACCTCGGGTAGGAGAGCGTTTTATGTGCACGTTCTTGTGGTGGTGGTATTTCACCTTGCTACTTACTTAAATCTACCTTGCACGCTCTAGGATACATTTCTTGCTGCATCCTAAGATACAATTATTTGTTATAACTAAGCATATGTGCTTGCATGCTTGTGGAGTGAATGGAGGTAGATGTGTATTTGCATGCGCGTCAAATGATGGGATGTTTCTACGAATGTGTGCACTGCTGTGGATTTGGGTTGGCATGTATGTGTTAGTTTTGAATGCGGTTTTTCTTTTTTCTTTTTTTGGGTGGTGACCTAACACCCCCCGCCACACGCCCTTGCAGCAGCTTGCGGGGTATTATGTAGATGTAGATGAACACCTCTCGCCACACGACCCTGCTGCGCCTTGTGGGGTATTATATAGATATTTAGGTGTATTCTTCAATTATTGATAATTCCCCAACCCCCCCATCTCCCAACAACCGACCGTTCATCTGGTGCTCTTTCAGAATTCTTCCAACTAGCGCCCAATTTACCAAACAATGGAAAGACCCATTTCATTAATTTCAAACCTTTCCCTTCCATTCAGGAACTGCAATGGAATCCGCGGCAAGTTTTTGAGTGACAACTTCTCACCTCTGAACACATCCCTGACTTTATCACTCTCTCTGGGAAACGCTTGATACCTTTGCAACTACTCTTCCTCCCTGGTTACACTGAAAGTCATGTCAGTGATTTTGTTGTGACGCGACTGTGCGTCGGATCGCGATCGGCCCGGATAAAACTGATAACTGAAGCAGCGTTCCGTCGCTCAGTGTGCCCCGAGCATCCGGAGTGAGGGGACGGGTTGTTTTTTGGTCTTGTGCAAGTAAAAATGCAGAGCTCGATAGAACAACGATTTGCGATCAAGTTTAGCGAGGACGGCCATCCACGACCACCACGGTTGACAATGTGACGCGAGTGAGGGAACTGTTGAACTCAGACCGACGACTAAGTGTTCGTTTAATGGCCGACATGCTAAACATTCCGAAAACTCAATTTTATGAGATCGTTACGAATAATATCGGCATGCGGAAGGTTTGAGCAAAAATGGCTCCAAAAGTGCTCACTGACGACCGAAGGCACGTGAAAACGTGCCAATAAAACCTCGTCATGTGCAAACGTGATCCCAAATTTTTGAACAACGTCCCGTACAGCCCGGACGTGGCTTTTTTTATTTCCACGCGTAAAAACACCCCTGAAAGGCAAGTATTTCGGGATAATGGACGGGATCAAAGCAGATTGCACCGCGGCATTAAAGGACATTCCGAAGAGGCCTACCGCAACGCATTCGAGAGCTCGAAGTGGGGCAAATTTTGAAGGTTTTTAAACACTTGTTACGAAAAATTCAACATATGATTTGTAATAAACTTAATAAAATTACTTTCAAGACAAAACTTGTACACAGACTAGACGGACACACAACTTCCCCTTCTCTCAGATCCAGCGGAGGAGTAGCCATATTGATCAAAAGGTCAATCAATCATAAGCGTTACCCCAGCCCTATTGCAATCTTGGGTTCCACAAACATCTGCCTAAGCATACATCTCGGCCAGACCCATCTACATCTACATAATACCCCGCAAGCCGCGCCCAGGGCGTATGGCGGGGGCATTCACATGTAAAGCTTTTAAATTCCTCCAAAATCTAGAATGTTACCCAATATAACAGAATACCCTCTCTAGTTCCTCCCTCTTCCCCCACCATCAAAGTAAACACTCCAACTGGGAATGCGAAGCACAAATGGCACTGGGAAAACTGTCGGGATGCTAATGCTAAGCTTTACCGCGAAACGGATCTCAGTGCCCTCCAAACTATGGAAGCTGCAGGACGACAATTATTGTAAACCTCTGTGCGCCGACCGTGTCCCGAAAAAAATGAAATCGACGCTTGAGCAACGTTACGCGATTACTAAGTTTTGTGCTAAACTGAAAAAAATGATTCGTGAGGCTTATGGGAACTCTGCCCTGTCCTGCTCACAAGTTTCGAGGTGGTTTAAGGCCTAAAAGGAGGGTCTAGAAGAGGTTAACGACGAACAACGCCCTGGGCGGCCGTCTATCAGCAAAACCCACAACAATGTGGCTACTGTTCGACAATTGTTGGACTCTGACAGTCGATTGAGTATCAAGATGGTTGTCAATGAATTGAACTTGTCGTCTACAGTTATGTTTCGCATTGTTACTGAAGATTTAGCGATGAGGAAGGTGTGCGCCAAGCTCGTGCCCAAGGTGTTTGCCAAAACGCGCTACGAGTCCTCGAGTTCCTGGCCCAAAAAAATGTGTAGTGACCAAAGGACAGTACTTTGAAAATTTTTAAGTGTTTGTGCAAATCTGTTCAATAAATTACTTTTAAAAAATAGTCGCATTGCATTCGGAACGCACCCCTACTTCATCTCAGCTGACTTAATTCACCATTTCTCCTATGACCTCCTTCCGGTCCGATTTTCAATAGAAACAGCGCCAATCATCGCTTTCCCTTACGCAGTCGACCTTACTTCGCTCTTCTTTCTCTTAACCTCTCGAAATCCTGATGAACCCTATCTCTATCGCCTCAAATGTATAATTCCTCACTCATCAGATTAACTTAGTTTTAAAACATTCCATCAAACCTATTCCTAATAGTCCCATTTTCTTTTCTGCTCTCCCACGCTCACGTCCACTCTCCCATTAAAGACAAAAATCGGCTTCGTAATCTATACCAATACAAATCGTTCTCCTTCAGCCGAGTCTCAATCGAACATCTTCACCAAGTTTGTCAATATTTCTCTACTGGAATTTAAAAGGACTCAGTGGAACAACATTGTATCCTCTCTCTCCCTCCACCCTTTGAAAGATGGTCATATGACCTCGATATCCAGCAAAACATCCCCTCCGCTACTTCCTTATAATCGAAGATGGAGCACCAATGCAGAAGGGGCGATGCCTCCATGTTCAGATTGAAAACTGTCTTCTTCCCGCATCTTACATTTCAACCTGCTCGTAGACTCATTTGCCGCCTTCCTCCTCCGAAACCCCCTACCTGCCCCCTAAAATAACTCACCTCCCTCATCGCCTCCCTTCCCAAAAAGTTCTCCTCCGGCCCTGACCACGTTCCAACTCGTACGTGAAGCCGTCACACTTATACCACTCCCCTACATCTCTTTCCTTACTGGCATCTTCAACGCCTGTCTTGCCTCCTCCTATTTCCCTTCCTCTTGGAAATCATTAAACGTTATTGATACTAAGCCTCGTCTATCTGATGAATGTTCCAGCCTACTCGCCTACTCGCGTAGATTGGCTCGTTAGACAGCAGTTTCAATCCCAGTACTGGAGGCGTCTTCAGGTCGAAGTGCTGATCTTCGTTGCTATTTGACCGCTACATTACTGCATCTACATATTGTTCCGCAAGGGTGTGTGGCGGGGGTGTTAGTTTAACACCCGAAATGAAGCATAAAACCGCATGCAAAATCCACAAATCCATGCCAATCTTCAACCACTAAGGCTGATATATCCATGTAAAAATCTTTATAACTTACACACATGCAAATGCATATACCATCAACTAACTTGTCTAATAATATACATTATGCCTACGCAACGCTTAATTCTTTGATTTCTTACTATTATGAATCCTGATTGTACGGGAAAAGAATGAATATTTGTATCTATCTGTACTGGAATCTATCTCCGTCATCTTATCTTTGTAGTCTGACCTACATGAGTAGTGTGGGACCATATTAACTCCTTTTGTGTCATTGTTAAACTCGTTTGATCTTGGTCTTATACTTTTTGGCAATGAGGTGGTACGGTCTTACAGATCCATTAGCTTTTGGGGAACAAATTATTTTACCGTAAAAAAAATGTACTGGGACCAAAGGAGTTTTTCCTTTCTGTGTTAATAGTCCCACATTTTCCATTATCCGTTTCACATGCTCCAATCCAATTCCTCCCCCCCATGGGTTTTGCCTTCATTCATCCCTTCAAGCATCGCGTTCGTTTACTTCTCACGACGTAGTATGAAGATGATAGATCCAAGGGCCTTGTCTTCTTGACTTCTGCTTCTTATCTACACCTACATAATATTCCGCAAGCCGTCGCAAGGACACATGGGGTGATAGGTCACCAGCCATTCTATATATATATATATATATATATATATATATATATATATAACCAAAAACAAGGAAGTGGAAAGGGGGCGACCGAACAGCAATCATGCAACATGCCCTCACATATATTACGAGTATTACATGGTTAGCAGCTATTCCTCTGCCTATACAATGAGGAAAAGAAACTAAATTAAAATATGGCAGGCACACGTGCAATTCTTACACTTATTACCGGTTAGTATTTTATTTATTACGGACGGACAATTGACAAAAACATTAGGCTTTGTACGCCATTCACCTATACCCCGCCTGGCACAAGTCTCATCTATTTTCCGCAATATTTCTAGTCTCATGATTATCAGTCCAGGTTATCAGGTGCAGTTTTCTTTAGAATCAACGTATTTAAAATTATTCCAGTAGTTCCTCGCCGAATACCATAATACCTCTAAACAGGTCAAACCAATAATACGAGGAAAAAATTACATTTAAAATTTTTCCGTTATACAATAAATCTCCCTTACTTAACGTTGGTGATCTGATCTGCCATAGTGAATGGGGGCCTGTAATATGTCTTTAACATCCTCAGACGAGTACCCTGACCCTGCTAACCTGCTACACGGAAGAATGGAGAGTGACTTCTTATCCATGCAGAGTGATCCGTCGGGAGGCTGGTGTTGGACGAGCCAAGGTAAAGCGCCACCCGAACTAACAGGGAAGAAGAGTGGGACTCGCCCAACGCGAGACTAATCTTGCCCTTGGTCTCCGTTTCTTCATCCGATCTCAGCCCCTCTCCAGTCCTTCCCCGGGGTTCTTGTTCCCTCCCCTTGCTTCTCCTTCTCACCTCTTCTCTTATATGGTATCCTAGCAAAATAAACACAGTTGCGTGTCTTCCCTCCGCCCTCACTTCTTCCCTCGGAGCCATTCCTGTGACTCCCAAACTCCTCCTCCACCACTTTCTCGACATATTCTCTTCGCTATTCTCCGAGTGCCCAATCCCCCGCAGAATGTATCTTCCCTGTGTATTTCTGTTTTGCCCAAATGTGCCGTCGATGATTGCTCCTCGGATGTTGCCATTTCTCATCCTCCCATCCGCCCCCGCATCTCTCAGCCACTCCACTCTTGCACCCGCCGCGTCGTCTCGTGGGACTGGCCTCGTCTCAGCGGTGTTGAACAACGCACGTCTCAATACAGACGTGCTCTCCTTTCATATTGAAGTCCACTATCCTGTCTCGTAGTGCCCCAGTTGTTATCTTTCTACAGCTAGTCCACCCACATATGATTCCCGGCTGCATCGTTCTCTACTCTTGATTGAATGTACTTTTAAATCAAATAGATAGATTTAAGTTTAATGAAGATGTCTCATTATCCGGTGTCATAGTATGGCTCTGCTAATCCTCATGCACCATTTTTCCAACAGTTCCGTCCATTCTCCCGGTTTTTATTTGAGTTTCCCATTCGTCTCTCGAGATGGAAACTATGTCTGGATCGAACTGGAATTTTAAAAATGACACACACCTCGGCCGGTGGATTACTCTGATCAAACATGCGCTCCTGCTCCGTCCAAGGCGGGAAGCCGTTCGCCCCCAGGGCCGGGCTCAGCAGAGGAGTATCGCCCGCCCTCAACCTCCTCCTCTCTAATCCGTGGCTCCCTTGCTACGACTCCCTTGAAAGCCCCGTTGCTGCCCTACCGGGTCCTCAGCGAGTCGCGGGGCCCGGGAGGGAGTAGGTAGTCCTTCACTCCAAGTGCACTTGCTCCTATGAGTCAGCAGGTACACCAAGGCAACATTAAGGCTGCCAAACTCATTCGGGTTCTTCAGGAGACGATAGGGGCTTGGAGTCCTCACATCTGCCGTTTGGGGACTTTCAACGTCACTTCCATTTTTGCTCGAAAATTGCTTCTCCTTCTTGCTTTTCGATTCTAATGCCCACGTCACTGGATAGATTTTTGCTACACTTTAAGGTGCATGTGAATGTTATTTGATGGTATATTTATTTGCATGTGTGTGTGTGTGTTGAGAAGATTATCGCATAACTATGATGTTATACGCCTCTGTGCGTGTAGACTCGTATGAGTTTGTTGATTTTGCGTGTGGTTTTACTGTTCTCTTTTACGGTTAGTGATCTGACACCCCCTGCTACACGCTCTTGCGGTGGCTTGCGGGGTATTATGTGGATGTAGATGAAATGACCAATGCTCCTGCAGAGTCGGCTTGCTTCACTGCATCGTGAAGCGTCATCATTCCCACCTAGAGTATGCTGCCAGTATATGGGATCCTCACAACATAAATTTGGTTTCGGAATTAGATCGAGTTCAGCGGAGGGGGGCTAGATTTGTCAAACATTGTTATGACCAACTCAGCAGCGTATCCACTTTGTTAGACAGTTTAGGTTGGGATTCTCTTACACAGCGGCGTTTCCAATATAGATTAAACTTATTAAAAACACTTAAAGATGGACCCTTTTCCGATGACATCAAGGATATAATACGAACTCCAACGTATTACGGTCGAAGGGATCACGAATATAAGACTAGAGAGATAGACTGCAAGACTGACAGGTTTAAAATGTCATTTTTTCCAAGAACGTTAAGAGACCAGAATGCTTGTAGTCCATATCCCCCAGGAGTCAGTTCAACACACAATAAGTATTAACGTACAGGTTAGGGACTGCGCGAGGATATATATATATATATAAATAAATATATATTTGTTACAGGTCCCCCCACCTTCCCCCACCTATTTGACAAGCCCCAACCCTCTCATCCTTTACCCTTTCCTCCTGGTGCTACACCCCCTGCCGTACACCTTTTTTGTGGCTCGCAGGGTATTAGTGTAGATGTAACTCTTATTACCGGTTAGTATTCTACTCATTTCAGACGGACAAATCATAAACACAATAGACTTTATAATGCATTCGCCTGCAGCTCACCTGGGACAAGGGCGCACGGCGGGGGGTGTTAGGGCGCCAGATTTGGAGAATGTTTTGTGGGAATTTAATCTTTTAAACCCTTATTTTCGACAGCGCGTGGGTTAAGGGAGGCTCCGGAGAGGGGGGGAAGAGGTGTAAGCGTGCCAGCCACGAATACCACTTTTTAACATGTTATCGCAATAAATTATTAGTTTATAAATATATTTATCACAGGTTGATTATGCTTAATTAATTGGATGACGCTTTTCATTTGATCACGACAATTGTCAATGGAGTATGGCTTCCCTACTTTCAACAGTGTCGAGTTCAGGTCTCGGATTGGATATAAATTTGAAATCGTGCTCTGAAGGAAAATTGAATGGAATAAAGGTTCCCGTTTCGTGAAAATATGTTAGGAACGAACGGAAAGCGTCATAACCGTGCCATTAGCTAATCTTGTTTTAAAGGCAATGCAAGTATGAACAATAAATGCACGACTTCAATTTTAGAGAGGCACAAATTAAATTAGTTTAACGCTGTAAAATAAAGGGAAAAAATTTCGAGACGAATTTAACATAAGAATACCGCTGAACACGTTAGGAATGCCCTCAGGGGTGAGTTTCTGAGACGACCGGTAGAGGTCCACGCATTAGAAGGATGCGCTCAGTCGTCTTAAAAGGAAGCCGTTATTCATTAGCAGTGTTATGACGTCAAGAAAAGGCAAGAAACATTTAAATTAAAATAAGTCCCGTTGGAGGACGCAACGAGAACGTGAAAACACGGGACTACACGAAAGAAAAACCGTCGGGAAGAGAATGGAGGGAAGTGTGTGACGTGGATGGCTGGTGGTGTTCATAGCAAGGCAGCAGTGTGACGACACAATTGGAAGAATTAGGATGGGAGCCACGAGTTGACTGTCTGTAGGCTTCAATACAGGTTGTGACGAACGAAGTGGGCCGAATTGGATCGCGTGCAGCGTAGACGTGCTAGATTTGTAAAACTATATTATGATAAACTTAGTAGCGTATCCAAAATATTAGAGCAGGTAGGTTGGGAATCACTCAATGGACCGAAGGTGAAATTACACAGATTGAATGTCTTGCATAAATTGGAGGTCTCTTTAGCAGTGATGTTGAAAATGTATTATTACCCCCATCGTATTATTACCCCCTCGTGCTACGGTATAAGAGATCATGCCGATTGAGTTAGAGGGTTAAGTGTAGAACAGAGACTTTTAATAATCAAACCACTTTACTTTTCCACATAAACTTTTTAATTTTTACTACCCAGGTTTCGTTATAACATAACATCATCAGGTAAAAATTGACTGACTCACTGACTGATGCTTCAGCACTGCGCCGTTAGGCGCATTTTACACCGATACCCAGCTATGCTGATAAACGGTTGTGTGATATAAGTGGCTTAAGGGCGAAATTAAGCTAACGAATATACTATTTGGTGATTATTAGGATTCATTTAGACTTGTTTTTGCACGTTTGTATTTAAAATGGGGATTATCAGAATAGTCCCATAAAGTTTCTATGAGAGAGTTACCAGTATTTCCTATTTCTTGCTGAAATGACAGGGCTAGGTCTCTTAGATAGGTTGGTAGGTTTGGTATTTTGAGGTCCTTGTGAATGTCTGAGTTTCGGACGAATCAAGGGGCGTTAGTAAGAGTTCGCAAGATTTTATTTTGAAAGCGTGTCAGTTTGTTCAGGTTTTTTGTAGCTACTGATCCCCAGGCTGGATAACCATAGGTTAAGATAGGTCGTATCATGGATTTGAACAGAAGTACCTTAGTAAGAAGACGGAGGGGACTCGTGCGCTTTATGAGGGGATAGATCGAGAAAAAGGCCGCGTTGGCCTTGTTAAGTGCATATTGGGTGTGTGCTTGCCAAGTGAGTTTCTGGTCCAGTTGTACACCAAGAAATTTGGCAGATGATGCCTGGGGGATCTTTTCCTTGCCGTAGTAAATGGGGGTGTTGTTAGGTTTCTTCCATTTTCTGGCGTAATTGACGTTGATGCATTTTGTTGGGTTTAAGGTAAGTTTCCACTCTCTCATCCAGTTTTCTATGCTGTCTAAGTGTTCTTGGATATTTTCTGCAGCATGATTTGGGTCGAAGGAAGTTGATGCTATAGCGGTGTCATCCGCATAGAGGTAGCTTTCAGTTTTTGGGTGTGAGGGGAGATCGTTAATGAAAAAGTTAAAAAGAACGGGTGATAGAATGGCTCCTTGAGGGACGCCTGCTGTGATGGATCGGGTAGTTGATCTGGCATTGTTAACAGCTACAAAGAACGTGCGGTTAGTAAGAAAAGAGTGGATGATCTTAGTTAGATACATTGATATATCAGTTTTGAGCAGTTTATGTATCAGGCCAGCGTTCCAGACCTTGTGAAAGGCTCTTTGGAGATCAAGGAAGGCTACTTGGGTGTGCTTGTGAATGTTGAAGCCGAAAGTGATCTGTTCAACCAGTCTTGTAATTTGCTGGGTCGTGGAATGGTGACGACGGAAACCAGTTTGCTCAGGTCTGATCAGGTCTAAGGCCGAGATTTCTTCTTGCAGCCTGTTTAAAATACATTTTTCTAGGAGTTTTCCCATGCAGGGGAGCAGGCTAATGGGTCTGTAGTTAAGGATATCAGAAGGGTTTTTATCAGGTTTTGGAAAGAGGATAATTTTGGCCGTTTTCCACGCCTTTGGGAAGTACGATTGGGTAAGGCAGGCATTAAGGATGGAAAGTAGGTGTTGGATGAAAGATTTAGGAAGCTTTTTGAGGTGATTGTAGGAGATTTGATCGGGGCCCGGTGATGACTTGGTTTTGGAGTGGGAGATTATAGAAAAAAGTTCTTGAGGTGTGATTTCCGGGAATGGGGGAAGGGGACAAAGGGAAAGGTTAGAAACGCTGTTCGAGGCTTCTGAGTCCAGCAATGACGTTTTATCATTTTTAAAAATGCATTCAAGGGAGTCGGCAAAGGCATTTGCTTTGTCGCTGTCATCGTATAGTGCTCTCCCATTATGTAGTATTGGCGGGGTGGGTAGCTTTCTCCTGCGTAAGCTGCGGGCTAGGATCCATACCGAGTGGTCCTCATGTGAGAGTGAGCTTATTTTGTCATGCCAAGTTTTTTCTCTATGTGTTCTAATT